>CM076582.1:619410089-619772814 GCA_034641835.2 Pinus albicaulis
CTTTGGATTGCTTTCTTTTGCTGGATGATTTTTCTCTGCTTCTGAAAAATAGGGTCAGTCATGAAAGATAAATGGACTTCAAATACAACTTTCTACCTACCCAATCCTACTGATCTAACATTTTTTCTTCACCAGAGTGCACTTGGATTGGAAAACTCTTTTCATAACATTTTATTCTTTTAAAAGCATAAAAACTAATCTAATTCTACTTCTTATCTCTCCCTGAACTCAGATTAGACAGTTGAGCTCAGATCCTTCTCTACCTAATCTACTGTCTGTTGGGATTAAACTGTCCAACAGACCTTCATTCTCTAAATTCTAAAACAGAAATTGAACAACAGCTAAGTGAAGGTTAAGCTGTTTGACTTGCTGTGATCTATGGCATAAAGACAAGATGCACATAGATTATTATTTGCAGAAAAATAAAAACAAAATGGAAGGCTTAAGATCTGAAAGTCTCTCATCATGGTCTTCTCTTTTCTTCACAGCTCTGTTTTGACTTTTATTTTGAGCTGTCTTTTCTTTCTTCTGGTTCAGATTTTAGGCTGATTAGAACCAGATCTCCTATCATTATGACTTGGAAAATAAAATAGTTTTGAGTCATCTTTCTTTGGAAACTTTGGTTCAGATTTTGAGCTTGTTTTAACCTTCAATTTCTATCCTAATCTATCTACTGATAAGCCAAGATTAAACAGTTTGGAAAACCAAACCCACTACCCTATCAGCAGAAAATTTAAAACTAATTAGTCAATATTAGGCTGTTTGACTAACTAGAAGTGTGGTTATCAGGAGTGGCATTTAAGCTTGCACACTTTCAGTTTTGTTTCTCTTTTTTGGCATGGGGCTTTGCCTTTCTTGTTTTCATTTCTGCCCTCTTTTCTTTCTTTTATTTGTTTTTGTATTTTTTATTTTTATTCAAAGAAGAAAATAACAACTAACTACATGCTCGGAACTGAGCTTTATTGACATTCCTATCTAACCTATCTTAAACATGGAGTATTTACATATTCATATGATACAAAAGTGCCAATGCAGCCAGCTGAGTAATGTCAAGGAGAAGAAGAAACTCTGGCTACTTGTCAGAGGTATCCATAGAACATATTGAAGATTAACCTTCAATATCAAGGCTATCACAGAAGGTGACAGCTTTTCATGTCTCTGGCTCTTGTAAAGGGTCACTGTTTGATAATTTGAGCCAGTTGGGATTTCCACACACTCTTCCATAGGATCAACAAAGAAAAGATGAAGATTCTCTTCTGTATGGTCCTCCACGTCTGGTAGATTGTCTGCTTCCAAGACTTCAGCTTTGAGGAGCATATCTTCAGAAATTTGCTTGAAAGCTTCGTCATCCTTAACCTGCACAATAGAAAACTGTGAAATATTTTCTTTCTCTAAACACATGCTTGCTTCTAATATACATTCAGGTTCCTTGGATGACATTCTGACATTAATGAAGGGAGAAGTCTCTTCTTGGGAAGATGGTATATCCACAGTAGGATAGTCTGGTATTTGTTTCTCTCCCTCTTCTTTATCATCATCTGAACTAGAAGACCCATCATATTTGGCAGTGTTGTCCTCTTGTAGCCCTGGTATGCTTGGATTCAGTGGGCTGAACTCTGTGAAGAGGTTGTTATATTCTTGAGTGGGGGTGTTTTCAATGGTTTCCTCTTGCTCAAAAATTTCTTCGTTACTCTTCTCTTCACCTTCGGAGTTGAAAGGTTGCTGATTCCCAATAAAGTGAAATATTTTTATGATGGATTGAAAAGGATGATTGTGGCTTTCAAGCTGATGATGGTGAAACTCATAACACCAATCAAATGTTGGTTTCCCTGCATGATTAGTTTCTACTTGGAAATCATCATCATCATAAGACTGATCAAAGTTTGAAAATTTATTAGAATAAACAATTTCATCAGTCAAACATATTGGGATATCAGTAAGTCCTTCTTCATTCTGATCTACAAAAGAACTTTCCGAATCTGTACAACAAAGTTCTCTATGTGAATGGGCAAGAGTGTTTGTTTTGAAAAAAGTTTCAGAGACTGACTGTTTATAAATAGTCTGATCTATCTCTTTTTTTGTCAAAGGGGAAGATGTTTCTATGTTCCTTTGAACAGGAGTACAATAGTTCTCTGTCTCTTGCGAAGACTGATTGTGAGGCTGGATGTCTTCTTGAGCCTCAGCTATAAGGGATGATGAATCAATATTTGAGTTTCCAGGGATATCTTGAGGGATGTTCATTATTTCTTGGGTCATCTCTTCCTCAACTGATCCATCTATGTTCTTAAAATTTTTCAATAAGATATTAAACTAATGAATGGCTGTTAAAAGATCTTCAAGAAGCATCTCTTCCAAAGCTTCCTCACTATATATAATGTGTTGGGTGATGTTTTGTGATGGATCATAATATATTGCACCCAACGATAATGATGTAGTATTTTCTTTATAGTTCTCATAGAACACATATTCAAGGTCTCTTAAAGAAAACAAACTACTAGATCTTAAGCATTCATACCAATCCCTAGCTTTTCCTTCTAATGTTAACATGAACATTTTCATTAGGCAGTCTTCATGCCATTCAATTTTCAACCTCCATGCATGTATATGAAATTTGATGAGATGTAGTAGAGGGTCATCAAACTTTTCACCTTGAAAAATAGGCAGGTTGTCATCCCAATTCACCTGGGGCATCTTATGAGGAAACCCAGGGATATGATCTCTACTCATTGGGGCATATCTTCATTGTATTCTTGGAATCATGTTTATAAATCCAAAAAGAGGTCACTGTGTCTAGTCAATTAGTTCAGGGTCTTCTACCAGTGGAGTCATTTGGTCTTCTGGGAGTTTCAGAGTGTGGAGTCGCTAGGTAAAAAAAATTTAGCTCCTAAGGAGGTAAAATGTTTTATGGTTCCACCACCATATGATTTTTGTAGAGCTACAAGATTTTCAGGAACTGAATTAGCTCTCAAGGGTGATCTGAAAACAGTTGATAATTTTGTGTTAGGAGACTTCCTAAGGATAGCTTTCTGCGTTATCAACTATTTTAGGTGAATCAGGGTCAGGATAGGAAGGAAAAGTTCAACCAGATATGACAATCTTTAAGAGTTTAATTAATCTGTTTACGCAAATTTAATCCTACAGTCCTCTAACTGAGTTTGACTGATATTATAATGATAAGGGTTCTTCCCAGTGGAGTCTTAAGGTCTGTTAAGGATTGTGGAGTCGCCAAGTGGAAGTTTTTAGCTCTTTTCAGAGGTAAAAGGTTTTATGGTCCACCACCATGTTTATTGGATACCAATCTAAAAGTCCGATCACAAAGTTAACATCATTTCAACCAACTTTGGGATTCTAGGATCTAGCCCTCCTGAATCCGGAGAGGGATCTCTCCAATATGTACAAAGATGGATTTGTCTTTGAAAGCTTAAGGTAATGATATTAGGCTAGTTATGAAGTCCAAGGGTTTGTTTGGTTTTTTGGATGGTTGAACATAATTGTTGTCTGAGGCGGAAAGATCTATATGCAAATAGGTTCAAGAGTGAGAAGTTGCAAGTAACCAGAATAAGCTTTAGCTAAGATGAAAGATGATGGCAAGTTTTCAGTCTATTGGGCTATGGAGTCATAATAGGATTTAATTGGAACAGCAAGAGGCAAGAGTGGTCCATGGGGCAAGTCATCTATGTCTAAGGATCTCTTTAGAGTTTGATTTATGGAATGGAATGGCACAATAAGAAGGGAAAAACAGATGTAGAACAAAGAGCAGCCCAGGATCTGGTAAGTACTTTGAAACTAGCCAGCCTTTGACCAGGCACTTGAGGAAAACATAGAAGCAAACTAGGATCTGGTAAGTACTTTGAAACTAGCCAGCCTTTGATACACTTCCAATAGAAAACATGTAAAAACAAAGGGAAACTTGAGGGCAACCTTTGGAGTAGAAACTAGCGGGCCGGGCTCACCACAAATCCTCTCCTAGCTCTTCTTTACTTGGTTACTTTCAAGACAATCACAGAGATAACACAGAATGGCCTAAGATCTGATAAGTACTTTGAAACTAGTCAGCTTTTAACACATTCTAAGGGAAACGTTCAGATAATTATGCAGACAAGTCTGGGACCAGGGCTAACCATATCTTCCTTCAGTTTATCTTCACACAACATATACTGAAAATAACATTCAAAAACAATATCCAACTAAGGCGATAAGACGAGGGAACGCCAGCATTCTTATGCCTAAACTGAATTAAATCATTTTCAAATAACACAGTGGAAAGAAAACATTTAAATAAAGATTTCTCAGGCACAGAAGGTTACTGATATACAGCAGGTCCTAACCCTGTTTAAACTGTTCTTTATAGTGTAAAATGAAACAAAATGAAAACAGAAATAAAACAACAAGTTACAATGATAATAACATCACCGTCAACATAGATCAGGATCCCATAAATCAGCTTGTATTGATGCTCCAAACCAGTTACAATCTTCAAATCCAGTGTTTTAATTCATCTCTCTTCACAACCTAACCTATCTGTTACAAGCAGAGCTCCAAGAGCTAGTGAATCACTATTTACAAACAGAAGCCTCCAGCTCAATTACATTGCAATGCTTCAGCAATTACATTAGCAACCAACCCTTCACTCATCTTCTACTGAAGTATTTATAGAAGGATGAGGAGGTGAGACCTGATAAAAGATCTCAAAATCAATTAATACAGGCATTATTGTCTTCTTGGCCTTTGAGGGGCTCAACGAAGAAACTGTACAGGTGTTTCGCTATATTAACTGATTCATACTTATGATTTTAGCTCAGTGGGAGCTTTGTTGACCTTTTGAGGATTTGTGTACAATTAGGGTTACTTTGCAGACATCAGTTAATAAATTCCATGGCAGAAGTAACTTCTTTGGCTGTTTCGAGGCAAAATATCTGATCCTGCTCCATAAATACGGCTCCTGATTAAGTATTTTGAGGCAATAGGTGGCGCTGTGGTGGTTGAGGAATCAATTTTCCTCAGATATGGCGTTGGAGGCATCCTGTCTGATGAATGATTTTTAGGTTTCCCTTTCAAACTGTGTCTTAGGCTGGGGATTAGGCTTTTGATAACTGTCTTAGCCATAATCCCCACCAATTTGTCCACTAAATCTCTACTTTGATCCATTGCTGATTTCTGCAATCTGATACTCGTTTATTGCGATTTCTTCATAATTTCCAAGTTTCACAGGGGCGCATGGTAACAAAGGCTCATGAAACCTTGTTGACAACATTGTTCTACACCCTGCAGTCAATCTCTTTTGACAAATCAAAAGAATGAGAATCGTCACCCTCGTCCTTTGAGTCTTCTTCAAACATGGCGGAAAAAACCTTAAACCTGAAAAATACAAACGAAATTATAAAATCCTGCGTTTATATGGAGATCTGCATCGGAAGGTGTGCGGGGGAGTGGGGCGATCGGAGTCGTTGATCGCACGGTGATCAACGGTCAGGGGCGAGTGGAAAAATCAGCGGCGGAGATGCGTTGACTAAGTAATAGAATCAGTCGATCGAATGTGGACCGTCGATCTGCAAAGATCGACAACGGAGATGGATTCTCAGTTGCGCCAGGGGCCGGCTAAGTCGCATGCAACTTGGTTAAAGCACGGGCAATTTCGATGAATGACAGCTGTTGGATGCGGGGGCCCAGATCGGACGGCTATCGTTGATTCCGCTGGGTGGTCATGGCCCAACGGATAACGCGCGGGGGACTAACTTTATGCGGCGGTTTTGAAACAGGGCGGAGGAAGCGTGGAAACCAGCGTATGGAATCGCTGGCTGTCGGGTTAAAACCACCTTTCGCACGAAGGCAGTGTGGGAAAACCAGGCGGATTTTAGAAGTGACGTATGGCTGGGGGGTCCACACGATAAGTCGTGTGCCGCGCCGTCCGATCTGTGGAGCAGATCGATGGTCAAAATTATTTCATAATTTTCGCCGGCGGAAAACTTTGAAATTTAATTAAAACCCAATTTTCATGATTTTCAAAGGTTTTTTAGTGCTTCAGGCGGAGAAAAATGGATAAGCACCCAATGGTTACAGTGTTTGGTTCCGGTGCTCGGGTGCATGGAGGAAAATAGGTAGGGGGCTTAGCCTGAGGGGCTTAAGACCAACGCATAGAAAATGTGCGTTTCTATGGTTTTTTAATGGTTTTCAAAGGGAAATGAAGGCTTCCGACAAGGTCAAGAAGGGGTCTTAGACCTTTAGGAGATGGATTTAAATGAGGGGAAAAGGGAGAACCATGAAATTTAAAGGCTTTCATGGGAGATGGAGGAAAATAAAAGAAGGTTAGCTTAAGTGGGGAAAATGGGAAAAAAGGGTCCTTTGCAGCAATATATGACTGTGGATTTTTATGGGATTTCAGAAGCCTTTGAGATGTGAAAAAGTAATGAAGGATTTTGGACAGAGGGAAGGAAAGCAGGAGGCCTTATAGAGACTTCAAGAGCCAACAATTTTTAGAGATGAAATTTGTTCCTTGGAGGCTCCCAAAAGTTTTTAGCCACCTTTTGGTATAACAAAATATTATGGGTGGCTTCCTGTGCTCCTCGAAATTAGTCTTCTTTGCACTCGGTGTCACTATAATAGCGACTGTGAGAAATGGCGGTTTCTACCGCCTGTAATCCTGCAAAACACATAAACATGTTAAGAAATCCATGCATGGGGTCGGATGCAGTGGAGGACTGTGAGAATGGCAGCGCAGCATGGTGAAAACAGTGGATGTGAATGGAAAATGGTGGAATAATGTAGGATAATGGTGAAAAATGTAGCAAAACAATGGGAAAAATGGTCTGGTGAAAGTTAGGTGGAGGAATGAATGTGGATTTTCCGATCATATCTGGGGGGAATGATCGACGATGGAGATTGACTAATGAAATGACTTCGGATAGTCGAGCGAAATGCATAAACTTTAATGTAAAACATTAAACCTTTAATGTAAATCATGAAATTTTAGACTTCGGTGAAATACAAAGAAATAAATGGAAATGCAATGGAATTGGTCAAGAATGGTGGGACCCGGCATGGGTGGAGGGCAATTCATTCAGGACCGTCAGATCTCAAGAGGAGATCGATGGCTACGATCGCGTCAGACAATCAGGAGGAATGGAAGGTGGCTCCATTTGAGATTTGCGATTGTGATTGGAGCGGGAAAGCGAGGGCCGTCAGATTAAAAAAGGGATCGATGATAGAGATTTTGATCGGAGGATCGCAATCGGAAAGGGCGGAGGGTGACATCGCTTACGATTTGCGATTGGCGATCGGGCGACGGAGCGAGGGTCGTTGGATTAAGGGGTGATCAACGGCAGACATGTAATCGGTGGGGTGAACGGGCAACATAGTTTGAGAGTTGTGACTACGATCAGCGCTGGCCGTCAGATCTTAATAAGATCGATGGTGGAGATTGCAGCGCGGGGCTACAGACCAAACCCTAATCGCATCAAGAGCTTTTCGTATAACACAGAAATGCGCTCACCAAAATTTTGCGATTGCGACTAGCGCCCAGGCCTTAGCACTTGGTATTAGCGCTCGGGGCATATGGGGAAGTGGTTAAGGGGCTGGTCGAAAAGGGCTAAGCCATTATATATGAAAAAGAGTGATTTTTAGCCAAAAAGGAGGATTTTTAAGCCTAAAAGAGGAATTCGATAGAGGTAAAAAAGGAGTTTAAAGTCAAATGAAGGGACTTCACTTGGTTTAAAAGGGGAAATGGTTGGTTTATGATATTTTGGGAGGGATTTTTGGGGTTAAAGGGGGAAATTTGAAAATGGGAAAAAGGGTTAAAATAGGGAATTTTGCAAAGATACAAGGGGCAAAGGAGGGCCTTTCTGAGCACAATTTTTTACAGTTAGTGAGGCTTTCTAGATGGAAACAGTAGTGAGGATATTTTCAAAGGTAAAGGGCACATAGAGGCTTCAAGGATGAGAGATTTTCATAGGAAATGTGTCTCTTTAAGTCTTAGAAAAATATTTAGCCACATGTTGTCTTGCCAAAAATTCATAGGTGGCTAACAGTGGCTCCATATGGGGATGGCATCTTCTTGAAGGCGTCAAGAATTCAGAAAATAATCTTTGAAGTAGGCCAGATGTCTGATCCTTGAACCATATTCTCTTCTTTGATCTCAGCTGTTACAAATATGATGGATATTAATCGGTAGAAAACAGTCCCCAAACAATCTACCTACCCGTCCTACAATCCTAACATTTTTTCTTCGAGGTGCATTTGAATTTGCAGACCTTCTTCATCATTTTTATTGAAAACATAAAACACATTATTCTAATTCTACCCTTATCACTCCATGAGACCAAATTAAATTGTTGGCCTCACATGTTTCTCTACCTAATCTAATATCTGCTAGGATTAAACTGTCTAGCAGATTTCTTCTCTACATTCTACAACAGAAATTTAAAAGCAGTCAAACTAGGGTTAGACAGTCTAGTTTGCTGCATATCCAAGGCATAAAGACAGTTGCACATGGACTGAAAATGTAGAAAACTGAAAACAAAATATTGAAGGCTTGAAATCTAAAACTTTGAAGCATCCTGCCTTTCTTTGTGACTCAAGTTTTGAGCTTGTTAGAGTCACTTTCTTCTTCATTTCAGCTATGGTTTTGGGCTTGTTAAAGCTGATTCTTCTTCCTTCTTTGCTGGTTAAGATTTTGAGCATACTAGAACTAGCTGTCTTCACTTCCTATATTTTCACTTCAGAGGTTCATGTTTTGAGCATGTCTGAACCTCTCTTTCTCTTTTTTTGAAACATTTTCTCTTTTTCTTTGAAAAAAAACAAAGCAATGGTATTTACAATGGAAATTGAAACTGGAAATTGGAAATCAGCAGTAGTAATTTTCGATCATCCTGCCATTGACAGGACCCCCAAACAACTCTATACCATCTAGCTCTTGCAGAGAAAAGGCATTTGGACCAACAGTGGCCTGGATGATGTAAGGACCCTACAACAAACTGTCAAACTTGCCATGCTTTCCTTTGTCTTCTCTCCTAGAGTCCCACTTCAGAACTTTATCTCCAATTTTGAAGTCACAAGATTTTGTTCTTTTATCAAATAACTTCTTTATATTTTCCTAAACTTTCAGGGCTCTGTTATAGACCTCTTCTCTTGTTTGTTGGAGATGAATTATTTGATTTATCCTCCTTATCATGCTGTCTTCTTCTACCTGAATCTCTTGGACAAGTTTAATCACTAGTACCCCAAGGTTGGTAGGAAACACTACCTCTGTCCCATAAACAAGCTGATATGGTGACATGCCAATGGATTTCTTTGTTGTTAGCCTATCAGCCCACAAAGCATGCACTAACTTGTTATGCCATGACTTCTTGTTTTCTTCAAGCAGCTTCTTGATAATGACCACCAATCCCTTGTTCGATGATTCAGCTAACCCACTACCTTGGGGGTAATAAGCAGTTGAATGACCAAGTGCTATCTGATACCTGTGACAAAAATCAATCATTTTATTGGATCCAAAATCAGCAGTGTTATTAGTGATTATTTTTCTTGGGTAGCCAAACCGAGAGAGGATGTGGTCTTCTAGGAACCTAATGATGATAGAATCTATGGCATTCCTAGAAGGTATGGCCTCTATCCACTTTGTGAAGTAGTATGTGGCTGTAAGGATCCACTTGTGTTGTGCAGAAGAAGCAGGGTGTATTTCTCCAATGAAATCTAGGTCCCATTGCATAAATGGACCCTCAACATAAATGGGTTGTAATGGTAATGGGAGGAGCTTTCTTTTGCCCTTGAAAAGCTGGCATTTATGGAAGGCAATTATCATTTTATGGATTTCATTGAAAAGTGTAGGCCAATAATAGTCGGCTCTGAGTATTTTGTTAGTAGTGGCTTTCCAGTTCAAGTGGCCTCCACACTCTCCTGCATGGAACTCCTATTTAATCCTCTCTTCTTCAGTTTCAGGAAAACATTTAAGCAACAGGCCATTTGTATTTTTCCAGTATAAACCTTCATTCAGTATGTAATAGTTTCTAGCTTTTAGATTTAGGAATCTGGCCTTAGTTTTTGATAGTTTAGGAGGGGCATTGAGGTTTGTGAGCACATACAGGATATCATAATACCAAGGATAATTTTGAAATTTTTCTTCAACAGTAGGATCGGGAAATCCCTCCTATTCATCCAAGGCATATACCATGTTAATGTCAAGGGCTTGCAAATTTGATTCAGCCATTAGTTGAGCTAAGCCCTGACCCTTGATCAGTTTTGTGGGTTTTATTTCCAGGTCATACTCTAAAATCATGGCAATCCATTTGCCCCTCTTCCCATCTGGGTCTTGGGACAGAATGTCTTTAACCACTATGTTTGGCACGTAGGCTATGGTGTGGGAATGTAGTATGTACACCCTAAAGTCTTTCAAGGCCTTAACCAAGGCGTAGGCCTATTTTTCCATTATGTTGTATTTCAAGGGTGCATCCCTAAGAGCTTTGCTGAAGAAAGTAATAGTCTGTTCCATTCCCTCTGGATTTTTCTGCAGTAGAACTGCAACCACTGTATGCTCAGAGGCAAAGGAAAATATTAGGAAATCATTTGAGAAATATGGGCTAATTAGAACAGGAGCCTGGGTGAGTGCAAGTTTAACTGATTCAAAATATTTTTTAGCCTCTACAGTCCACCTAACTCCTACACCTTTCTTCAGCATGTTATTCATATTCCTAAGGTGTTCAGCTAGGTTGGGAATAAGCCTACTTAGGAAGTTAATTTTCCCTATAAAGGAATGTAACTCTTTAATGTTTCTCGGGTGTGTGATCTGAAGTATTCCCTCAACTCTTTGTGGGTCTATTTTAATTCCCTTCGCAGATATAATGTGGCCGAGAAGCCTACCTTCTTGCAACCCGAATACAGTCTTTTTGGGAATTAATGACAGACCGAACCTCCTACATTTTTCAAAAACTCTTCTCAGATGTCTTAGGTGTTCCTCATCAGTCTTGGAGTAGACTGTTATGTCATCCAGGTAGATGAAAATGAAGTGCCCTATCTCTTATGAAAAGGCTATGCCCATTTCTCATTGTAAGGTCACACCAACGTTCATCAGTCCAAAAGGCATTTTTACATACATAAAGGTGCTCCATGGAGTGGTGAAAGCAGTCTTGAGTTGGTCTTCTGGGAGTACTAAAATTTGGTTATAGCCTAAAAAACCATCTAACAGGGAGATTCGCTTAGAGCCAACTACCCTCTGCAGGATATGTTCCATCTTTGGTAAGGGGTAATTGTCTTTAACTGAGGCTCTGTTAAGGTTCCTGAAATCTATGCATAGTCTGATCTCACCTATTTTCTTTCTCACAGCTACAAGGTTTGAGACCCAATCAGAGAACCTCACAGGAACTATTATTCCTACCTCGTACATCTTCTTTATTTCCTTTTCTAATGTAGGCAATTTTTTAAGGTTTATTCAGCGAAGTTTCCATCTGAATGGTTTCTGGTTCTCTTTCAAAGGTATTTTGTGCTTTATAATGCTTGTATCGTAAGCCTTTGAGTCTTCGTAGCTCCAGGCAAACACGTCAATGAATTCTTTAAATAATTCAATGTATTTATTTTTCATGTCCGCGGGCAAGGACTTAGCCAATTTTATCATCTTAGGCTTGTCTTCAGTGCCTATACTACATTCCTCAATGTCAGAGTCTGAGAGTTCTATGGTGGGTTTTTTCGCTACATCATCAAAATCAAAGAGATCCTCTAAAGGCACTAGACCTTGGGGTATGCTTTTATCTTTTTCCTGTAGCACCTCTATTTCCTCTTTATCTATGTTTTCGTATTCTTCTGTTGTATTTCTAATCTGTTCAGTCAAAGTTTTTATTTCTACACTACGAGGCGATCTTTCTTCGTCGGGAGGTTCCTCACTCATGCAGCTATCTTCGGATTTAGAGTCTGAGTTAGAGAATTCAAACTCATTCCTTCCCATCAGGAAATCCTCAATCTACTTATCGCCTTCAAAGACCTGCCAATATTTCTCATTTTCGGGCACTGGAGGTCTGTATTTTGTCTAAATGATGATTTTTTTCTCACTGGGAGGCTTATGATATGAACTAGCTATGCAGGCTAATCCATTTGTGATTATGTTCTGGCTCCTAGGAACAAACACCAGTTGATACTCCACAAAGGTTTTCAATAAATCCATAGTGTCATTCCTGTATGCTCTCAACCTAGGGTGTTTCACTGTGTATTCTCCATTCACCTGTTTGATAATCAACTCAGAGTCTCTATGCACAGCTATCCTACGGGCTCCTAATTTTTTCAACAGATTCAAGCCTAGGATGATAGCCTCATATTCCGCAATATTGTTTGTACACTTGAAGTTCAGATTAAATCCATGACTCTCGGCATAGTCACTCTCAGTTTTATGTAACCACACTCCCGCCCCTACAGTTTTTTTAGTACAAGAACCATCGAAATTCATTTCATTGGTTTCTTTCCTAGCATTATTTTCATTGTTATGCTGCAGTGGGGGGCTTGTGTTATGATGTGAAGGGTTTCGTTCTTCATGTGGTGTATGAGTTTCAGAGGGGTGACTAGCCAGTTGTTTGCATTCTGTTTCTGGCTCACTCTAAGTTTCAGATTCAGTGCACTGTCTAGAGGATTCTTCTTCATTTTTCTCTAAGTCCAGAGTGGTTATTATGTCAAAACCTATGGGCGTTGTCTCATGGTTTGCATCTCTGTTGTCTGATTCTGACTCCTTTAAGGATTCATCATTGCAGAGGATAAAGGAGTCCAGATCTGTGTGTACAGAGTACAAAGGTGAATTTTTGGGCTTTTCAAGACTGCTGACCAAGAATTTCATTTGTGCTTCTCTATACAGTCTCCTAAGTTGGCTAAAGACAGGGATTATGGCATATGCCCCACCATCTACATGGTACCTTGCAGCTTGGATCCCCATGACCTCGATAGTAACATACCATATTTAGGTGGTACATCTACCGCTACAACATCCATGACCATACATTTGGCTGGGATCTGGGTCAAGTTCACACATAGGTCTTTGATCAGGCCAAGACATTTTACTCTACTAGAGTCAAATGAATATAAGTCTTTATAGGGGCGGGTTATCTTTAGGCCTAACCTCTCCATAGCTACCTTAGGCATCAAGTTGTGTGAGGACCTAGAGTCATGCATCACGTTGTGAAGGATCTTGTCATGGATATTGAGACTGATATAAAAATGAGGTACTACCCCTTCCTGAAACTTCCCTTCTATCTTTGGAACAAGCAGAAGGGCTGGTTGATCATCACTCAGATTGACAGTGTCACTGGTTTCCCCTAGATTTAATGCTTTCAAAATTTGGCCTTTATATACATCATGAGTGTCCAGCTCAGAGAGTGGGACAGAGATATTAATTTTAGCAATATCACTCTCCAAATTGAAGAGAGGTTGACTATTTCTGACACTCAACTCTGTTTTGTTAGCCACTACTTTAGTGGCAGAATTAGTATGTTGATTCTCACTATGTACGGTGTTTGTAGTAGTTTTATCAAGAAAAATAGATGCAGTGCTAGTGCTGCTAGTTGGTTGAATTTGTTTTTCAGGGACTTGGCTGTATTTTCCTTTGTTCTTCCCAGAACTTTCAGCTGTTGATTTTCTATTTTCAGCAGTTTATTTAGAAGCTTTCTCAGGCCTTTTCTTAATGGTAATCTTAGAAGCTTTTGGTTTGGAATTTTCTAAGCTCTTTTTGCTTCTAAGCTCATATTGTTCTCTGACCTGCATGATGGCATTTTCAAACCCGAGTCTGTAGTCCTCAGATTTTAATCTTTCCTCATCCCAATATTAGGGTAAGGGTTGGTCTTCTTCTGTGGTACAGTTGTGGATTGAGTTTTCTATTTCAAACATGTTTATTGTGGTTACCTCAGACTCTTCTATGATTCCCTCATCTTCATCCAAAAATTTCTCTTCAAACGGGGGAATAACTTGCTGATCTGAGTCTCTTTGTCTGTTGGGAGTGGTATTGTTTCTTCTAAAGTTCTGGTTCTAGTTTTTGTTTTGATTACTCACTGTGACAACCATTTTTTCCATCATTTGCTGTAGCTTTTCCACGTTTTTAGATATACGATCATAATTTGGGTCAGATGTGGAAGCTACGATGTCATCTCTATATGTTACCCTTTTCTCAGCCCTCATTCTGGCTTTATTCTCAATCAGGTTAGCCTCTACACTCACTGCTCCTTTTTGAATATCTTCCAATGTGTTGTAATCTCTCTCCCTAAGCTGGTAGGCCATATTAGCATCAAAGCCTTCAGGGTATTTTACTAAAGCCATACCTTGGGGAGGTTTCATATGTGGAGGAAGAGCATTGTAAACGTTGTTAAACCTTGTACAATAGTCATGGACACTCTCTCCTACGTTTCTTTTAAGGTTTTTGTATTCTACTAATATTTGGAGAGGGTTGGTCTTAACTTCCCATTTTTTTATGAAGGATTGATATAAATCTGGAAGATCATGGATACTGTTTGGAGGTAGGCCTTTAAAAAAAAATTTCACATCACCTCCTAAACTCAGGGCAAAGATTCTCATCTTCACTGTCTCATCATCTATCTCCATATAATCAAAAGAATCTTCCATCCTATCTACATGGTGCTAAGCCGTGGTAGACTCTTTTGCAGTGAAGTGAGGGATTTTTGATTGATAATCGTTTGGTAGAGGCACTAAGGGTTGTGGTAACACCAGAGGTGCATACTAGGCCACCATGAGGTTGTTTTGTGGAAGTACAGGGTTGGCTTGAGTAGCAGGTATGTGGATGACAGGAATATTAGGACCAACAACACTTTGTTGAGTTGATTTAGGATGGCAGAGCCCCAAGTTTTGAATGAAATGAATATTCGGAGGTGTAGAAGGGGGAGTCTCTCTATCCTTAATGGGTTTACCACTGTGAGATGGTGAACCAGGAAGCCCAAGGTCTGGCTGGTCTAGATCATTGAATGACCTAGTTCTAGGTAAACTGTTTTGAGAGTCTAGGTCAAAAAGAGGGTCTTATAGAGTTGTAAAGTCTTCTGATGCAGAGTTAGCTCTACGGGTATGACTAGAAATAGTTGGTATTTTAGGTGTAGGAGATTTCCTGAGAATTCTCTCGGGGTTGTCAACTATTTCAGGTGGTTTTGGGTTAGGATAAGCTCTTGTGTGAATGTTTCTTGAAGCCAGAATGATGTCTTCAAATAGAGTAGCTTAATACTACTTGCTATTTCTATTATGGCTGATGTTGTTATGAGGGCTGGCCTCCCAGTGGAGTCTTTAATCATTAAGGAGCTACGGAGTCGCCAGGTGGAAGGTTTAGAATGTTTCAAGAAATTATACTGTCCACCACAATGATTAACCACCAAACTAGGCTACTATGGTCTTCTTTGAGTCTTAGAAGTGTTTAAAGGTGTGTTTTACTCAAAGTTCCCCAACAAAGTCGCCATTATGTTGGAGTTCCCATGTTTTGGCAAGTTCGGCAATACCAAAAGATGAGACAACATCAGAACCACTTTATACCTTAGGATCTAGCCCTCCCAGGTCTAGAGAGGGTTCTCTCTATATAGGCAAAGTTTTATGTCTTTGAAGTTCTGTTTCTTTTTGGTTTTAGGCTAGTTATAGGCACGGGTTTGTTTGTTTAATTTGTTTGTTTGGTTGTTGGGAAACAAGAACGAAGGGTTCACTATAAAACAAGGCTGAATAAAGAGGATTCTAGACAAAGGAGAAATGATTTTAGAGAATACTCGAGACCATTGGGCAATGGAGTCAAGAAAGGATTTACTTGCTATTCAATATGAAAGCTTTCAGTTGGGCTAGTCATCTAAAGCATTGGATCTTAAAGATGATAGTGTGATATGAAATGGTGAGAAAGAAAGTGAAAGGCAAGGAAACCTACAAGATGACCACTTAGGAATCAGGTCTAGGGACATGACATGCCCTTAGACAGCTGTGGCCCAACTCCTAAAAGGTAACTATTCAGACCAAGGGAACATTAAAGATTTAAACGCAAAGGTGAAAACCTAAGATTAGAGAGAGACTTTCAACTCTCAATGCTTCGGCATCTAGCTTAAGGGAACTTAGAAAGGTTCAATTAATCGAAAAGGATCCTAGTGAGACAGAAACTATGTTCTAAACTCCCAGTATCCCAATTCATTAAATTAAAACCCAACAAGAACATCTAAGAATGGATTCATTAATTCATACATCATCTAGCAATAAATATTAGCTACTACACTGGTTAAATTAACTTAAATCAGCGCTCAGATAACACATATGGTAGAAAAAATCAATGGTAGGGAGAGCAGAAGCTTAGGTTACCATGCAAGGGTATATCCTAAACCAGATTTCTGATGCATACCTGAGAAATGAAATGTGATGAATTACAAAGAGAAACAGAGACAAGTATGAAAAACATCACCGCTGCTTTAAATCAGGATCCAAAGAAATGTGCTTGTCATATTAAAGAGCAACACCAGTCATGTAAAACATTTCCAACAACTTGATATTCAGTCTGAAAACATCTTCGCTTATAAAAATCATGAGGAAACTCATTGAAAAGGTCATGATCGGATATTTGTGAATCGTAAGATTTTTCGCCGGCCCATTATTATCCGTCCCCAGGAAATTCGTAACCTAATGGTGTTGGGGAGGTTTACCGCTGCTGAACACCGTCCCTTTCATGAAAAATCATGTTTTAACAGCTTCCCAGGCTCTGAAATTAGTCTTCTCTGTGCTTGGTGTCACTATAATAGTGACTGTGAACAATGGCAGTTTCTACCTCCTGTAACCCTACAAAACACGTAAACATGTTAAGAAATCCATGCATGGGGTTGGATGCAGTGGAGGACTGTGAGAATGGTAGCACAGCATGGTGAAAATGGTGGATGCGAATGGAAAATGGTGGAATAATGTAGGATAATGGTGAAAAATGCAGTGAAACAGTGGGAAAAATGGTCTGGTGAAAGTTAGGTGGAGGAATGAATGTGGATTGTCCAATCATATCTGGGGGGAATGATCGACGGTGGATATTGACTAATGAAATGACTTCAGATAGTCGAGAAAAATGCATAAACTTTAATGTAAAACTATAAACCTTTAATGTAAATTGCGAAAGTTTGGACTTTGGAAAAATACAAAGAAATAAATGGAAATGCAATGGAATTGGTCATGAATGGTGGGACCCAGCATGGGCGGAGGGTGATTCATTCAGAACCGTCGAATCTCAGGAGGAGATCGACGGCTGCGATCGCATCAGAGGATCGAAATCGGGAGGAATGGAAGGTGGCTCCATTTGAGATTTGTGATTGTGATCGAAGCGGGAAAGCGAGGGCTGTCGGATTAAAACAGGGATTGACGGCGGAGATTGCGATCGGAGGATCACAAGCAGAAAGGGTGGAGGGTGGCATTGCTTACGATTTGCGATTGGCGATTGGGCGACAGAGCGAGGGCCATTGGATTAAGGAGTGATCAACGGTGGACATGTAATCGGTGGGGTGAACGGGCAGCATAGTTTAAGAGGTTCAACTGTGATCGGCGCTAGCCGTCAGATCTTAATAAGATCGACGGTGGAGATAGCGGTGTGGGGCTACAGACCAAACCCCAATCGCATCGGGATTTTTTTGTATAACACAGAAATGCACTCACCGAAAGTTTGCAATTACGATTAGCGCCAAGGCTTAGCGCTTGGTCTTAGCGCTCGGGGCATATGGGGAAGTGGTTAAGGGGCTGCCCGAAAAGGGCTAAGCCATTATATATGAAAAAGAGTGATTTTTAGCCAAAAAGGAGGGTTTTAAGGCTAAAAGAGGAATTCGATAGAGGTAAAAAAGGAGTTTAAACTCAAATGAAGGGACTTCACTTGGTTTTAAAGGGGAAATGGGTGGTTTAGGATATTTTGGGAGGGATTTTTGGGGTTAAAGGGGGAAATTAGAAAATGGGAAAAAGGGTTAAAATAGGGAATTTTTTAGAGAATCAAGGGGCAAACGAGGGCCTTTCTGAGCACAATTTTTTACAGTCAGTGAGGCTTTCTAGATGGAAACAACAACGAGGATATTTTCAAAGGTAAAGGGCACATAGAGGCTTCAATGATGAGAGATTTTCATAGGAAATGTGTCTCTTGAAGGCTCAGAAAAATATTTAGCCACCTGTTGGCTTGCTAAAAATTCATAGGTGGCTAACACCTTGAATAAGTACAAGTTTAAGTGATGCAAGATAAATAGTACAATTGGCTCTCTTATAGTTTAATTGAAACCTCTCTTTATAGTCCTCTAGGGATTCATTAGGTCCTATAGTCATCCTAAATCTTTCATCCTTTGTTTCCTTGGACCTATAGTAGTCTTTGTATTTGTTGTTGAAGGTATCTTCTATCTGTGCCCAGGTAGTGATGTTATCCCCAGGCAGACCCATGAACCAGTGCCAGGCTGCATCCTTAAGGGTGGATTGGAATAGATTCAATTTCTGATCATCAGAAGTGTAGTCATAAGTCCTACAAACAATAACAAATTCAAACATAAATGTGTCAGTATCCTTAGAGGTAATTCCATGAAAATTTGGAAGATTTTATGGGCTAATGTTTTTCATCTTAGTTTCCCCATCTACCTCTCTTATGGGAAAGGCTCTCTAGATCCTAGCCATGGTTAAGCTAGGTGAAGCAGGTCCCTCAGTTGAAACAAGGTTCTCTTCTTCTTCCCCAATAAGATCCTAAAAATATTCATAAGGCTCTTCTATAGGGGGTTCAATCTCACTGTGACGCAGGGTAACCCCTACAATACCTAGAATCTTTTCTAATGCCATGCATAAAATGGAAATTCCTGTTTCATGCCAAGAAATTCCACTCTCTGGAAATTTCAACTTATGCGGAAGCTTTATTTCTACCAAAATAAAACAATGGTTATAAAACCACTGACATTCCCACCTATGAACATTCGAATTGTAATTTAAAATCCCACTTCAATATCACTTGCATCAAAGGTATATCTACGTTTTTCATTTCACTTCAACCACAACATATGATATGTCTCCATGAAATATCGTATTTCAGCTTTGAATTAAAAACAAATTGCCAATACCTTTCATTACTTTTAATGAACCCTTTTAATACACAATAGGACCCATTTCAAACCCCAACATTTGTTCAAGGCCCTAAGTGTGTTCACCATACTGTTTATGACCACAATCTATGCATATTTACCATGCTCTAATCTAAGGTCTCGAACCTTGGCAAACTAATATCAACACATATTGACTCTTATGCATTCCAGTGTCAATGAATGGAGTCTTCATGGCATTATAGTAGATTTCCAAGTCAACATGAAATTTCTTACCAGCGCTATTGAATTCAGCTTTATTGCATCTGCTGAAAGTCTTCCACCGATTTTGTAAATGTTGTATGTCGTTCACTCCACTGCCAGTTCTGAACCCAATTCATTTCAACGCATAGTCAGCACCGAATTCTCTTATGTGTGCGCTCCTTTTCAACAAATCTGGACTATGTTCCTTTCAGGATTAACCTTGAATTACGTTGTGTCACAAACAAAAGTTAACGCAGATAAAACCAATAAATCAATTGCTGTGATATGACTGCGCCTTCACAAAAAAACACTCAATCGATTCTTAATGAAACTGCTCATCGATTCTTAATGGAATCTTCACCTAGATACTTAACACTATTCCTTCACGCTGCAATTCAACAACGTCATCAGACTATACTTCTGCAATTCTTTAATGTGGTAATTCAACACTTTGCTAGGTTCATCTCAGAAGAAGTTGATTTGCGCCCTTTATAAAAAAATCAACAATTCTTATTACAAACTCACCGATTTTCACGTGCTAAGGCTGTAACACAAAATTGATATTGATTTTTCCAAATCGAATCATTCCTTCAACAATTTAACATAGCAGATATACCCAAACGAATCTAAGAAAGTGAGACACCTCCTCTGCTATCGTGAACTAGCAATCAAAAACCCAATCTAATTGATTTAATCGATTTTAATCCATTCTAATCGATTATGCTACTCAGCGTATAATCAAACACAGTCATTCACAAGTTTGAACCACGCATTACCTTTGCTACTTCTGACAATTCATGCCGCTGGTTAACACCGGTAATTATGTTGACTGAATGCCATTCAACGCTAGCTTAATCCTTTCAACCCGGTCTTTATAATAAAACGCAGTATTCTAACTCAAAACGTTGTATTTGATATTTGTATGCTCTCCACGCACTATGGTCTATACAGAATTTAGTTCTGCACAGGATTATTTCTTGTGGCTTCAAGCGCTAAATCAATAACGATTACTGCAATCGATTACACTCAATAGAACTAGTTCAACATAAAACTACAGCCTCAAATGTATTAGAATACCACCATTCACGCAGAGATTTAACACCATTTATATTCAATGATTATGCATAGTGGTTTTCACACAAATCGATGTGGATTCAAGCATATCGAATCAGTTCTTCATATATTGAACACATGACTTGAATAATGGCATAAACTTCGGAAAATCAAACGTTGTATTAATACACACACTACTTACATAAAATCTCCTTCCTTGGCCCGATTTCCAATCATTGGCCCTTACAATTTCCCGAAGGCTTCCAAGTAGAACCCTTGCTCTCTACTCACACTCTCACTGATCTCAATGCCCTTTGAGGCTTGATAATTAATAAAAAATTTAAAATGATCTAATTTAATGCTCAATCCTTTCTACTTCTCAACAAATCCCCAAATATCTCAACACCCCTAAAAGATAGATTTTTATCCCTAAAACCTTGCAACTAGATCTATCTTAGGCTTCCTAATTATCTCTTAGATATCTCTCATCTAATTTCTCTCATGTTTTCCATTTGTTTGGAAACATTTACAAATTCTCAAAAATAATTAATTAAAAATATAATTAATCACTCAAAAATAATATTGATATTTACATGAAATTAATAAATTCTAAAAACAATGAGACCCCTAGGTTTAATAAAAATACAAGGCATTTTTCTGAGCTAATGCTCCTGCATCAGACTCCCAAGGTTTAAAATGATCATGATCTCTTGATGATGCGTTTAAAATCTTTATCCACCTGGATCCCACACTTTGTTCTACAAGTCATCATCTGTTGTCAATTGTTGCTTTTCTCCTGGTTTCCATATCTTGTTCTACATCCTGCCTCCAGCTATGCTTTCATACTCTTCTTTTGTCTTTCCCTTGCTTAAATTCTTCTGCTTTCTTGCCGTTGTATGCTTCTTTTGAGACACCTTCATCATCAGTCTTCTGATTCTTTCAATCTCTATGTCCAACCTACTATTGCTACTTTCACTTCTGGTTGCTTCCGCTAATGTTGTCTCAGTTTTCATCTCCCCAATTGTTGATAATATTGGTTTTACTCCTGCAGATATCACCTCACATGTTGCTTCAGCTGCCACCATAGATTTTTCTGCCTCCCAAACTTCCTATCCCTCTGCAACATTCTTTGGCTTATCAACTACAAATTTACCTGCAACTTCTTCCTCTGGTTCAAATGTCTCCAACAAACATTTCCGTCCTTTCTCCTCAAGCATTTCATCAACATGCTGCAAACTAGTTTCAGAATAACCTTCATCTTCCCCTTTGACAATATTTAGTAATTTTCCATCATCATCTTGATTGATTTTGGCAATCAAATCAAGTTATGCAAATACTGTAGCCTCATCCTCTATCACTGTAGCAGTTCCAAAAATTTTCTCCACAGTCTTCTCTTGGCTATACAGACAAGCCAACTCTTTCTTGTCACCCATGGTAACAAGCCTCTGCTTATGAGAAATGACTGTCTCATCTTCTTCCTGCAACAGTTCTTTTTCTTCCAAGACAATTCCAAGTGATGGACTGTCTTCTACATCACCTGCAAACACAATCAAATTGTTAGCCTCAAAATTACAAGACCCAATGGTCTCACTTGTTGATTCCGTCACCAAGTTTTCTCTCTGCAGCTCCAAGTCTTCTTCAGGACTCAGAAAATATTCACTGGATCTCTCCTCAGTTTCCTCTGGCAACACATCAGTATGCTGCTCTGATTTCCTTTCCAACTTCTTTGTCAGCACATCAGTATGCTAATTTGCATTCATCATGAGACTGTCAGCTAGTCTCTCCTTCTTTCCATCCTCTGCTTCATGACTGTCCTTCATGAAAACTTCCTTACCTTGCTTCTTTAGCAAATTATCCAATGTGTAAGTCCTCCGCCTCTCCAATTCTCTTCTCTGAAGATCTAGTTTCCTATACAATTCAAGAATTTCATTAGGAGTAGAACTTGGAAACTTCACACAATTTTCTATACCTTCACCAGCTCTTGACCAATCATCAGCTGGTCCTTCTCTCTCTACACCAATATTCTAATTAGACTCCTTTGTCTTCATTTCCTCCTGAGATCTTGCTATCTCAGCATCAATCTGAACAGACTTCGGATTCAACTCTTCTTGAAAAAAATCTAAAGCTTGCTCATCTCCCTGTGTTGTACCTGCAAACATAAGCAACTCATTAGTTTTAAAACTGCAAGACTTTTCAGTCTTGACTGCTTCCTCCAATACTTCCTTTTGAACAGATCTGCGTGTGGAATCTTCAAATTCCATCTCTGGCTCAAGAACTCTAAGTTCCTCCTTCAATAAGGCAATCACACTTTGCCTCAACTTCATCTGCAATGGTTTCCAAATCACTCTCTTTCCCTTTAGTGGAAAGATCCATCCTCCATTATGGTTTTCCTGCTCTTGCAGCCATTCCTGTAGTACCTGCAATTGTACCTTCATTACTGCAATTTCTCTTTCTCAGACTTTATCAGTCATCTCACCTCTGTGGCATTCCTCTGAACCTCTTTTCTGATCCTCCATGATCATTTTCTCCATGAGTTTCTCACTCACCATGAGTTGCACTAGCCTCTGCAATAGCAAGCTCTCCTGCTGCTCCTTACCTCACGAATCCACTTCATTGGACCCGGTCTTTTGGTAAGTACTGGTTCACTGCCTCTGGAACCTCTTGATCACTCTCTCTGCTCTCTCTAAGCTATCTCTTCAACTCACCTTCTTCTTCAGGACACTGCAATTGTCCACCCTATCCAACCTTTAGCTGAATGTCAGGTTCACTACCATCATCTTGTTTGCAACCATAAACCTTAATCACAAATTTCAAATCAAAAAATCATCTCACCTTTAAGATCCTGCATGATCTTGTCCTCCATTCACTTCTGCAATCATGTTCACTGCAATTTTGTAGCTTGCATATCAGATTTAGAATCATATTCAAATAAAACACTCTTCAGTTCTCAAGAGAACCTTCTTGCACTCATTCTGAAAAAAAAAAAAACATCTTCAATTTTCAACAGAGCCTTCCTACTCTGATACTAAAATGCTGCAGGCCAACCCCTGCAATACCCAGAATATTTTCTAATGCCAAGCATAAAATGGCAATTCCTATTTCATGCCAAGAAAGTCCACTCTCTAGAAATTTCAACTTATGCGGAAGCTTTATTTCTACCAAATAAAACAATGGTTATAGAACCACTGACATTCCCACTTATGAACATTCGAATTGTAATTTAAAATCCCACTTCAATATCACTTGCATCAAAGGTATATCTACGTTTGTCATTTCACTTCAACCACAACATATGATATGTCTCCATGAAATATCATATTTTAGCTTTGAATTAAAAACAAATTGCCAATACCTTTCATTACTTTTAATGGACCCTTTTAATACACAATAGGACCCATTTTAAACCCCAACATTTGTTCAAGACCCTAAGTGTGTTCACCATACTGTTTATGACCACAATCTATGCATATTTACCATGCTCTAATCTAAGGGCTCGAACCTTGGCAAACTAATATCAACACATATTGACTATTATGCATTCTAGTGTCAATGAATGGACTCTTCACGGCATTATAGTAAATTTCCAAGTCAACATGAAATTGCTTACGAGTGCTATTGAATTCAGCTTTATTGCATCTGCTAAAAGTCTTCCACCGATTTTGTAAACGCTCTATGTCGTTCACTCCACTGCCAATTCTGAACCCAATTCATTTTAACGCATATTCAGCACCGAATTCTCTTATGTGTGTGCTCCTTTTCAACAAATATGGACTATGTTCCTTTCAGGATTAACCTTGAATTACGTTGTGTCACAAACAGAATTTAACGCAGATAAAACCAATAAATCAATTGCTATGATATGACTGTGCCTTCACAAAAAAACACTCAATCAATTCTTAATGAAACTACTCATCGATTCTTAATGGAATCTTCACCCAGATACTTAACGCTATTCATTCACACTGCAATTCAACAATGTCATTAGACTATACTTCTGCAATTCTTTAATGTGGTAATTCAACACTTTGCCAGGTTCATCTCAGAAGAATTTGATTTGCGCCCTTTATAAAAAACTCAACAACTCTTATTACAAACTCACCAATTTCCACGTGCTGAGCCTGTAATACAAAATTGAAATTGATTTTTCCAAATCGAATCATTCCTTCAACAATTTAACATAGCAGATATGCCCAACCGAATCTAAGAAAGTGAGACACCTCCTCTGCTACCCGCGTGAACCAGCAATCAACAACCCAATATAATTGATTTAATTGATTTTAATCCATTCTAATTGATTCTGCTACTCAGCATATAATCAAACACAGTCATTCACAAGTTTGAACCACGCATTACCTTTGCTACTTCTGACAATTCGTGCCGCTGGTTAACACTGGTAATTATGTTGACTGAATTCCATTCAATGCTGGCTTAATCCTTTCAACCTGGTCTTTATAATAAAATGCAGTCTTCTAACTCAAAACATTGGATTTGATATTTGTATGCTCTCCACGCGCTATGGTCTATACAGAATTCAGTTCTGCACAGGATTATGTCTTGTGGCTTCAAGCTTTAAATCAATAGCGATTACTGCAATCGATTACACTCAATAGAACTAGTTCAACATAAAAATATAGCCTCAACTGTATTAGAATACCACCATTCACGCAGAGATTTAACACCATTTACATTCAATGATTATCCATAGTGGTTTTCACACAAGTCGATGTGGATTCAAGCATATCGAATTAGTTCTTCATATATTGCACACATGACTTCAATAATGGCATAAACTTCAGAAAATCAAACGTTGTATTAATACACACACTACTTACATAAAATCTCCTTCCTTGGCCTGATTTCCAATCATTGGCCCTTACAATTGCCTGAAGGCTTCCAAGTAGAACCCCTGCTCTCTACTCACACTCTCACTGATCTCAATGCCCTTTGAGGCTTGAAAATTGATACAAATTTTAAAATGATCTAATTTAATGCTCAATCCCTTCTACTTCTCAACAAATCCCCAAATATCTCAACACCCCTAAAAGATAGATTTTTATCCCTAAAACCTTGCAACTAAATCTATCTTAGGCTTCCTAATTATCTCTTAGATATCTCTCATCTAATTTCTCTCATGTTTTCCATTTGTTTGGAAAAATTTACAAATTCTCACAAATAATTAATTAAAAATATAATTAACCACTCAAAAATAATATTAATATTTACATGAAATTAATAAATTCTCAAAAACATGAGACCCCTAGGTTTAATAAAAATACAAGGCATTTTTCCGAGCTAATGCTCCTGCATCACACTGCCACTGAATAAGAGTGAAGGGTGGCTAGGAGGTGATGTGGGGGTTTTAGGTAAGGTTTGTCTTTGAGTATTCCTACTCCTACGAGGCATGAAAATCAGATCTTTTTGTATTTTTTCAATATTTCTGAAATGACATGAAAAGAAAGGAAAGCGTAAAAGAATGTTGAAACAAAATCAAAACATCTACAAGACACCTCCCCGACAATGATGCCAAAAAGTGGTGAGCCCTGGTGTTGCACCAATAGTGCTGCAACCCGGGGTTTGTATAAAATTGGAGGTGACAGAGCTATATACACAATAGATGCATTATGTTCATGTCATCCTCTTCTACTTTACGAAAGGGTGCTATTTCTTAAAGTATGATAAAAACCGAAAATTAAATTGCTGAAAGGAAATGACAGAAAGAAACTACTTAATTTTCATAAAGGATATGACAGAAATGAAACTAATTTAATGTGTAGAAAGTTAATGAAATAAATAAACTAGATTAAATTGCTGAAAATAAATGACTGGAAGGAAACTCAGCTAAATTGCTGAAAATAAATGGCAGAAAGGAAACTAATTATAAACCACACTTAACTTGGCCAAACAACTAAATGCACTCTACTTATGTTATGGTCTATCTACCATGCTTCTATCATGTAGCAAAGCTGTCCATGGCTTAATTCTAATTGAAAAAGTGTTGATTTGTAGCTTGGAGGGAAAAAAGGTCTAAAGAGGCTAATGGAGGGCTTAATGCATGAAACAAGGTTTAGAAGTCGAAGAGCGGGTTTAAACCTCATTAAAGATTTATTATGGCACAAAAATTCTTTAGAGCGGAATGATTTGAAAAGTGTGATGGCGGAGTTGCAACGGAGGATGGAAATGCGATATGCAATATCGCAATCACAATATCGCAAAGTTAGATGAATAGCAGAAGTGTAATCTGGGAGAGGGAGCGAAATGCGATGAGGTAAAAACTGTGAAGTGCGAAATGCGATGGGGTAAAAACTATGAAGTGTGAAGTGAAATGGGGAAAAAGTTTTGATTTTCAATTTTCGATGTGGTAAAAGTTGCGAAATTTGAAATGCGATGAGGTAAAAACTGCAAAGTGCGAAGTGCAATGGGGAAAAAGTTAGGATTTGCGATTTGCGATGTGGTAAATGTTGCGAAATGCGAAATGCGAAATGCGATATCACATTTCACAATATCACAAAGTTTGAGGGGTAGTGAAAATGTTATTTAGGAAAATTTGCGAAGTGTGAAATGCACTGGGTGATGTGGCAGTGGGACCATCGGTGGAGCGCGATCACAATGTCGCAATTAGCAAATAGGAGTGGTAAGTCTTAAAAGAAAAGGGTAAAGGTTGCGAAGTGCGATTGCAATGGGTGACGTGGTAGTGGGACCGATGGCAGAGCACGATCGCAATATCGCAATCAGTGTTTGGAAGCGGTAAGTCTTAATGAAAAAGGGAAAAGGTGTGAAGTGCGATTATGATGCGGGAATTGCAGTAAGTTGTAGTGGAAAAGGGAAAAGGTGTGACGTACGAAGTGTGATACAGGAATTGTGGTAAGTTTTAAGGGAAAAGGGAAAAGGTGTGACGTATGAAGTGTGATTGTGAAAAGGGAAAAGGTTTTGATCTGCGATATGTGATATCGCAATATCGCAATCAGAAAAAAGAGCGATAATTCTTAAAAGGAACCAAATGAAAATGATGATATGCAATGAGCGAAGTATGGTAGCGGGGATTTCGTGGAGGAAGGCGTAAGTCAAATTTGATGGTTTTTTAAGCGTTTTTACGTTAATACGAGTAAGGAAACCGTAACAAATAGAAACAAAGGAATAGGGTTTGTTGAAGGGTTTAAGTGCTTTTAGCGAAAAAAGGTGGGTGCAATAGTTAGAAAAAGCGGAGAAAAAAGAGGGAATGGAGGGCGTAACAGAAATGCTGAGGTTGTAAGTACAGAGATGGAAAATGAAGTGGGGAAGCACCACAGAGCTGCTCTGGGGCTTTATCACTAATTCCCGCAAACAACTCTGCTAGTCTATGAGCAAAAAACAGGAAAATGCATGAAAATGAAATACAAAAAAGGAAGGTTGAAAATGGTAATGCAACTCAACTTTTAATGTCAAAAATAGTGAATAGAAATCAGTTTTTGGGTCCGTGGGAAGGTTCACCCTCCTTGAGCCCTATTGACAGAGATGAGAAGGGGGTATTGATCCACATCATTTGGTTTTCCTATTTTCTATTACCCTCAGAAGAAAATGAAAAACTACAGCAACACACTAAAAGAAAAACTAAACAACAATGAAACTATCAAAAGCAGAACTAATTGATTGACATAAACAGAGAAAAAATACAGCAGAGAGGCTGAGGCACATGGATTGGGTCGTAACCCATGAGCCTAGATCTCTGAAACTTAAATCAGTAAAGTGAAATCAATTTTCTCATTTCATAAAAGAATAGCCTTATTCATTTTGGAAAGTTTGATCCCTGACTAAAGTAATAAAAATCTCAATAGCTTGCAACAAAGACCTGACTAAAACCCCCCTTCCTAGCTTTATCTCGACTGTATTTATTCTACATGGCAGCTACCAACATCTCCATAGAAAATGGTGATTGATTTCACTTGACTCCAAGTAAAGAAAGTTTGAGTGCACTCCTCTTTGAGTTGCATGGCTGCCTCTAGAATTCGAATTGCTGGAGAGAATCCTTGGGGATCCTTTGGCTATATTTGGAATTCAGATTGCTAGAGAGAATATTTGGGATCCTTTGGCTGCCTTTGAGAGTTAAGGAGGGTGGAAAATCCTCCTATAATTTCTCCTCGATGTCTCCTCAAAGTCTTTATGATAAAATTCTTATAAAATGCTAATAATTCATGATTTTCTACACTCTACCTCATATTAGGAACTTAGAGTATGTTAGCATTAATCACCACCTATACTAGCATCATAAAACCAAATAATAATAAAAAATCAAGAAAAAGAGATCTAATAAGGAAAAAAGGTGACCATTAACCTCTCCAAACATGTCAAATGATGGAGCTCATCAGTAGTTGTATGAGAAGGTGTAATGACATATGGTGAAACAAAAGCCTGATGTTGGTATTGGAAATAAGATTTTTACCAAGTTTCCTAAAATTTATCCACCAACCCTTTAAGTTTATAGAAATTAGACCAGAATTCACTATTAAATTATGAAAAACAAGACTTAGAAAATGGTACAAAGGTCTCAAAATCAATAGGATCAAAGATAATTTTTGAAATAAAGGTTTCAGACTTAGACCTGAACAAAGATGTTTCAAATTCTGATTTATAGGACGAATCTTGTAAAGAAAATATCGTAGGCAAGGAATTTGATTTGACAAGTGGAGGAATAGCTCTTCCAACTTTCTTACACTTGGTTTTATGCTTTCTTAAAATATTTTCAGGGTCATTTACAATTGGTGAGGGATTGGGGTCTAGATTTGACCTAGTATGTATTTTAGGAGCCAACTTAGAGAAGAATTTGGAATTTGGCTCGAATTTAAGAACTTAGCATGTTTTGAATGCTAGAACTTGTCTCTCATAAGTCTAAATTTTAGAGTACTAAATAAATATTCATAGGGAAAGTTTTGCAATTGCTCCCGGAAATGGCGCCAAGAATCTAATCACTCCCCCAACTTCCCAAGGCTGAGAGTGGAATTGAAGGAAGGTAACCACAAACCAACCTTTAGGTAAGGTAGCTAGCCCTACCAGGACCAGAGAGGGCTCTCCCAATGTTACTTTGCAATCAATGAAATGACTAAATATCTAATGATCTTAAGCTAGGTATACAATATTAATAAATAGGGACTTTTGTTTGGTGTTTTTGTGTTGGATATGAATGACAGTAAGGAGACTAAGTCTAGTGTTTTAGGTCAAATTTTAAGGTCAATTTGTAGAGAATATCGATGAGGCCAAGTAGGTAGCTTGAAATAATGCTTCATTTTTCATTGTGTATAGGATGAAATGATAGAAAGTTTGAATGATCACTGAGGTGAATTCATTCATTTAGAAGAAAATAAACATATAATGTAAATCTTGTTAAAACAGAGCGTGAAAAGGATTTTTTTTTCCTTATAAAATGACAAGGTAATTACATAGAAGCATGTATGTGAATGAGGAAAGCATATCATTTAAACATGATAAGATAAATTTACATAGAAATAACAAATTTTCCAAGGCATACCACAAGATTCTCAACACAATTTATGCAACATGAGTCTTTGTTTTCATTCCAAAAGGCTTATACAATAGCTCCACTGTAAAAAGAAACTATCCAAGCCAAGAAAATACTAAAAAGGGTCTACTTATAGAAAATATGCACAATAACACCTCATAGGGTTGAAATCCCATCCAAAATGCATCATAAATACATGAGATGAGTCACTTCCCAGAATTTAGGGAGGTTAAAGACCATTTCCTCAAATTCAGCAATAGACTAAGAGTGTATGTCCCCCAGATTAAACTACATGTTTCCTCATTCTAAGAGGTAAAAACCAACTCAATTACTCCAATTCCAGCTCAAAGGATAGAAAAAATTTGAAATTATAAATTTTTCTGGGCTTGACAAGTGTCTTGAGGAATCATATGCAGACGTGTAACACTTTTTACATATGTGTAACATAATTTTTACAGATGCATAACACTTACCTGATTTTGGGGGACTTTTAGGAATCCAAATTCAAATATGAAATATAGGTCAACTAGCCCCTTGTGTCTAGTTTCCATAACATCTTGAATTTTCAAAAATGACCCATGGGAAGGCCTCTAAAAGATGATTCTCCCAAGGTTACTTTATATGTGTAACAAACTGTCAAAAATACTGGCAGAAGCATAGAAAACTGGTGGTTTTTTGGTTTTTTCTTCCAAACTAGAGCTTTTCATGCATCAAGGGTTCCTGATTTATGATGTACTCATCCAAATTCATCCAATCATGTAATTCATTCATCATTTGGATGCCCTAGTAATAAGCATAACAACTTGGTGCTACACATCTATCAAGGTTGAATTATTAGTTTAGTGCAAAAATCATTAAAAATACCAAAATTGCTCGAAACTTCTCCAAATTTGTTTTGTTGCACCTGTGGATGATGTTATAAACAACCAATTAAGCTTCAGCCAATAAATCTAAACCATGCTTCTCCTTTGGCTTCATTTGAACGTCTTTCAGCTTCTTTTTCACTTGTTGAAGCCTAAATTGTGAAATTTTGTTCCTGGTACAATAATGATTGGCCATATGCCTCTGGAGGTTGTTGTCTCTTTTGGCTCTTTTAAAAAGCTTCTCCAAATGTTCATTCACCATTCCTAATCATATTTCTCTATCTTGATTGATCTCCTTAGCTATTAGCTCATCAAAGGTCAACTGTTCAGGTGGATGAGCTTACTGTGTTTCTAGATCCAATGCCCTCTTAAGGCCTCTTGTCTTTCACCTTCTTGGATGTATTTAAATCTCCATGTCCTGCATTTGATCAACATATATTACTTTCTTCCGTTTACCTTTATCTGTCTCTAGTTTTTCCTTAGGTTTAATTTGTATTAGTTGCTTCACCTTCAATTTCCAATTTTCTTGATGTAGGAAAGTAATTTGAGAATTTACAATGGAGAAAATCTCCCTTAATTTTGCTATTTCCTCATCCTTCTCCCTAATGATCTCCTCAGCTAATTTGACTTGAACCTGATCTGCCATGTCAACATATACGTGCATATGTTCATCATGTTGGTGCAACGATGATTCAATTTGATGCATGAGTTGTTGCTCTTCTCTTCCTCTTTGCTCAACTATAGTGTCAAGCATAGGTATATTATTCATGAATTTAGGAGCAAAGATCTATATGTTTCCCTTCTCATAGGTGTGATTGAACTCAACAACCCTAGTAGCCTTTGAAATTTGAGTTTGCATCCTAGATGAGCCAACATCCATTGGTTGTGTTGATATTGATGGTGATGGTGTGCCATGCATGACACGAGGACAACTGGTGGGCATTGCTGCTACTTTCTCCATGAAGGTTTCCCAAGTCATGTTGATGGTTGAGAGAAGATGTAAACAATGATTTTGAATAGAACATGGTGGAAAAGATTTGGGTGATGATATTTGTTTCTGCTCTGAACCTTCTCAGTCATTTTAACCAAACTTCTTCACAAGTAATATGGAAAGTCAAGTGGTTTAGTTGAGGTAAAATCCATCAATAACCATATATGGTACCTGTACAACCTAGACAATATCCCTTCATAGGTGAAATATTTCATAATTAACCTCATCAAAGGAGCATATATGTTAAGAAGGCACCTAAAAGGGAAGATGTACTCATGGTTCTCTCTAGCATGAGGTTTGAGGAATAGTTTGTAATCTTCAAGGTCTATATCCATGCCCATAAACCACTTTTTCCATGACCTGGTATACTTGTTTCTAAATAAATCACATCTGCTGATAAATTGAACTCTACACCTCCAATGATTTCCTTTCCTATACTGAAACTTGTAGAAAATAAGGTTGTCAATTGAAGATTATAGGATTCTTCCATGATTTTCTCACAGAATATCAAGCATCGATTCCTCTCAAAGCATCCTTTGGCAAAAGGTGACGCATTAAATTCTTGCAAGGTAGAGGGATCAAATCTGATGTGGTGCCCTCCTTTGTGAATTTTCTTTTCACTTTCCATAATTTCTATGAAAAGGATGAGACCCTAGGTGTTTATTTGTAGTGCATATGTGGACTCTGAATCTGGAAAAACATAGGACATGGATAGGGTATGTTTGGAGGATGAAATGAAGGGTAGTGAAGCCAATAAAAATTCCAAAAAAGTCTTAGGATGTATGTTTGTGTATCAGCTTCGAAATATAGGTGAAATTTGGTGAAATGGATGTAAACAAGGTGATCAAATTAGAAAAAGACAGGGATTTACTAATTCTGTAATAGAAAAATAGTATGAAATTAAGGTTTGATAGAAATTAAATGTACGGAGATTGTGAATGGTAGGAAATAGTATAATATGGTCTGGGGAAGGTATATGAGGTTATTATATGGTAGGGTTATATGTTTAGTTCATTGAAATCATCGACTGCTAAACAGAAGTGAAAATGTAGTGGAAAGGAGGTAAGAAAATCAACATTGTGCTTGCTAAGTTGAATGGAGGAGGATATTAGGTGTTTAATTACAATTGTAGAAGCTGTAGAAACTTATGGCAATGACCCTGGAGCTTGGAGGAATGTTTCGAGAGAAAAATACCAAAAACGAAAACCCTTCCTAGATGCATAATACACTTTCGAGATGAATAACAGAACACTGAAAATGTGTAAGAAAAATGCAAGATGTGTAACAAAGCCAACAACTAAGTAAAAAAAGTCTTCGGATGAGAGTGGAGGGGAGTGCACAGGAAGTAGAATGGGAAAATGGTTTGATTTGGCGGATTTTGGGTAGAAGGGGGGGAGTGGGTAGGAGTGGTAAGAGGTTTTGCGAGGGGAGTGTGAAATGATGCTATGTTGACACGTCCACCTTTTAGGACTCCCCCTCTACTGATAAAGGTAGGATGGTGAGGGGGGGCCGAAGAGTCTTATTGATCGTTGATTTGTTGGAGGAAGGATCTAGCAGCTGGGACGAGCTTGAGATTTAACCACAAAAAAAAAAAAAAAAAATTCATTTTCAAACCTTTATAACATGAGCAGGGAACTTTTAATAGAATACATAATGCCTATGAAAATTGGGTAGGGATATAATAAACTCAGCCATTAGGATAATAGTGCATTTTTATAATGTTTCTCAAAATTTGGATAAAATGCACTAGTAAGCCTATACTTTAGGATAAAGCCTTTGATATCAAATTGACCTCTTTTAACAGTTTCAAGCCTTTTTGGAAAATTTTGACAATGAAACGGGTTTCCAAATAAGACAAAATTTCATACTTATTTCCCTAACTATGCTAACTCCCTTTAAAATACTGATATGATGAAAATGAAGCCTTGTTCACCCTCTTGGTGACATTTTTGGAATTTTCAATGGAAAAACAAGGAGACCTAGATACATACTTAGACGAAGATGGAATTAATAACCTAATACTCTAAATGAAAATGAGTGACATGACCTCTGAAATGATAATGGCCATGAATGGAATGAAGGCAGCAACATTTCTGACTTAGACCATATGTAGTGACAAAAATTTATTTGAAAACTTGCTTGAAAATACAAAATTTTTGACCTAGGACTACTAGAAAATAAACTAAAAGAGCATGTTTGATCACTGGACATATTGACACTAAAATATACAACAAAATTTCAAGGTTTACTTTGATTGTTGGATAGTCTTTGGGTTTTTGAAGAAGCATGTTTTAAGCTTGAGATTGATGTTGGATACCTGTAGATAGTATCATATATCGTTGAATTTGAATAAGTGTATATTTTGTGTACCTTTTGGTATACTATTGGGGAATGTTGTTTGTAGGGAGGGATTGATGGTAGATCCCACAAAAATTGTTTCTATTGCAAACCTGGAGCCACCTGAGACAGTGACAAAATTGCGCATGAAACTTGGACACACTGGCTACAAATGGAAGTTTATAAAGGAATACACATAAATAACTACGCCGATGGAGAAGCTATTGAAGAAAAATGTTACTTTTTGTTGGGATGAATAATGCAAAAAGAGCCTTGACATATTGAAGGAGAAGATGGCAACTGTGCCTATTATATTTTTCTTAGACTGGAATAAGGAATTTCATGTACATGTCGATGCCTCTTGCATAGCATTGGGTACAGTATTGGCACAACCAAGAGAAGGAGAAATTGATCACCCCATCGCTTTTGCAAGAAGACAATTGTCCAAGATGGAGAAGAACTATTCTATGACAGAAAGAGAAGGGTTGGCTATGGTTTATGCATTATATAATTTTAGGCATTATTTTTTGGGAGCGCACTTCAAGATTTTCACTAATCACTTCACGTTGAAGTATTTGGTGAATAAGCCTATTTTGGGAGGGAAGATTTGTCGATGGTTGTGTTGTACCAAGCATATTATTCTCTATATAAACATAAATTTTTTGTATATATAATTATTTTTTATGGATCCCAAGGTAATGAAGTTTGAAACCAGAGAGAAAAGACGTGAAGGGCACTCTTTTGGTGCCAAATTTCTCAAAAAAAATATAAAACAGCATTACCTGTAAAGGGAAAATGGGTGAAATTTATCTATTAGGCAGTTAAGGAGAAATATTCCACTTTGGTTTCAGAGCCTAAATCCTAGGACATATCGGTGGGGAAAGGAACACAAATGTAATAGGACATGCCCTTATAGAATTGATTAATTCAGCACAAATATCAATAACCAAGTTGCATTCTGGCGGGTGATCTCCCCTCCATGCTCTGGCCTCCCAACCCGCCGAAAATTTGTAGGGACCAATAATGAATCATTTTATAATGCGAAATCCATCAAATCAAGGGAGCTCAGAAAGGTAAGGTCGAGTAAGGTAAAGTTTGTAAGTGGGGTCCACCATTCATACTCCACATGCCCTCCATGTACCCATCACAATCAAGTCAATACATCGAAGACACGGGTTGAACTGATGACATCGTCTCACTGCCAACCCTCCATTTTTTATCATCCATCTTGAAATAACCTAAATTTCCTGTATTTTTTTCCTGACCGATGTCCTTTTCCTGCATAAGCATATATCAGTCAGACACTAGTGCATAACCCTGCTTGGACTATTTTTTTCTCTAGCTTGTCTCCTTATGTCACTTTTGGTCACCATATATTTAGCCAGTCTTGTGCCTTTGTGTTTATAGTTCCTTATTTTCTTTAAAAGGAAAAATAATCTACCTGAGACCCCATAATCTCGTGAAGTTATAACCACCCCTAGTCTTGAGCCTCTCATAGAAAGCCAAGCCCATATTTATGGAACCATTCTATCCTTTTCTCGTGGCTAAGAAGAGCTTTCACTTGATGGGTTACAAATGGTGAGAGGAGGACCTCTTTAGGGTATTTGACTCAGGATTATATTACCAAATCACCCTTTTCATTCATCATTTCCTCGAATTGATCTCTTGGCTCTCTTAATCCTACATTGAGAAGAAAGGGTATTTTGTTTCCTCTTAAGGGAACAAAATACTAGAAATTACCCCTCAACTTATCCAAGAAGCCTTGTGTTACCCTTCATCCTCTACCAGTCTAGAGTTCATGGAGGTAACCCTCATGTACCACTTTACGAGCCTTCCCTCCAAACAACAGAACTCCCTCCTTCATATAATCATGGTCTCAAAATCAACAAGACTTAGTTGAAAATATTCCTTTTTCTATATTTGTAGACCCCGTTCGGCCTATCCTGTCTGTGATTTCTGGAATGTTAGGGGAAGATGATTCCAGTTGGGTCACCAATTCTTGTCTAGGTTTTATTGATCAAATAATGCAGCTTGATACTCTCTTTGACATTCCTTCATTCTTAGTGGCTACTATAAAAACCCAGCTTCAACACCAAACACTTCAAAATGCTTCAGGTATTACTCATTATTGTTTTATCTATTCATGTTCATGCATACCCAAAAATTTGAACGTGTAGGGTTGGATAAATTATCTCACAGAGGAAAGTAGCCTAAGTCCATGTTTGACTACACTACCTTCATTCATAAAAATTCTTGTGATGAGGGTTATTCCAATTTTATATCAAAATTCATGTCCATAGCCTATAAATTCATTCATGGGGTATCCCTACCTCGGATATTTCCCGAGAAAAAGGAGCTCCTACAATTCAATGAGGAAGATTGTATAGGGGATTGGTACTTATTTGAGGATCACACAAAACTTCAAGTGTAAGGCAGCGAACTTCCCCCCCTCCATTTTCTAGTATTCATTCCCATGAGAATCGTTTCTCTAGAATTTATGAAACAATGTCTCGACTCAGACATGCTACAATTTTTCTTGGAAAATAAAGGGTACATATTTGAAATCCCAAGTGTAGTAGGCCCTTTCATAGTCAATTTAAGACATGCCTCCCCTTTGGTTGAAGAGCTCCTCAAGAAAATTAAATTCTAGCAAGGGGATATCTTGAAATGATCCTAAAGGGGTTATTGCCCAAAGGAGAGAAAATATCAAAGATTAAACATATGTACATGAGCCCAGATCTGATATTGAATAAAAAACTAACTTTTAATCCTTGCCTTTGGATACAAAAATGGAGATCGGGACCCGTACTGAAGACAAATAGTAAAAAATGGCTAGTGATCAGGTTGACGACATGGAGGAGGATGAAGAAGTACATGTAAGCAAGAGGGAAAAACTACAATAACCTGAAGCATAAACTCAAGAAGTATAAGATGAGGTGGCCCCTAAGATGGTGGAATGAGGGTCAAATCGAGGAGGCTTCAAAATTTCCCTGGAGAGTCCTCCATCACCCACAACATACACTTATACACAAGCAGTTGTCTCAGGAGACGACCCGTTAGGAACAGGATCAGGTTGGCCTATGGGAGAGGAAATCAACAAGTGAAATAGAAATATCATGGAGCAGATAAGAACATAAATAGCCCTACACACTGATAAATTCCACACCAGGATTTTGGCAGTAGTGGATGTAGAGAGATCAAATGGTGTTGTTTGTGCAACACCCACCCACTCAGCCACTACCCTTAGGGGTGCATTACAAGGCTGTAGAGATTATTCCTAATTTTGAATTGATTCCTTTGGATGACAAGATTAATATCCACCAGCATATTGGGTATATGCTCTACAATGATCTCAGGAAGTATACCATGACATGGATAAGGCTCATAAGTTGCTGGAAATAACAATGGCCACTCTAAAACAAGAAAGGGAAAATTTTGAGGCCCTTACACTACATGTCAAGACTTATAAGAAAATGATCACCGGAAAAGGGGTATCTTTTGAATCACAATTGGCCATTGAATATCTCCTCGAGATATCTCAACAAGAAGTCCAGGAGCTAAGGAAAAACCTTAAATAGCTTGGAGGGGAACATATCCAAACTCATGAGGTGGATCAAGTGGAAAGGGAGAAGGAGGTTATGGATAAAAGTCACTTTATATGAATGATTAAGTCACATCGTTGAAGAAACGATTAGCAGAGATACAAGAAAACCTTGGACACCCATGTCTGCATTGTTGCCATGGATGATTACCCCTAGAACCCCATGGATCAGCTCATGAGGGCACTAACCGAGTGCAAAGTTCTTCAACAGTTTGAGGAGGATCTTCCCTTCTCACAGGAGCAGATAGTAGATGGAGGACATCCTCAGATGGATAACATCTCTCATGACTGTGTTGGACATTTCTTGAGCTATGCACATCATGATGGGAGGATTTTTCCTACCACCGATTTGGATCCTCATAGGGTCAAATTGATCCTTAGGAAGATTTCATTTCAAGATCCCATGAGATGCAGGAATTTGACTTGGGATGATGGCAGCCCTCATGGGAGGTGTACCAAGATGGAGGATGGAGAGCAAGAGGCTAGAAAGACACTTGTAGATTTTTGATACCAGGCGGCAAGAGGCTTGGCTGCACGGGCTGCTCTTGGAAGAGTTTGATCATCACACTCTTTCTAAGGGTATGTGGCAGGATACTTGCATCATGGAGAAGAAAAGAGTATGGGCACATTATGTTGGCATAAAATTTTTCATTTCAAGCACCATGTTATCACTACATGGATGGGATGATGGAAGTATGAGAAAGCAGCAAAGGATTTCGTTGCTTCGGATGTTCTTGAGAGAGCAAGGGCAGATTTTCTCTCACAGTTTTCATGATGTTGTAGGAGTAGAAGATGGCACTATCATAGTGCAAAGGGGTTGCTCCTTGACCTTATATGTTCAAGAAGGACTTTCTTCATGGGAAGGACTTCTCACATGTAGCAGCATTATGGGAGATGCCTTTGACATTTTGCATGTCAAATATTGGAGCTATGAGTTGATGGGAGCCTACTTGCATAGGCCAATAGCGTTGTCACTTTGGAGCTAGGATTTATTGATGGAGTATTCCCAAGATCACTTCTCATTCGATGCACTTGGTGAGCAAAGAGGAGTTGAAGAAGATGAAGTGGTAGATGGAGACATCTATTACTATGGTGTTCTTTTCTTGACTTGGGTTTCCAAGTAGGAGGAGAAGGAATTTCATGCAGCACTTGGTTCATCCCCCCTTCATGGGAGTGTGCCAAACTATTATTGAGGATTCATTCATGAGTCCATGTATCTTCTTTCTTCCAACATATGGTGAGAGCTTTTGCTTGCATTCTCTTACCATCTCTTGGAATTGCATTGCTCCACAAGAGGGCAAGCTATTTATTGAGCTCCATGAACTTCATTGGGCTAAATTGCATGATGGAGACAACCATATATTATGTGGCCTTGGGAAAAGATGTTTTCCTTACATGTGCATTCTTTATTCATATGATCAACCATGTCATAGGAGGAAATTTTCCATATACTCTTCTTAAGGAGTAGTTGAGAAGACTGCGCTGTGAGGATATGGGGGACTGTTGGTAATCTCTTGCATCACATAGAACCTTCAGTATTTCCCTCATTATGATGATGATCATGTTTTATTTTTCTGATATTGCCATTATGTCTTTCAGAGCATGATTGTGAAAGAGACACATGGGATGAGTGTGTCCTTTGGGAAGGAGATTCCCACATTTTCTGCAACACATGTTCTAATGGGAACATGGGAGAAATTATGGCCACCGTAGCCAAACACTTGTTTCTTTTGGAGGTGAGCCATGTGTGTGATGGAGTACCTCATGGTGATACTCTTATATCCATCACATATGAGACATTTTCGGCTGACTGGTTTTACAATGTTGGAGGGAGGATCTTTGCAGATCTAATCCTCATGATGCCACTTGAGGGCAATTTCCTTGCAGCCCAAGATCAGTTGCACTCTACACTTATCTTAAGTGGAGAGGAGAACAACATTGGGTAGGCCATCTTATCTACCATGTGCATATTTTCAGCCCACCTATTTTACAGGAGCTCAAGTTGGAGGAACATTTTCATAGATTTTCCATGTCATGAGGTGACTCATTTTTGGTGGATGATTGCTTGAGGGTGGAGAACTCACATGGGGGATGATATTTCCCAATACACTTCAGGCTCCATGCCTCAAGGGAGACTCTAGGCAACACCTTATTTCCCTCTTAAGTATTTGATTGTTTCATGATGATAGCTATTCAGCTAACTTGCATGCTTGAGAGGGGAAATATGGAGATTCATTGTTGACACAACATCTCATTATTTGGAGGAGTTCATCATATAGGGATGCTACAATAGGAGGAGGAGACATCTTTCAGTTCTATCCTTGTAGTTGCTTGAGGACAAGCAACATTTGGGAGGGGAGGACTGTAATGTTCCTAAATTAGCTAAGCTAATTTAGAACATTAGAATTTTGTTTTATTTTTCATGTTTATGAATAACAGACTAATGGAGAATATGCAACACTATTTAGATCTAAAAATAAATACATGCTCAATTGAACAGGGTTAAATATGAGCTAGTTGCATAAAAACCACTTGTCTATGAATAGGGCTAAGATATTTGATAGGGTCAACAGGACCAAATCACAAGACAATCCAGGTGCATTGAACCTCCTAGGTGATCAGCGTAGTTCTAGAAGGAGGAATTTGGTGTGAAAGGGGCTAATGCAATTGAAGTGGTTTAGGGTTTTTCACATCTCATTTTTATAAAAAGGAAGGAGAGGGCTCAAGGAAGGGTTGTTGATGATATTTCTAATTTGAGGTTGCTTGGGCAACTCGAGTTCTCTTGGTTGTTTAGCCAAAGGGAAGAGGGTTTCCTGTTTAGGAATCCTCTCTTCTTCCATGGAGTAGCTCTTTGGAGGAGGATGTGCTGCATTGATCCACTATCCAGAATTTGGCCAAGCTTCTACTTCTACCTGCAATGCAAATCCTATTGAGGGTTTGATTTCTTTTGTAAGCTACAACAAGTGGAGTCTAGATCTTTTTAGATCTAGATCATTCTAGTACTTCTTTTCAGTGGAGGAGGGTTCTAATCCATTGAAGGGTTGTATTGGAAGATTGGAGCCTAATTTCAGATCTTGGCATCAGGCTAATGTGTTCTTCATGTTATACTGTGCAGTTCCTTCCCAAGATCTTTGTTATTGCTGAAGGAGCAATGTTGCATGGTTTTTGGCATCATTTTGGAGCTAAATCTCTGATGTGAAGGAAGCCTCCTTGCATCAAGGGTGATCCATGGATTGGCCAACCAATCCATGTCTATTTTAGGTATGATTCATTCACTAAATTTTTTTCTTCAGAATTTCTGAATCATGCTGCAGTAAATCTCGGATCTGCTCCGGCATTTTCATGTATTGCTGAAATCCTCAAGGGGAATGTAATAAAGATCCCTTTGGGAATTTTGATTCATTATGGATATTTGTTTTTATTTATTTATCAATTGCAGATATGTAATTTAATGAAAATAAGCTTCAGCCTCCTGTAACTAATGCTAAAGGGTTTCTTGGTCATTCTCTTGTGTTGTAGCACCTCAATCTTGAGGGATTTTATATGTAAAACTGTTGTTTAACCTTGCTTAATGATTATTCCATTTTCATAAACTCATTATCTGGTTGTTCATACTATTTTACATCTTACACCTTCAAAAAATATTCTTCCATTTCTTTAGTAAATTTCTGCATCTTCCAAGTCATGGGAAATCGGGGTTTTTCTTGACTAGCCGGGAAGGAGGAACTATTTAAATTAGCAAAACACATTTTTTTTTGCTGAAATTAGGCATGTAGAGCCCTTGTGACCTAATATAACATATAACAGAGCCATGACCATTATTTTTATGCATATTTCTCATGATATTCATTTTAGGGCCAAAATCCTCACTTTTCCCCACCTTTTTTCCCATAAAAGCTGAGTAAAGGTTGTCGCAGCACTTGGAATTGGTTTCTAAGTGTTTTTAAACACGTTTTATGATATATGAAGCACACATTCCTGAAAAATTTGTTTTTTAGACATGTCTTGCTGAGAAATCCATTTTGGGAACATTACAGTGGTATCAGAGCATGATCTTTGGCTCAGCCTGTGGCTTCAAGCCAAAGTGATGAATCCATGAAGCAAGAATATTTAAATATCTATAGAAAGAGTCTGCAAATGTCTAGGCAGCATATGGATCTCATCCTTTTCTCAAAGGTGACATAACCAGTAAATGCCCCTGCAGTCAATCTCTGGAATAGAATCTTGAAACTCCTAAAGAGGGAAATTTACAGTAGTATCAGAGAAGAGAAGAGACAGAGATCAGAAAGCTGAAGGAGATTAGTTTTACCTCATCATATTTCAGATCTAGGAAGAGCCTCTTCAAAGAGGTTAGACAGAAGAAAGAAGGAGGAAGAAAATGAAACTCTTAGAGGGTTTCAAGAAGCAGAAAGTTGCAGTGAGACCTGAAGAAGGTTTGAAGAAGGAGAGGAAGATCCATTCACTTCCTATCCTCACAAATAAGGGGAGCAATACAGAGAAAAAAAAAACCAGATCATGGCTCCACCACTTGAAAGAATGATGGGTGAGAAGATCTCCCTGCTCCCTTTTCAGATCATGAAGGGCATTGAAGAAGATCTCAAGGAGATTGAGAAGGTGGAGACTTGTACCAGTGTTGGCAAAACCTTGAAGGAGCAGCCTTCATGTTCAGTAATGAAGGAAGACTACATAGTTGCAGAAGAAGCTCTTGCTTCTACATCTCATCGAGGTATGATTGAAAATCCATCTATTTTCATTTCAATACATTGTATGGAGAGATCCACATCTTTGCATGCTGCTAATTTTGAGCAACAGAGTTGCACTGCGCTGTGCCAAAGCAGTGAGGAAGAAGAGAGGAACCATTCCTCATTGGAGCATTCACATGGAAGCTTCATTCATGAAACAATAAAGAATGGAATGATGGATGGTAGACATCTTGGAGTGAGAAACCCTTTCTCCCTTCCAGATGAATCTTTCTCAATGAGCACACCCTTTCTCAAAGAGAAACTTCTACTTGCAGCAAATCCAAGGCCCCTTTGGTTCTGGAAGGTCATGCATGAGGCAGAGACCTCATGAGAAGAATTCATTGGAGGTGCACTTCAGCACATCATGGAGTGCAAAGTTCTTCAATAGTTTGAGGAGGATCTTCCCTTCTCATAAGAGCAGATAGTAGATGGAGGACATCTTTGGATGGATAACATCTCTCATGAATTTGTTGGACATTGCTTGAGCCATGCACATCATGATGGGAGGTTTTTTCCTACCACCTATTTCGATCCTCATAGGGTCAAATTGATCCTCGGGAAGATTTCATTTCAAGATCCCATGAGATGCAGGAATTTGACTTGGGATGATAGTAGCCATCATGGGAGGTGTACCAAGATGGAGGATGGAGAGCAAGAGGCTAGAAAGCCACTTGCAGATTTTTGATAATAGGCAACAGGAGGCTTGGCTTCATTGGCTGCTCTTGGAAGAGTTTGATCATCACACTCTTTCTAAGGGTATGTGGTAGGATACTTGCATCATGGAGCACCAAAGAGTATGGGCACATTGTGTTGGCATAACTTTTTTCATGTCAAGCACCATGTTGTCACAACATGGATGGGATGATGGAAGTGTGAGAAAGCAGAAAATGATTTTGTTGCTTCAGATGTTCTTGATAGAGCAAGGGAAGATTTTCTCTCATAGTTTTCATGATGTTGCAGGAGTAGAAGATGGCACTATCATAGTGCAAAGGGGTTGCTCCTTGAACTTAGATGTTCAAGAAGGAATTTCTTCATGGGAAGGACTTCTCATATGTAGCAGCATTATGGGATATTCCTTTGACATTCTGTATGTCAAAGATTGGAGATATGAGTTGATGGGAGCCTATTTGCATAGGCCAACAGCATTGTCACCTTGGAGTTGGGATTTATTGATGGAATATTCCCAGGATCACTTCTCATTTGATGCACTTGGTGAGGAAAGAGGAGGTGAAGAAGATGAAGTGGTAGATAGAGACATCTATTACTGTGGTGTGCTTTTCTTGACTTGGGTTTCCAAGCAGGAGGAGAAGGACTTTCATGCAGCACTTGGTTCATCCACGCTTCATTGGAGTGTGCCAAACTATTATTGAGGATTCATTCATGATACCATGTATCTTCTTGCTTCCAACATATGGTGAGAGATTTTTCTTGCATTCTCTTACCATATCTTGGTAGTGCATTGCTCCACAAGAGGGCATGCTATTTATTGAGCTCCATGAACTTCATTGGGCCAAATTTCATGATGGAGACATCCATATATTATGTGGCCTTGGGAAAATATGTTTTCCTTACATGTGGATTCTTTATTCATATGATTAACCATGTCACAGGAGGCAATTTTCCATATACTCTTCTTAATCAGCAGTTGAGAAGACTGCGCTGTGAGGATTTGGGGGATTTTTGGTAATCTCTTGCATCACATAGAACCTTCAGTATTTCCCTCATTATGATGATGATCATGTTTTCTTTTGCTGATTTCCATTATGTCTTTGAGAGCATGATTGAGAAAGAGACACATGGGATGAGTGTGTCCTTTGGGAAGGAGATTCCCACATTTTCTGCAGCACATGTTCTAATGGGAACATGGGAGAAATTGTGGCCATCGTAGCCAAACACTTGTTTCTTTTGGAGGTGAGCCATTTGTGTGATGGAGTACCTCATGGTGATACTCTTCTATCCATCACATATGAGACATTTTGGGCTGACTAGTTTTACAGCGTTGGAGGGAGGATCTTTGGAGATCTAATCCTCATGATGCCACTTGAGGGAAATGTCCTTGTAGCCCAAGATCAGTTGCACTCTACACTTATCTTAAGTGGAAAGGAGAACAACATCAGGTAGGCCATCTTGTCTACCATGTGCAGATTTTCAGCGCACCTATTTTACAGGAGCTCAAGGTGGAGGAACATTTTCATAGAGTTGCCATGTCATGAGGTGACTCATTTTTGGTGGATGATTTATTGAGGGTGGAGAACTCACATGGGGGATGATATTTCCCAATACACTTCAGATTCCATGCCTCAAGGGAGCCTCTAGGCAACACCTTATTTCCTTCTTGAGTATTTGAATGTTTCACGATGATAGCTATTCAGCTAACTTGCATACTTGGGAGGGGCAATATGGAGATTCATTGTTGACACAACATCTCATTATTTTGAGGAGTTCATCATATGGGGATGCTACAGTAGGAGGAGGAGACATATTTCAGTTCTATCCTTGCAGTTGCTTGAGGACAAGCAACATTTGGGAGGGGAGGACTGTAATGTTCCTAAATTAGCTAAGCTGATTTAGAACATTAGAATTTTGTTTTATTTTTCATGTTTATGAATAATAGACTAAAGGAGGATATGCAACACTCCTTAGATCTAAAAATTAATACATGCTCAATGTGAACAGGGTTAAATATGAGCTGGTTGCATAAAAACCACCTGTGTATGAATAGGGCTAAGCTATTTGACTGGGTCAATAGGACCAAATCACAAGACAGTCCAGGTGCATTGAACTTCCTAGGTAAAAGTGCAGTTCTAGAAGGAGGAATTCAGTGTGAAAGGGGATAATGCAATTGAAGTGGTTTAGGGTTTTGCACATCCCATTTTTATAAAAAGGAAGGAGAGGGCTCAAGGAAGGGTTGTTGATGATATTTCGAATTTGAGGTTGCTTGGGAAACTCGAGTTCTCTTGGCTGTTTAGCCAAAGGGAAGAGGGTTTTCTGTTTAGGAATCCTCTCTCCTTCCATGGAGTAGCTCTTTGGAGGAGGATGTGCTGCATTGATCCACTATCCAGCATATGGCCAAGATTCTACTTCCAACTACAATGCAGATCTTGTAGAGGGTTTGATTGCTTTTGTAAGCTGCAGCAAGTAGAGTCTATATCTTTTCAGATCTAGAGCATTCCAGTACTTCTTTTCAGTGGAGGAGGGTTCTAATCCATTGAAGGGTTGTATTGGAATATTGGAGCCCCATTTCAAATCTTGGCATCAAGATAATGTGTTCTTCATGGTATACTGTGCAGTTCCTTCCCTAGATTTGCGTTATTTCTGAAGGAGTAGTGTTGCATGGTTTTTGGCATCATTTTGGAGGTAGATCTCTGATGTAAAGGAAGCCTCCTTGCATCAAGGGTGATCCATGGATTTTCCAACCAATCCATGTCTATTTTAGGTCAGATTCATTCACTGAATTTTTTTCTTCAGAATTTTTGAATCATGCTACACTAAATTTCAGATCTACTCCGACATTCTCATGTATTGCTAAAATCCCCAAGGGGAATGTAATAAAGAGCCCTCTGGCAATTTTGATTCATTATAGGTCTCTTTTTTCATGTATTTATTAGTTTCAGATCTGTATTTTAATGAAAATAAGATTCAAACTCCTGTAACTAACGCTGAAGGGTTTCTGCATCATTCTCTTGTGTTGTAACACCTCAATCTTGAGGGATTTTATATGTAAAACTATTGTTTAACCTTGGTTAATGCTTATGCCATGTTCATAAACTAATTATATGATTTTTCATACTTTTTTACATCTTGGAACTTCAGAAAATACACTCCCCTTGCTTCAGTAAATTTCTGCATCTTCCAAGTCATGGGAAATCAGGGTTTTTCTTGACTAGTCGTGAAGGAGGAACTATTTAACTTATAAAAAAGAATTTTTTTTCGCTGAAATTCAGCATGTATATCCCTCTTGACCTAATATAACATATTACAGATCCAAGACCCTTATTTTTATGCAGATTTCTGATTATACTCATTTTAGGGCCAAAATCCTCACTTTTCCCCACCTTTTTGCCCATAAAAGCTGAGTAAAGTTTGATGCAGAACTTGGAATTGGTTTCTAATTGTTCTTGAACAATTTTTATGATATATGAAGCACAAATTCCTGAAAAATTCGTTTTTCAGGCATGTCTTGCTGAGAAATCCATTTTGGGAACATTACACACGAATTTTAATGGGTCAAAAGGGTAGATCAAGCCGAAAAACATGGTTTGAAAACCATATGATAGTGCATGCTAAATATTATAAATAAATTAATATACTGAGTCTAAAAATTTATTTTTTGCATAAGTCTAAAAGTGGATTATAGATTTAGATATTTTGTGATCAGTCGTGCGGATTTGTCTGGGTGGAAGACTCCTACTGGTTGTGTATGTGGAGACATTAATCCTGTTGTGTGTGGGCCCCAATGGCTATTTTTGTGGTTTTTTGAAGTCTTTTTTACGAAAATTTTGAACTACTAAGTAATAAAGGAGTATTGTTGCGAATTTTTGGGTCCTATATGCATTTTTGGTTATGTTATGAATGTTCTGCATCTTGTTTCCGGTTTCTGTACTATCTGCGACTAGATCTCTTGTGTGACTATGATTGGGCTTATATGAATTTTTATTGGATGTATATGATGGTATAAGGCTCTGATAGGATGTATTGATGGTTATTACTTGATTTATGATTACTGTATTGACTTGCGTGGGATACTCTACATATTTGACCTAAATCTGTCTAAAAAGGGGTTACTAGTTAGGGTTGTTGTTGCGAAGGTTTGTTTATGATTTATTGGGATCTTAAGGCACCCAAATCATTCCAAATCTCTCTTAGGGTGTAGAAACATAGTTCCACCACCACCCATACTGCTTCGGGTGAGACTTTGACTTGTGAAAGCAGGTCACTGCCGAAATGGCCAGTGGTAAGAGGGTTTTGTTGGTTAACCTCAATTTCGAACCTCGGTCAGGACCCCTCAAGCCAAAAAAATGTTCTGTTGTCGAGACTAGGAGCATTTTGATAGATATTGGGTGATGCGCGAGGTCATTGGTAGCCCTTAAAGCCTGAACTTGAGGACTAGTTTTAAAAACATATTCGAGATTTTTCCCTAAAAGAAAACAGAAGTAAGAAGCTATCTGCTAAGAGTGGAAGAATAATTATATTTTTACAGAGGTGCATGAGATATTCTTCGTAATGTTTGCACATGAACTGTAGGAGTGGTTGGCGAAGTTAGCATAATTTCAAACCTATTGGAAGGATGACCATGTCATGCAGTGGACCCCTAAATTAATCCAACAATTGGAAGATACTGATAATTCTATTACCCAGATTGTAGATCACTGGGTTGATAGCATCTTGGGCGGATTTGTAACTATATTTATAGTCGACAAGTTTGTGTCCTACTCTGAACCTGAAAGGAGGTTTTCCAAAGGGTTGAGGGGCCCCCCCCCCCCCCCCCCCCAGGCAACACACCAAGTGTATGATCCCTGATCAGAGCTGAAGTACGACACACGGCAATAAATATTATCAGGTCAATTAAAAGGGGGATAAATTTGTGTATAGTCCTATGATAAATTCCCCTAATCTAGATGGGACCAGTGCTACACATGCAGAGATTAGCCCCCCAGCTATGCCATCATCAAACTTGCACAAGGGTAAGAATCCTCCTACCCCACCTCCACCCCCACCTAAGGACGATATGGTTGCGTAGATGAATTTACCCACTTTTAAAGGTGAAGGGGATGAGGATATGGATCAATTTTGGTTTGTGGAAAATGTGGTATGGGCTATGTAGAATTTCAATAAGGATGTTGTTAAAATAGTGCAACTAGAAATAACCTTTGAAGGTTGAGCTTTGTATTGGTTCATGAGATACATTACTCAACATGCAAATCCCACAATACAAGAGATCAAGTATGCCCTGAAGCAGTAGTTTCAAAAACCAACTAAGTCTTATTTTCAATGAGTAGTAGAACTAAAATATATTAGGCAAGGGCCTATGGAGTCAGTTTGGGAATCTAACCAGCGCCTAAAAAAGGTCATCAGTGACGGATTATTTGCCTACGATGACAAGCAGCATAAGGAAAGGTTCATTTCCATGTTGTTTCCGTATCTCTGCAGACCCATGGGTCAGCAAAAGATTGCATCACAAGAATAAGCCCTATAAATTGCTATGAAAATAAAATTTGTGCCAAGGGAAGATGCTCAATTTGGAGCATTACAGATTCAGAGCCAATTAGAGGTGATGCACTTAGAAATTCAGAATTTACAAAGAGACCAGGGTAAAGAAGCTAGCACAAATGATTGGTGCATACGCTGCAGAGTATATGGCCATATCAAAGATCAATTCCCTCTACTGTCGGATTATATGCAAGTTTGGGGATTGATTCCACTGCACCGAATGGGTATTGTTGGGCCTAGTACCCCCACATTATGGTGCACCTATTTTCGGGTGACGGGGTGACATGATACAGACCATTGCCCATGGTTAGGTGCCTATGTCCTAGAATTGAAGCAACAGTGGTGTAGATTCTTCTCTTTGGTGGACACGATGAGCACAACTATCACATGTATTACTTGATGATTTCCAAAGGGAACCTGCACAGAGTGCAGACCGACCCTTCATCACTAGAATCTCCCTCCGGACGTGGAGGATCCCTAGCAAGAGGTCAGGGAGGGGAGAAAGCTGGAAATGCTGGTAGGGGAAGAGGGAAGCTAACTTGATACAACCGTGGAGACATCTTGCATTATACATGAGATTGCCTGAACCCCGCATGACAATTGTAAAGGTATTGTAGGCAATTCAATCATGTAATTGAAGATTGTCTAGTGCTAATCACTAAAATGTAGGAAAAAAACAGACACCATCGCAAAACATACAATGGGTTGCGGCTGAGCCATGCAACGACGGTCCAAGCGTAAAATTCATTACATATAGCGGCATTGCTACTAGAGGAAACGAGGAGAAGTCTAGCACAAAAAAACTAATCATAAAAGCATCTGACAAAAAGGAAAGGCTCAACCTGCATAAATAAAATGTGACTTTCATCGACGCCATAAACGATTTCGCTAATGTAGAAGCAACCACTTCGAGAGCTCTTAGGGAACCAAAAGATGATGATGAGGTTAAGCCATTCTTACATGCCTGCATTAAGATACTGTGTACTAAGAAGGCAATAGATAATCTCTAGGCCCTGATAGAAAAATTCGCAGAAAAAGAGGTGCCACAAACAGAAACCAAGGCTCTAAACAAAGTTTACAATAAGAAGAAGAGAACGAGTAGTGAGATGCACATGACGGTACAGATTGGAGAATACGAGATGGACCAGGTTATCTTAGATTGAGAGTCCTATGTAAATGTCTTACCTAAAAAAACTTGGCACAAGATGGGAGAACCAAAGTTGGAATGGTCCACCATTCAACTAGACATGGATAATCAGTAAATGATCATCCCCCTTGGCAGGCTTTCGCAAGTTGAGGTTGACATCATGGGAGTAAAGGTATGTGTTGATTTTTAGGTTATACAAATTGTGTATGATTCAGATCCCTACCCTGCATTGTAAGGATTGGGTTGGGCCATTGATATGGGAAGTATCATCAACCTAAATCACAAAAGCATGATATTTGAGAATAACGTTACACATAATTGTCCCACTGGATCCGGAAGAGGGAAAACGATACACAAAGGCAGTGTGCAAAGGGGATGAGGTTGACCATATATATAAATTGCACGGGACGAATAATGGATCAAACTTACATTTGATGGCACATTGAACTGGGAGAAAGATAGCTCTTGTTTTTCTGATTCTGATGGTGAAATGGAGAACTGGCAGAACTGGTTGCACGATGTCTCTGCGGTATGCTACCTCAAGATTACAAAGGACTTCCGGTGCATCTACTCTGAGGTAAGGGAACTACCATATTTTGATGATTTTGGTAGTGTCAAATAATTTTTAGAAGCACTAGAAAAATCCATCCCAAAGGAATGAAGATTCTGAGCACTAGATTTGGCTATGTGCGTCACAAATGAACTTTTCAAGGCTGGAAGGAATATAGACAAATGATGATGCTATGATTTAAACCTCCTTTCACGCCTCCCATTGAATTGTTCTATGGCTAGGGATATCCATGCAAGCACCTGGCCATGTGGATGGAGGTATGGGATGAGAAGACATGGAACGAATGGGTTCATAGGTTTTTCTACTCATTAGGACCTATCCCCACAACCTAGTATCTAGAAGTTGAGTTACACCAAGGTACTCGAGACTGGTGTACAATGACTGAAGATTTTTTGGCAACCTTTGGCTCTATAGGATGTTCAAAAAAATTGGATGAGACATTGTAAGACAAATATGTGATGGTCTTTGATGAATCTCATCCCCACAGGGAGAAATATGTATTGGCCTGGGATGTGCAGATTCAAGACACAGGAAACTGCTGAAATCTGTTAATTGAGGATAACGAAGATGACCCAAGTAATTTCAGTGTCCCTAAATTGGAAGGCAAGTGTGCAGTTGCACGATCAACGTTAAGGACAATGGACATGACTAAACCTCAGAAATTGAAGGAAGTCAGCATTGGAACGGATGAGTAGCCCAAGTTGGCCAATATTGGGGACTACTGGGATGATGATACAATAGGAAAGATTGCAGAGCCACTGAGGGAATATTAGGATTTGTTTCCTAAAAAGTTCTCGGAGCTGAAGGGCATCATGGGGGACCTGGGTGTCATTAAAACCACATTAAAACTTGATGCACGTCTTATCAAGCAACACCGATATCAATTGAACCCAAAATATAAGTAGAAGGTAAAGGAGGAGTTACAAAATATGGTGGGTGTGGGTATCATTGAACCAGTTGAGTAGTCTGATTGGGTGAGCCTAATGGTGGTTCAAGAGAAAAAATTACCAAGGGAGAAATTCAGATTTGTGTTGATCTATGAAAATTGAATGATGCCTGTGTACATTACCCCTTCCCTACTCCGTTCTATGATGAAATTCTGGATAATGTGGGAGGGAAAGAATCTTATTCGTTCAGAGATGGGTTCTCAGGTTATCATCAAATCCACATTGTGCAAGAGGACCGCAGCAAGACTACCTTTGCCACTAAATGGGGTTCTTTTCAATATATTGTCATGCCATTCGGATTGAAAAATGCGCCTACAATATTATCGCCTATGGTCATGGTTGTATTTAAGGAGTTCACTTATAAATTCTTGGAAGTCTACTTTGATGACTTTACAATATTTGGATTAGTAAAGAACCATGTATAAGATCTGCGCATGATGCTTGATGCCTGTCGAAAGCACCATGTTTCTCTCAATTTGAAGAAATGCATATTCTGTGTACCTTTTGGGATTCTGCTGGGGAATATAGTATGTTAGTAAGGATTGATGGTGGACCCGACCAAGATCACAGTGATCATTAACTTAGAAGTCCCTTCCATCGAGAAACAACTGCACTCCATCCTAGGACATACTAGTTATTACATGAAGTTTATGAAAGGGTATGCTCTAATCATTGCACTGATGGAAAAGTTGTTAAAGAAATATGTAGCATTCTATTGGGATTATGAATGTCATAAGAGCTTTGAGTTTCTAAAAGAGAAAATTGTCACTGCACCCATTTTAATATTCCTAGATTGGTCTAAGGTTTTCCACGTGCATGTGGATGCATCTGGCATAGCCACAAGAAGGAAAAATTGATCACCCAATAGCTTTTGCTAGTAGAAAGCTCTCAGGCATAGAGTGCAACTACTCCACTACAGTAAGGGAAGGATTGGCCATACTATATGCACTGTAAAAATATAGACACTAATTGTTGGGAGGGAATTTCAAGATGTCCACTGATCATTCTGATTTAAAATATCTGGTCAATAAGACTATGTTGGGGGGGGGGGGGGGGATCTGTCAATGGCTATTTGTTTTCCAGGAGTATGACTTTGAGATCATTGTAAAGCTGGGAAGACTGAATGCTAGGCTTGATCATCTGTCATGGATTGAGAATGGGGAGGAACCAGTGAGTTTGGAGGAAGGATTACTAGATGCACAACTCTTCACTATCAAGGTGGTTGATGAGCATTTCATGGACATTATTCATTTTCTAACTACAGGCACAACACCTGTGGAATATTCAGTCCAAAAAAAGGATTTGGTTGCATGCTCAGCTGATTTCACCCTAATTGTAGTTCAGTTGTATAAGTTAGGATCAGATGAAGTATTAAGGAGATATGTGTTGGAACATGAAATATGGGCTATATTGACTAAATCTCATGGAGGAGTAGCAGGTGGCCACTACGCTGGGAAATCCACCATGTAGAAGGTGATGTGTGATGAGTTATGGTGGCCCACACTGCATAGTGATGTGTAGGCATACTTTCAAGCCTTCTATGCCTGTCGATGAACTAGGAAGTCATCGCGTAGAGATGAAATTCCCCTACACCCACAAATGGCCTTGCAGGAATTCGAGAAATGGGCTATAGATTTTGTGGGACCAATCACCCTCCTAAGAAGAAGAATGCGGAATGGTATATCATTACGGAAATTGATTATGTGACCAGGTGGGCAGAGGCGAAGGCATTTAAGGACTTTGTTATGGTCCTATAATAATAGGATTCATAATTTCCAATTGACATTAATTAGTCTTGTAATATGTACATACTTTGCTTTCTGCAAAATTGTTTTCCCATATTAAAAATAAAAATGTAAAAAGGGTAAAGTCCTAAAAGAAAAATCAAAGGACTGAAAGAGAAAAGATCAAAAATAATATAAAAAATGAACCTCAAACAAAAAAGACATAAAAATAGATCATGAAAGTGATGCAATTAAAATGCCACTACTTTTACTTCACTTTGAAAAATAAGATTGTGTGCATCTTGTCAAAAAATGCCACAATCCATGAAGGTCAAACAACTTAATATTGACCTTTCATGCTTTAAATTTTATGCTGATAGATAGAGAATAAAGATCTAGCCAAACTTTTTAATCTTTGCAAATCAGTAGATAGGTAGAGAATAATAAGGAGCTCAACAGTTTAATCTGAGTCCTTGGAAGAAATAAGGATACAATTAGATTGTTTATTGTTAAAATAAAATGAATAAGGGTTTGCAAGCTCAAATGCACCCAAATAAATGAAGAAAAAATGTTAGGGTAACTGATGAGTAGGTAAAAGCAGTTTTCACAAGGCATGGATAGCAAAAAATTGGTCATTTCATTTACTAATTTCCTTTCAAAATCATTCCCCTTGTAAAAATACCCCCTCCCCTTCATTTTTACTCTTTCCCCTTATTTCACTCTTTTCCCCCACAAAAAATCCCTTTTCCTCAGTTAAAATGCGTATTTCCCTTTGGAAAAGTAAAAATCCTTTATTAACTTCCATTTTCATTCAAAAATGCACCAAAACCACAAAAAATACCTTTATCCTAAGTATTTCTTTAAAGGTGATATGTGGGGTCCCACATTGAAGAAATTCTTTGATATCAGATTTTATGTTAAAATTAGTATATTTAACCTCCCACACTATATTTCATTATTAACATTTAACTTTATGTATTAATTCCCTTAAATACATGTAAATCCCATATTTAATAAATTCCTTTATATATATTTCTCAACCCATGTTTTATTTATAACCTATGGTTTTTTATTACTTTTCCTATACATATGTCCCACTTTCCCTAACCCCATTGGTTATATTTTAAAAACCCACCTATTACAAACCCCGACCATATACATTATAACCCCACCGCATAAATTAACGTCCCAGGCCCCATGCCTATCAAATCCTGACGAATCCATCACATCCTCCCAACTATCAGATCTTAACCGATCAGATCTGATGGTGTTTATCGCATATCACACATTCCATTGCCCAATCCTTAACAAACGCAAGACCTTGCGATATCCGTGGTTTTCGGAGCTCCACTCCTAGCTACGTGGCAAGTTTCTATTCAATCGCATCAATCCAAATTATACCGCCAACCACCTTTGGCCAGTGTGAAAACCACTAAGCAATTTCTACTACCCGTTACAAAAACTACTTCCGTTTAAATTGACCTGCGCATTCAATGTGTTAACCCTGATTAGTTAAAAAGCCATATAACTGCCCTTTTGTGCCTTTTTCATCATTTTCTGTTATCATTCGCACAAAAGGAGCATTTCCAACCTAAAAAATTATTTTCAACCTCATTTTAATCCCAACTCAACCATAATTCAACTAATCTGCTGCTAAAAACATTGTAGAACCGAATTGAAGCACTATAAAGACCAGAAAATCCTCAAGAAGCTCTCGCAACCTTAAAACCCCTTCTACAAACCAAAAATATTCATTTTTCTCCAGGTATTATTTGGTGCTTAGGCCAAATACTTATAATAAGGAAGTAATTCAATTAATTGAACCTGTTTAGAAGCCTCTGCAGACTAAAATAAACCTCCTGTGCCTTTTAATCCTTTCCTGCAGACCCTAGGCATCCTTTTGCAGAATTTTGAGGTACTAAGATTATTTTTAATAAAAAATATTACAATTTGAGCAGTTTAAATCATTACATACCATAGATAAGCCCTTGTTTCATCCTAAATCAGTCTGCAAACTGTAATTATCTGGCTAAGGTGTTCCCAAAGGCCTGAATCCATTTCTTGAGTCAAAATATTAATCAATTGAGTAAAATTAACAAACAAACAATGGCTTCCAAAAGAATTGTATTTGTCAATCCTCTGCAACCCCCAGTTGTATATGTAGAACACACTCTCTTGGCTAATAAGGACTTTAAAATTAATGACAATCACTGAAATTAATATTCTTGAGCTCCACTGCTAGATCCATGACAAATCCTTAGATCAAGGTTTACATTTGGGAATCTAATTTTCCAAAGTATGTAGTCCCACAAAATTTATAGTGCCCAAAAGTAATTAGATTCTGTCAATATTTCTATTTCCCTAACCAAAGAGCTCTAATAACTCCTGAAAAATAAATTTTGTTTCCTATTACAACTAAGTCAATCAATCAAATGCTGGAGATCCAACCTAGGCCAGATAAAACCCCTTTGTCCATTGAAGCTCTTACATAGTTATACCTAAATATGGACTTCCCCAAGAGGTTTCAGATATTCCAAACTTTCATGCCTTCATCTATGGAAACTCCCAAGACAAATCCTCCTTTCTGAGAGAACTAGACATATCAACTCCATGCTATCTTCTATTTTGGTTTATTTCACAAATGAGCATGTTGATGTTGCAGTATTGGGTTTCCTATCTACTTTTACACTTGGTCAACATCCTGCTACCATTTTTAATTTTTCCCAGTAACCTTAATAATAATATTCATGAACAGTTAAAAACGTTTTTTGCTGCGCTCCTCTGCTACCCTTGCATTGAGCTTGATCGAGCTGCCTCAGCCATGGAGGAGCCAACCTCGTCTAGGGCTCCCCCGCCTCCTCCCCCTTTGCTATCTCCAGAAGCAGAAGCTTTTTGCTCTCTCATCGCTTCTCTTCCCAAGAAGAAGAAAGCTGCAAACTTGAAGTTTGTCAAACGACTTGAAAAAATGCCAGAGGTCACTCTTCCACCTGACGACCCTATTCAGGTTGCCCTGACTGTGATGGAATGTGCACTTGTTGGTCAATTCGCTACCTTGTGGCCTTCCCCCAAAGCCACGGAAGCTTGGGTGATTAAGAACTAGAAACCCCTGATAAGCCAAGATTTTACTTCCTATTTCCTGGGCAGAGGCTATTTTTTGTTCGAGTTCTCCTCTAAAGAGGATAAGGAACTGATATTTAGAAATGGGCCTTATTTTATGGGACCACAAGGGTTGTATGTGGACTCCAGATTTCGACCTAGCAAAGGAAATTCCCTCAGTTGTGCCTGTATGGGTTAGATTGCCCAATCTCCCAATCCACTACTGGAACTAGACCTCCCTAAAACACATAGGGGAATCCTTGGGAAAATTCATCGACAAAGAAAACAATAAGGATCAATATGACTGTGCTCACATCTGTGTGGAGGTGGATCTGGAAGTTGGGCTACTGGAAGCCATAAAAATTAAAGTTGGAAGCTGGTCTCATATCCAAAAACTGGACTACGAACATCTTCCTTTCGAATTCTGGGGGTGTCATGAATACAAGCATTTCACCAAAAACTGTCCAAAGAAGAGTGAGGAGGAGAAGGAGAAGGATAAAGAAAAAGGCTAGAAGTAGGTGAAGAAATCCAAAGCAAACCCCAATATTTCTAAGCTGGCAAATCAAGATAAGAGCAGAGGGCAACAACCTAAAGGCATTAGTGATTCTCGGCAAACCCTTCCTATGAATGATTTTGGGAACATGTTTGGGCCTCTTGGAACCGAAATGAAATAAATACATGAAAAGGACCTGCCTCAGAAGGTAGTAGTGGAGACAGTAAGGTTGGAATACAAAGAAGATAATGACACTGCAGCAACAAATGTGGCAAGACAAGGGGATGGAGAAACAGGAAAACCTCAAGACAAGCACATTGAGAGTGAGGCATACAGTCAAGGATCGGAATAATATGAAGAGGAATGAGAGATAGGAGACTCTCAGTCCTTGGTAAAAATTTTGGCAAGAGGAAGAATGTCCTCCAAGGAAAAAAGAGGCAAATAAACGTACAAAGACAAAGTTCAAGGAAGCTAGCCTACACAGGAAAAGCTTTTGGGAAAAAATACAAAGGTGGCAAGAAATCAGGGATAGGGCGCTAAAGGTGGCCCACACTCTCAAAAAAATAAATAATGAAGGTGATCTCCTAGAATCTCAAAGGTTTGGGGAGCAAGAAGAAAGAATAAGCCATGAGAATCCTAAGCATGGCAAAAAACCCAAATATAATTCTTGTCCAGGAGACAAAATTGGAGGAAAATGAGTTCCTTCAAAGGAGCAAGAAATTTTGGAACAAGGGAGGGACTTTGGCTGTCTCAGCCAGAGGAGCCTCAGGAGGCTTGGGCACTCTCTGGAAATCCTCCAAGCTTAGGTTGATGGTGAAAAAGGAACATGCTCACTGGCTATTTACAAAAATTCAACACCAAGAATCAATGGAGACTTTTAGTCTCTTAAATGTGTACATCCCAACCAGTAGCAAGGAAAAAGAAACCTACTGGGAGTCCCCGAGAAATATGGCAGAAGAAGAGGATCTGGAAAATATTCTTATTGCTAGAGATCTTAACATTACTCTAAATCATGAAGAAAAGTGTGGAGGATGCATTGTGAGGGATCCGGCCCAGGAATGGGTGGAGGACCTTATCCATGAATGGGAGCTAATCGACCTCAAGCCGTTCCATGGTAAGTTCACTTGTTCAAATAAAAGGGTTGGCCCTGGGCATATTGCCGCTAGGCTTGATAGGTTTCTTATTCAAAGTTCCTATTTCCTTTTCGGTCTAGATTCCAAATGAGTATTCTTACTAGTAGTACTTCGGATCATAAACAAATAATTTGGTCCTTATCTTCCTAGTAAAATCTTGGCCCTATACCCTTTCGTTTTTGTCCTCTATGGATAAACCAAAAGGAATTCATGGAGAGAGTTTTGGAAATTTGGATAATACCTGTCTTGGGTTCCCCTTTTTTTGTTTGGGAGGAGAAGCCGAGAAGCGTAAAAATTGAGTTAAACGGTTGGGCCAAAAACATTCCAAGTCTAGTAGAAGAAACGAAGAAAGCCCAATTAGCCCTCGAATCCCATCAAACCCTGATGGAAGAAGCGGAAATAGAAAGGGAGTCTCCAAGTATTCAGGAATATCTACAACACAAGCTCCATATTGCTTGCAGACATGAAGACGAATATTGGAGGAAAAAATCCAGAACCCTCTGGCTGAAATATGGAGACAAAAATACAACTTACTTCCACAAGCAAGCCCAATCTAGGAGAGGTTTCAACTCTATCACTGCAATTAATTATGGGAACCAATCTTATGGAGACTTCCCAAGCATCAAGAAGGCTACATTCACTCACTTCCAAAACCTTTTTAGTGAAGGCGAGGAGTAGGGGCATAGTGATAGAATGTTAGAAAAGATCTTGCTCAAAATTTCTGTTAGAATGAATCAGATCCTATAAGCTAAGGTTACCAGGAAGGAGATAAAGGAGGCCTTGTTTTCCATGAACCTAGATAAAGCCCTAGGCCTGGATGGGTTCACGACAAAATTTTGTCAAGTTTGTTGGCAGATTATTAAAAAAGACCTTCATAGAATGGTTCTGAAATCCCAACACTGTAAGAAGATTGGGGGTAGCACAAACTCAGCCTTCTTAGCTCTCATTCCCAAAGAAAAGGGGGATAATTCTTTTAATATGTTTCAATCCATCTCTTTATGTAATATTGGGTCTAAAATCATCACCAAGGTGATTGCTAACAAATTGAAGAGGATCCTTCCTGATATCATTCTAGAGAACCAAGGGGGATTTATTCAAGGAAGATAAATAATGGACAACATTATTCTTGTCTAGGAGGTGGTTCACTCAAGTCTGAAGAGGAGAGAAAAATGTATGATAGTAAAGCTTGACTTTGCAAATGCGTTTGACAGCGTTAGGAATTCCTTTCTCTATAAAGTTCTGGAAAAATTTGGCTTTGGATCTGGTTTTATTAGGTGGATCAAAGCCTATATCTCTGAGCCTTGGATTGTCCCGCTGGTAAATGGAAGAGCTGCAGCCTTTCTTAAATCATCGAGAGGGCTAAGTCAAGGCTTCCCTCTCTATCCATTGTTGTTTGTTCTCCATGCCTTGGCTTTAAGTTTTCTTCTGGAAAAAAGAAGGCTTGATCAGGACATAATGGGAATCCAAATTGCAGGAGGGATCAAAGCGATAAATCATGCCCTCTTTGCTGATGACTCGTTTCTTATGGGGGCTGCTACCGTTCATACCTCCAAGCAGTTTAAATTGGTTGTCGATGATTTCTGTGATGCCTCTAGCTGCAGTCTGAATACAGGGAAATGTCGCATTTTTGGATGGAATGTGACGCAATGTGAGATGAATGCAATTTCTATAAGTTGGATATTTTCTGGATCTATTAGATGGAACTCTTTCAAGTATCTTGGACTACCGATTTTTCAGAAAAATCCTTTCGGAAAGGATTGGATCCCTCTTCTTAACAAGTTCAAATCCAAAATGGAAGCTTGGGGCTTCTCTTGGCTTAATCTGGCAGGGAAAACTGTGCTTATAAAATCAGTCTTGACAGCCTCCCTATTTTCCAAGCCTCGCTTATGCTTCCTCCTCTTGGAGTCCTAAAAAAATTGGAAAGATGTATAAGAAATTTCTTTTGGAAAGGTGGAAATCAAAACAGGAACAGAATTCCGCTCATCAATTGGGATAAAGTCATCAAACCCTTCTTGGAAGGTGGACTAAATTTCAAAGATTTAAGAAAGCAGAACTTAGCTTTGGGGGCTAAACTTCTCTGGAGGCAAGTTTCCCCTAAGGACGGATGGGCTCAAAAGGTCTTCTAGAAGAAATAATTTACAGGCCAAAGGAATAGAAGCCTGGACAAGCCTTCTCTTGCCAAAAATGGGTCTCAGATTTTTAAGCCGTGCATGCAAGCTCACTCTCTCATACAGGACAATTTATATTGGATACCGAGGAATGGGAAGTCCATTGACATATGGGAGGACAAATTAATGAATGTTGCACCTCTTAAGGATGTCAACGAGTTAAAGGAGTTGCGAACTTTGATGAACAACGCAGGTCTAAGCTCACTATGGAGCATCTCCCAGTGGAAGGAGAATGTTTGGATGGGATGGCAAAGACCGGAGCTGCCTAGAGATCTCGAGTGTGCATGGTAGAAGTTGTGCCACAATCTAAAAAGGATGGCTCCGATCAGTGTAGTGAAGCACGATCAGCGTGGATGGGGGTCGAATTCCGGAGCTTACATGGTGGTGTAAGGATACAAAAAGATCTACACAATTCCTTATGTCCCTCCTTGTCCGACGCTTTGGAAAGGGTTATGGAATGTGAAATCTATCCCTAAAATTGATTTGTTTAATTGGCTGATTTTCCATAACCGTATCCTTACTGCTGACAACCTTAGAAAGAAAGGCTTCCACGGGCCTTCTCGCTGCCCACTTTTCTTATCATGTGAGGAGAACACACAACACATTATGCTCGGTTGCAAATTTGCTAATGAGGTTTGGAAAGAAGTGTTGATTCTGTGGATTAAGGCAATGACGATTCCTTCCTCCATTTTTGACTTGTTTTCTAATTGGTCCAATTGTTTCCCTGGACATCTTCCAAAAAACGCTTGGTTCAAGGCTGCCTGGCTTGTTCTTCCAAAACTAATATGCTATAATATCTGGTTGGAGAGAAATTGCAGAATTTTCCAGGGGAAAACACACAATGCTCAGGTTGTCACAGCTAGGATCAAAAGCATCTTAAAGATTTTCTGTATGAAAATGTGGGAGTTATATCAGATGAAAATCTGTCCTCTCAAGAACTGGAGTGGGGTGAAATTATTGGATTACACTACTCTTGTCAAGGTTTAAATGAGGAAAGGAAAAAATATTGGAAGATCAGAATCTATGAAGCATATTTTGACGTATGGAACAAGACTTTGGCCAGCTACACAATGTTCTTCGACGGAGCAGCAAAAGGAAATCTTGGAAATGCAGGGGTAGGAGGAGTTATCAAGAAAATAGAGCGCCATATCGAGCACAGATTTTCTTGGGGACTGGGACAGGATACCAATTCTCAAGAAGAAGGGTTGGCTCTATTTCAAGGTCTCAAGATCATGCAACATCTCGAAATCAAAGAGGAAAAAATCATAGGGGACTCTCAAACTATCATAAAAATGCTAGTGGAGAATACAAGCCCAAAGGATATTAGACTCCTCAGGTTGATGGCGAGGATTAAAAAGATTACCAGTTCCTTCCATAAGGTGAGCTTCTATCATGTATTGCAGAAAAAAAAAAAATATGCAAATGTGGAAGCAAATAGAGCTGCCTGGCTCCCTACAGGCACTCTAGTTTGGAATGAGAAGACAAGTTGGGAATTAATTCCATTAGCTATGAATTATTATTTACTGTCTTTTACTCCATCAGTTTGTTTGTGTCTTTAAGTTAGGGGAAATATCGTTGATGAAATGGCTTCAAGAATCCAGGAAGATCCATTTTTTCCGATCTAAAGATGGGTGGATACTGGTAATGGGGGAAGCTTGTGAGCTGTCCCGGAAAAATGAGTCTTTGTAAATGGGAAATTTGGTGGAAATTTTGATACAAAATATAACCGTTTCTGTCAAAAAGAAATATTCATGAACAGTTGGTAAAAATTACCAAAGAAGGTGTTTTCAAGTATTCATCAGTCCTATTCCACATGTTTTTGTATTTTCAATAGAGAAATTTTCCATTAACCTTCAAAATCTTGATGTTGAAGGTAACCCACAGTTAGTTATATTTTGGACTCCTTTAATCAGAAAATAGTCCACACAATCCACCTACACAGAGTTCAATGATTCTTTCATTCATCCTATGGTCAATATGCTGAACAATAGCATGAAGCCAAGAATCAGTGAGGAAATTAAGGTCTTACAATTGTCAGAGCATAATAGGACAGGAGATTGGTACGTGTATCAAAACCACATAGAGATTAGGGTATATGGATCAAACATTCTTCCATATAAGCTGCCCAAATACCTCCCAATGAGGTTATTTTCCCTTGAGTATATCAGACGGATTCTTAATTATAATGGAATTAATTTCTTGGTAGTTAAGAAGAAGACACAATTTAATATTAATAACTAGGTTCGCCCTTTTATTTGTAATAGTAGAGATGCAGGTCCAGAGGCTCAAAAGTATTTGAAGGAGTTTAAATTCAGTAAGAGTTTTATGTGATATTATGATCCTCTAGGAGTAATAACTAAATTGAGAGTTAAATGAAATTAAATCATTATGTACATGAGAAAAAAACAAACATAGAGAAATACTCCAATTAGTCTGAATGGTTGGATAACACCTTTACAGAGGTAGAGAAGCAAGGTGGTACTTGTCAAATCTTGTAAACTCCAGCCCAAGAAGATAGGAACTCAAAAATAATCAGAGAAGAAGGATCATACACTATAGAGACTACAACCACTCAAACCAAATTTAAATTGATGTACAGAAAGAAGCCAAAATTAAATCTTGTCTATGAAGAAGTGAAAAAAATAGAAGTAATTGATACAGAAACATTGGTGAAAGATAATGCACCACCTACAGTTGCTAAAGAAACACATCAGCCTTCAACTTAAAACCCTCGGCTAATTCAGAAATCGCACAGTGTTGAAATGTCCTCATCCAGAAAACCAGTAGAGAAGGAAATGGACATTATGCAGAAATAAAAAGAGATAAAGATTAGAAATGAAGCCTTGAAGACTGATACAAATAACCAGTATTGGAAATAGTCACCCAGTGACCAAGTAGATTGCTTTCTGCTTTTGACTACAAAACTAGGAAGATGCATATGACCTTCCTACATCCTAAAGTAAAGCATCCAAAAACATCAGCTGATTACAAAAAGACATCATATGAAGTTCAAGTAGAAGGTATTCATCCAATTTATCAAATAGAATTTCACAAACAATCTAGTGAAATTATTTATTCAACAATGACAAATAAAACAATGAGTGTACAAAATTTGCAAAACACTCTTGGGAACATCAAACATCAGCTTAAATTGGAAAAGGAATCCTCACAGGCTAAGGATAACAGAATCAAATCACTGGAATATTTTATTATTGAAGTAGGATATCATCCAACTAATGTAAAAGCTGCAGATGAATTTATAAATAAGAAAAATGAAGACATTGTTGCATTAAAGAAACAACTTAAGTTGCCTCCTACTGAACATCCTTAGGCAAAGGAAGTTTTACAGGATGCAAATAAGAAATATGAGATGATTAATCTCATTCTTTAGTTAATTTCCCATATAAAATAAATGGAGAATGAAATGAACAATTTGGTCCAGGAGAAAAAGGCCAGAGTAGAAGAAATCCCAGTCACTGTCATCCCAGTAGTCACTACTATTGTCCCTTCCACATTAGAAGAATCTTTGGCCCCTACAGTCCCAATGGCTAGAACACTTTTCATCACCTCATCAAAAACTTCCGCAACAGAGTCATCAAGAACAACATTACAGCCTACAGATGAAGCAAGTAAGTTAATTAAAGCAATGTAGGACATGTCTATTCAGACAAGTGAAATCGACAGACTTAAAGAACAACTAAAAAGTCTGGAGGATGAAAATAAACTTGCTCAGATTATGCACAAGAATGAAGAACAAAAGGAAAATAGGTTGAATGAGAAATTGAAGAAGTTAGAGAATGATCTAACATTGAAAGAACCCATGGCACAAGCTAAGAAGCAACTATGGGCCAATATCATTGAATCTGTCAATGCTATTTGGCCATCAATTCAGGTCATATATGAACAAAAAGATCTAATTAAAGCAGTAGGTGAATCCATCCAGAAGATAAAAGAATAATTTGGTAAGAAACTTGAAGAAGCTCTTGAAATCATCAAACTTCTTAATTCAAATAATAGACAAGAAATGGAAGAAATTGTTATAGATGACAAGATAGAAACCATTCTAGAAGTTAGGAAGGTAATTTCTAAAAAGAATTTGATGATACAACTAGTAGAGAAATGCCAGAATATGGAAGTTTCATCACAAGGTTCACGATGAAGTTTGACACTCTCAGAAAAAAAGGCCTTCCAAATCCACTAGTCATTCATGACAAATTAATGAAGCAGGATGATTATGATAAGAAGATGAGAGAATTGTCTAAAGAGCAAGCTAATAATTCATCCATGTAGGGAATTCCAACAGGGAAGGTACTTTACAAAAGCTTTGAGAACCTTTTTTACCTGCAACATGAGGTAAAACACCTATTTTTCAACAAGCCTACATTCTCAAAGTACACAGAGGATGATGATATATTCAGAAGGATGATGAAGATCAAATTACCAGAGACAGAGAATTGGGAAAAATTGACTGATTTACTATGAAATCAATTTTCAATAAAAATAGAGAAGTAAAGATAAAACATGGCAGTAACATTTTGTAGTGAAAACATGATAGTTAAAGAGTATCAGTAAAAGTCAGAGTTTCATGTGTATCAGTTGAAAATCAGAGTGAAAGTCAAAACAAAGTTGAAAGTTAAAGTGAGACAATGTGAAAGACACTTAACTCCAGCCTTCATTGAGCAACAATCAGAAACAAATTAGTAGAAAAATATCAACAATAAAGCAAGAAATCAATAAAAGCAAGAACAATTTGCATTAGTTAGATAGCCATCTCTATCTTCTTGCATGAAGATATTTCCTTTTCCTTGAATAATTCCTAAGTTTATTTTAGGATATTTTGTAAGATTTTTTGTATAAATACTTCACATTTTGAACTATTGAGGGTGGATGAATTGCTGAACATTTGTATAGTTGTACTATTCTGGAACCTGAGGGTGATTGTACCAATTTCAAGTCAGCATACTAGATTAAAGCAATAAATAAATTATATTACAGGATTCATGTTTTGGGCCACTATAGTGAAGTACTTTCTATTTGTTCAATTGTTTCTTTCTAAAGTTTTCACATGCTGATATGTTTTCTTAATATAAATGATATAACTGGAATGTTATTACATAATATGTTTAATTACACTCTACCTTGAACTGTTTATCATTTATATGTTTTTCTTCTGATATCCAGATTTGGGAATTCTTAATTTCTCCCTTGTTTCGATTGACCTTTGTTTTTTCACTCATTATCCAGATTTGAGAACCCTTAATTGCTATCTTACCCCAATGGAAACCATTTTCACCATCAACCTAAGGATCTGAAGTGACTAAACTACCTTTCCCTATGAATACTTCCCTTTAGAACATTGATCCTACTTCTGTTTCTTGACACTTTGACTCCATTAGCCCAATGGAATACATACCTACATCTATCCATCTGAATAAGTGATTTCACCACCAAACCAAATCCAAAATCAAAATCGCAATTAACCCTACATTACTAGCCTAAAATCAACTAAAATCAACAAAGATAAATCATATAGAGAGAGCCCTATCTGAGCATTAGGAAGGCTAGATCCTAAGGCTTAACAGTAGGTTTGTGTTTACCTCTAATATTCTTTAAACCAAAAAAATAAACAACCCTTTGAGAATTATTGGAGTGATAACAGACTCTATTGCAGACATTACTGTGCACTTAATATTTGAGCACATTTTGAACAGGTTTGGGTGCCCAAAGATTTTAATGAGTGATAGAGGTACACATTTTTTCAACAAGACGATGGAACCATTGACTAAGGAATTCCAGATCCATCACAAGAAGAATGCCCCGTATCACTCGCAAGAAGATGGCGTAGTGGAAGATTTCAACAAGATTTTGAAGAATGCCCTTAGAAAGGTCTGCAATACCAACTGGGACGATCAGGGTGTGAACATCCCTTCTGTACTATGGGCTTATAGGACAACATGTAAAAAGTTGACAAGAAAGACATCATTCAGGTTGGTCTATGGGGTGGAAGCCATCATGCTAATGGAGTATATTGTCCCAAGTCTACGCATTGTGACCTTCACTAACATGGTTGAGCCTAACATTATGGAGGAACGGTTGGCATAAATCATTGACTTGGAAGAAGATCGATTCATTTCTAACTTCCACCAGCAGGTAGAGAAGGTGCACGAGAAATACTAACACGATAGACACATTAGGCAGAAGCTATTCAAGGAGGGATATTTGGTGTTACTCTATAATATTTAGTTTGCACACCACCTAGGTAAGTTTTGAAAGAATTGGTTGGGACCATATGTTGTAAAGGAGATCAGTGATAGCGGTGTGGTATTCTTGGCCACGCTGCGTAGAGATGACCTTCCCAGATACTTCAATGGAAGCTGCCTGAAGCTGTATAGAGACAATCTAGCGCCTACCAAATGAGTATATGGCCGGAGCATCAGAATTAGAAGATCTATGCATAGCAGGGAGAAATATCACAGCCAGGAGCACCAGGAGCATAGGGGTAACACACAGGTCGTAAAACTAGCTGTTGGAATAGTGCAGCAAGGTGAAAAAATGAAATAACCATTGAATGGAGTAGAATTGTTGCATTTAATGAGGAAATATATAAATATTTTTTACCGTTCCCTTCAAATTAAATGGCAATTAATGATAATCCGACCGTTTTTACTATGGGTGGCTTATAAAAATGTGGGTGTGGGTCTTAATTGGTCCCTTTACTATTTAAACATTTGGTGCCCTATGCTCATTTATAAGCTCTATCTTCCTATCATATGTGAGTTCTGCATTTCTAGTCACGAATATCTTTCTGACTATAGTAACCCCGAGTTAATATTCCGAGCGAGAATGACGCCACCAACCCTACAGAAGAGATTTTCCCTCATGGTTTCTATAGAGGAAGGATTAGACGAGGTCAAAGAAGTAGTTCTAGAGATGGAATAAGTTGAATCCACTCTAGTGAAAGTGAAGGCTAAGAGAAAAATGTCGAAGTGGGCTACTTCTAAGCAACACACCTCTTTGAGGAATGTTCCATCTCCTCAACAAGCTTCCAAGGAGTGCTCCTCTCTTAGTGATCCGTCCAAGTGGCCAATTACTGCTGGGCAAGAGGCATTGCATGTAGATCTAGTTTATTGGTAGCCAAGATGTGTTAAGCCACAAAAAACTTCAGCACGCAAGCCGCAAAACCTTGATACGGTACAGGAATACGTGCAAATGCCATTGTGCCCTCAGGATGTCCGCGTGGTTGGTGAAATTCACAACAAGCTCCCTCAAGTGAAGTTTGATGATTATGATCTCGCAAAAGAAGTAATGTTCCCTAAGCTTGCCCCAGAAAATTACTTGAAACACTTGCTATATGATGATGTCCTGAAGGTAGAGCCAATGACCTGGCTGCATGGATTGCACAACGTAGGAGTCCTCAATCTACTGAGAATCCCATATTTTGGGAAAAACCCGACCACAATCATGTGCGTTCACTAATTGTTGGCCTTGGTCCATGACATTGCACTCTAGATTTAGGGGAGAATTCCTATCAATGCCGCACTGATTCATCGGATTCCCACCCTGCCCATGAGGGGGGCCCATCTAATAACAGGGTTTAGGAAAAGCACTGAATTGAAGGTAACCACGGAGGTGAAGGAAATGTACAATGTAGAACAAGATAAGCATGGCTTTCTGGTCTAGACCATCAATGACTAGGAAGTGCACGTGGGCACCCTTGTCCTTGAATGTAAGCTTTTGCGGAAATGTTGGCCGAAGAAAGTTCTGGCACACGTTATTTCCTTAGTGGGGTAGAGCGAAAAAGGGGTGTTCTATAACTGGTCACAATTTCTATGTGCACAGCTCTTAGAGAATGCATGTGAATCACAGGAAATGGGGAAACTATTCTTTTATTCATGGATTTTATTGCTAATTGCGCTGGTAGCATGGGATACCTCAGATGATTCCATTCTTCTTGACATTGAACCAGGCATATGCGAGGGGGCACACTACGCAAATTTGTGGGACTCGTCGAATGCCAAGAAAGTCGAAGATTTTTTTTTTTGGGGTTCTTTTTAAAGGTGCGTTGGCATAGGTTATTCATTCCAAAACATGATCCTCATCGGTTGTCTATGAGAAGTATAAAAGCATGGTGTAGTTTCAGGTAACGATGCACAACATCATGATCAAGGCACGTAAGAGCCCCAATTAGTATCCATTACCCTACGTGGTTAAGAAAGCGAAGGTTGACCGGGTCATCGCCTCATGGCCGAAGTCATGGAAGATTGAGCTTGGCTCTACAAAGCCTATCATTCCATCCACATTCAGGAAAGAATTAGCTCCAAAGGAAATGACTTTGAAAGAGATAGATCTGGCTCCAAAAGACATAACACCTAAATATACTACCGGGCCGTTCATGGAGACAGGCGGAAAAGATAAAGAAGTTGAAGAAAACAAAGACCTAGATGCCAGCGAAGATGCAGAAATAGATAATGACCAGGAATTAGGCGATGACCACGTGAAGGACCTTGACAGATTGGATGGGTTTGGTGGAGATGGTGTAGAATCATCACAAGGCACCAAGCGTAGAGAAAAAACATCTAAGGGGCTACAGAATAAGAGGAAAGGGTGCAAGACAAGCGGAGAGAAGGAGGTTAATCTGACTGAAGAGAACCTCGACAAAATTTTCGATACAATTGCCTCAACTTCTGAGGACTGTTGGAGCACCATGGAGGCCTAGCACAAGGCTGCGATGGAAGCCTTGCAGTCACGCTTATAGTTTGTCAAGCTAAAGGCTGATACCTTGCAAGCAAGGGTGGATCAGGCGACGCTGGTACAAGAGAGCATGGATCAATCAAGGTTGATGCAAGTGAGCCTGACGTATACAATGATCATCGTAGCCATAGGAAGCAAAGTCTGCACCCTCCCAGGTGCAACAGTATCTCTATATCTAGCAGATTTTTGCATGCAAGTCCACGCCTGATCTAATGTCGGCCTCGACCTTGCCAAGTTACCAAGTGGGAAGCTCCATGTGCTACATATCTTCATCTCAGAAAAAATTCAGGACAGGGAGGCACGTGCCCAGTAGCAGGTCAGCGAGGTTGAGCAAGTTGCAACTGCAAAAATGGAAGAGTCTCATCAGGCTCAGACAACATAGCAGGAAGTCTTGGCTCAAATAGCGGAGTTGGAAAGTGTCATTGATAGGCTATGCGACAAGATTTGTGACATCCCTCTCCCGGCCTCTGACATAGCGCAAGCTAAAGTTGAGGGCTTGTTCGCAACTCTCAAAGCCTCCAGGTCAGAAGTTCAGTTCGTAAAGGCAGATTTTGAGCAACATATTGTTGTGTTGCAGCCGTAGCTATAGCTTGGGACTCCCACAGAAGTGCGCACACAACAAGAAGCTACTATCCAGAATGCCGCAGCTGGCATTTCAGCATATGTCACGTATGGATCGACCCTTCTTGAAAAATCCATGGGACTATGGACCTCTGTACAGATAGATCCTTTAGTCAATAAAATCAATCAGGAATTGCACGCGAATGAGCAGGAGTTTGACGACCTACAAGAGGTTCTAACCACCCTTATCCCTGCTCAGAGAGTGGAACACCTTTAAACCAGCCAGGTGCTGCAGGACGAAGTGGAGGAGCTCCGTTGCATGAAGAAAATCATCATTGATAATATGAAGCCATGGGCGGATGAGGCCATGAAGCTCTCCTAGGACCTCAATGTTGTCATCCGTAGCCTGAACCAAATGATGCAGAATTTCACTTCAGCTATTGAAGGGCCCCTCTTAGAAAACCTAGTAGAGATTGTGCAGAGCATCGTAGACCAAAGCACAGGTATCCTGCCACCATTTGATACTTCCATTGATGCGCTCGAGCCCAAAATGAAGGTCCCACTACTAGTGTGACTCGGGACGAGTCAGAAGATTGTGTTGGGGGCCTATTGGAGCAGGGTCTTCTTAGTCCAACAATTTTGTTATATTTTTTAATAATTTAGTCTTGCATAGCGGTTTTGGGGCGGGTCAAAACCCCTCATGAAATTTAATGGCTCAAAAGGGTAGATCAAGGGGCCGCAAACCATGGTTTGCAAACCATAGGATAGTGTAGGCTAAATAGTATAAATAAATGAACAGACTGAGTCTAAGAAGTCATTTTTTTCATAAGTCTGAAATTGGATGATAGATTTAGATATTTTGTGATCAGTCGTGCAGATTTGTCTGGGTAGAAGGCTCCTACTGGCTATGTGCATGGACACCTTAGTCTCGCTATGTGTGGACCCCACTGGCTGTGTGCATGGGATGTTGAAGTATTTTTTATGAAGGGTTTGAAATGCTAAGTAATAAAGGAGTATTTTTGTGAATACATGAGTCCTATATGCATTTTTTGGTTATGTTATGAATGTTCTACATCTTGTTTCCAATTTCTATACTATCTACGGTTAGATCTCTTGCGTGATTGTGATTGGGCCTATAAGAACGTGTATTGGATGAATATGATGGTATAAGGATCTATTAGTATGTATTGATGGTTATTACTTGATTTATGATTACTATATTGACTTGCATGGGATACGTTGCATACTTGACCTAAATTTGTCTAAAAAGGGGTTACTAGTTAGGGTTGTTGTTGCAAAGGTATGTTCATGATTTCTTGGGATCTTAAGGCACCCACATCATTCCAAATATCTCTTAAGGTGTGAAAACATGGTTCCAGCAACCCCCCATACTACTTCGGGTGAGACTTTGACTTGCGCAAGAAGGTCACTGCTGAAAGGGCCAGTGGTAAAAGGGATTTGTTGGTTAACCTCAATTACGAACCTTGGTCAGGATCCCTCAAGCCAAAAATTTGTTTGTTGGATAAAAATTATAATTAGTGAAGCTAAAACTGATTTCAAATACTGAATTTCAAAAAACTGAGAAAGGCAAGATAGGAGAACTATTTGAGCACAATTAAGTTGTCATTTGTGTATAGTGGTAGAAAAGAGAGGGGTTTGAAGGAGAATTTTACTGAATTCATTCATTAGAAGAAAAGACACATTGCAAAAATCTTAATCAACAGAACATATGACTAATCTCTGCTTATAAACCAATCAAATTTTACAAAGAAAATGGAATGGCAATGAAATAACAAAGAAATCACAGCGCTCGAAATAAATACCACATGAATCTCATGAAATTGCTACAACTCCCTTTTATTTTCATTAATAGTAGGTCCATAGTTATACAAAAAGTCTTAAAACTCTATTATCCAATAGTAATACTTCTTACAATGAAGTATTTATAGAAAAATAAAATTACAAAATTTACAATAAAGGATATCATAATTGATAGCGCTTTATTTGCTAGCTAAATTCTAACTCCATCAGGGAAATAAATTTAATTTGATGTGCTGGCGCTGCTTGAACTAAAAATTGTTGGTGAAGGAGATGTTTGCAGGATGCGCTAGCTATCAGTTGACTGTTGATCTAAAAAATATTTGGCTTTTCTAATTTTAATAATTACTCCTGAAACTCATGTAGCTTTTCCCAGTGCTCTTCATCAGGGATAACTAATTTTATTACTCTACGGTAAATTTCATCTGCTTTAGTGTATTTAGCAAAAGTGGGCTTCACCACAAAGACATGTTTGATTTCATACTGAATGTAAATTTCATTTCTTAATGCTCCTAATAGTGCCTTTCATGTTAATGTGCCTTTAATATTTGAAAATTTGGCAGTATCCTTGGCAATTTCTCGAATTATTCTTCCACAATCTTTGCAGGTCATCAATTTATCATTAATTACAAAAAGAGAAGGCAATCCTTTTTGTGTCAAAGACTCTATTATACTGAAAAATCTCTAAAATGTAACCTCCTAACTATGATATTTTTCCTCAAGTTGAAGAATCAAATTCTTCTTTGTTAGCACTTTCTTCACTTCCAGAATTGTTTATGTTCTGTCATCAATGCCCAATTCATCTAGCTCTTACCTATTCTTTGAATTCATAAATATAATAATATGGTTTTTTGTGGTAAGATTGTCTCCTAATTGTGCTTTGATTGTTTTAATGGCCTCATTTTCCTTCTGTATCAGCTCTTTTTTCTCAAATATGATCTATACACTTGCCAAATTTCGCCGATAGACTCTGTGATGTCTTCCCATATTATTTCTATTACCTGGCCCAAATCATGACCAATGGAAGATTCTTTTTTCTCTTTCTACAAAATTTCAATCAACATTTTGCCCCTTTGTGCTTCAGTTGCATGTCAACTATCAACATTAGATTTTTGTAATTGCAATAATTTTACCTGATCTTGTAATTTTTTGATCTCCTCTTCTTGAATGGACATGTTCTAAACTTATTTGGTAAGATGCCCAGCTCTATTTTCCATGCTTTCTATAGAAGTTTGAGCTATAGGAATGGCTGCTAGAGGTACTGCTTCCAAAGGAACCTTTGATTTTTTTACTGCTGCTTCTTTTTCCTTTATAATATTTTCAAATTTTGATTCCATCTACTTTAATTGAGCATTCTGCTCCATTATCAAATTCATCCTTTTTGTCTTCTAAGTTTCAGTATCTTCAATATCTTTTGCTAAGGAACCTTTTTTAGATGGATTTTTCAGTTGTTTTCTCAATGATGCTATGTCATCATTTTTGTTCTTGATTGTTTCTTCAATGGAATTGACATTGGATGGATCATACCCAATTTTAACCACTAGATCTTCTATAATTTTTATTCTTGTGTCTTTTGCAAATGAAGACACCTTCTCACTTTTCAGCTGTCACTATACATTTTCCAATGAAACATGCAGTTTTGATAGACTCAAAGCAGTGTTAGTGAGAGTTGATGAAATCATCTCATCATTTTTCTTATGTAGCTCCATTTTATCTATTTAATGAATCTCTTTTGTGCCAAACTCAAATTTATCCCTTTATAATTTGCCTCTGACTTTGGCTATGGAATTTGTGCCTGAAGAAATGAAAAGTGCATTTTTCCCTTTTCTGAATCAAAGGATGAAAGAAACATGCTCTATGAGATAGGAGGTTGTTTCCAAAACTGGTCGTATGTACTTGTCTTTAACATTTTGTTCTTCAATTTTATCTCTTTGAAAGTTTCAAATACAATCTCCTCCTTTTCCCCTGTAGCATTTGTGCTAGTCTGAATGGACTTTTGCTAACCTTTAGGAGCTGTTGTTTTTTTATCTTTAGAAACTGTAGAAGTAGTAGGAGTCATATAGGTTCCTTTATCACCTGCCTATGTGGAAGGAGGTGTCTCTTCTGTAATTATGATTACCTATTTCTCTGACTCCTTGCTGGGTTTGACCTTAGGATTAATCTTTTTCTTCTTCCCGTAGTGAATTTTCAACTCTTCTCTAGATGAATCAGTCATTGGAGATGACTAATATTCTCTAACTCTTTTACCTGCTCTTTCCTATGCAATAGGAGTCTTCAATTCTAATGTAGACAATGTCTATTCTTTAGCCTCCTATAGTGTTCCTTCTGTCCATTCAAGGTGATTCATGTACTTTTAAATATCTGGTCTAGGTGTATGAAAATATGGTGTGGATTTATTCTCTACCCTTAGTTTTTAAATGACACCAACTAGATCATAAGAACATGTAAAACTTGGGCTAAACTACATCTCTTTCAACAACTTATCTACCTCCTCCCATGTTGTCCTGCTATTACTAATAAAAGGACCTATCTTTGTTTTAATTTTAAACTGTGATTTCTTTTTAGTAGAGACAAAATGCACTTCATCTACATTAATCATTTGTCTAATATACTCTAATGCAAAAATGTTCATGGGGAGGAATTTTGGCTACTTATAAGGGGGAATCTCACAGCCATAAACTCTAAGTTCTATATAATTTTGGTAAAGATACCAATCCCATTTTCTAGCTTGATCTGATAGCAGCAATACCTTTCTAATCTCTTCACTAATCCTTAGCTCTCGAGTGTTATTCAAGAAACTGAGTGCTAGTTGAAGAAACAATTCCACAAATGGTTTATATGAATATTATTTCTGTTCCTTCATGAATAATGAAGTACAGAAGATGATTGACTGTTGATTTCCTTCTTCATCTAATTTCTGTAAAGGAAACTTAAATTTGTCTCCGTTAGAGTACAAGAATAAGTAAACTAACACAAAGGCATAACTGAAAACCTCTTCAGTTGTGAATTTGACAAAATCATCATGGATAGAATATGAAATAAATTGACTGAAGTTGAAAATGATGGAGGGTTTAGAATATTTGAACAATATGGATAGGAATCCTAGGATGGATTCATCTACCCATTCGTATGAATAATAACCAATAATGTAGGAAATGACTGTGATGATTTGTTTGGACCTTTCAGGGAAAATGGATGATGGAATGGAGGGTTTTTCTTAGGTAATGGATCATTTTCAGTCATGAATAGCTCAATAGTTTGAGATTTTTTTGAAAAATATAACTTCTGGTATATTTCAATCAAGGCTTCTTGGGAAAATGGGGTAGCATTCTCTCTGGTTGGGGCTTGCATCTTTTTTTCAATGGTTTGGGCATTGATAGTCACTAAAATCTCTCTTGTAGGAGCGATAATAGCTTTCTAATTTTGCATATACCATTCTTGGAATCTCCTAACAAACTATGGGGCACTATGGGTACAAGGAAAGATAAAATGTGGGAGATTAGAATCCCATAGTCCTATGTCATATGATTTATCCAATAATTTTTCTTCTAACGAGCAATATAACTCAAAAAGCTCAAGTTCATACAAGGTTTCATGTATTTTGTAATATTTTTCTGCTAAAGGTATGTGGTGAAAATCAAATGGAGGGTGTAACATCAAAATTACTGGTTCTTCTAGTCCTTTATTGTTCGGAGGCATGGTTGGCTTTGTTGAAATGATGGAAACATGAATTTGTGATGGAAAATATAGGCCGAGACTTGAGGAAAAGCTTTGTAGACTGAAAGAACATGAATAGCTACAAAGGAAGGCTTTAAACACTCACGAAGTTTATCTTGGAGTTTTGGTCAATGGCTGTGAATTGGTAAACTGTGAAGTGAAGTTTGAAAAGCGGAATAAAATTTTTTAACAGGTGTTTAATGGTGAATTTATGGGCAATTGGATTATTTCCCATTTGAAAAAGGGCATGGGTACGTTTCCTAATGCTTAGAAATTAAATTAGTTGGCTAAATATTATGGTATACATGGGAATTAAGTTTATTAGATAGCCTGCAGTCCATGTTGGCATGACGTGATTGGCGAGATGAGTGATGGTTTTAATTAGAGAGTAAGCAGGATTTCAGAGGTGTAGCAAGGAGTTAAATGGTTTCGTGCGAGGGAGGTGCGAAATCACCTGCTCGTGACACGTACTAGTGGGGTCGGTCTTCAATACCACTCCCCCCCCCCTCCCCCCCAACGTTAATTCTAAGACAATGAGGGGGGACCAAGTTTCATATGGATTGTCGGATTAGAATATGATGTGATAAATGATTGGCTAGATGGGGGAGGATTAACGTATGTCAGAGTTTAATTAAATGTGGGGTAGGGGTGTGATGAAGGTGATGTGACATGAATGACAGTGGTGAAGTACAACCACTATAATAATTGATAGTGGAGAATGACAGTGGTGAAGTACAACACATAGGATTTAAAACATATGGTTTTGAAGCTTTATTTTCGAAATATTAAAGATAGAACTTTAATAAAATGTGATTTAGATTATTTTTTTTTAGTAAAGCTCTGCTTTTTCTTCCAACACAACAACATAAGATAAAAATTCTATGACATAGAGTTTATTTTGGATTATGAAAACTGACTTGCTCCTTCATCTAGACGTTTATGGATGGAATGGAGGTTTTACTGCCCTTTTTGATAAGAAAAAACTGAAGAGTTTTCATGGCATTTTAGACCCTAGACTTGACCTATATGTGATGGAATGACATGACTCTAGACCTCTAAATGGAGATGCAATAGTGTGAAGGAGCAGCATATGAAGATAGGACTCACTCAATGAAAAAAATTATTGCTGAAGACTAACTGAAAAAAGAAAATAAAATTGACTGAATACCTAATGGAAAACTCTTAAAAGAGTTATCTTTGATCACTGAAAAAGTGACTCTAACATTGGCTCCAACTGGGGATGGAAACTCCTTCAGGAGGTGTCAAGAACACTGTAGAACAGGTAGCCTTACCATTGGGCTATGGAGTCAACTGAACTTTGGAAAACTGAAACAAACTAAAAATTTTTGACTAAAACTACTGACTTGACTCTGAATTGACAAAAAACTAAAACTTGAGAATTTTTCAAAGAGAACAAAAACTATTTACAGAAGTCTCATGGCCTTCTCCTCAGACTTCAAACTTTTGCAACCATTCCCTTATTTTTTGAGCATCAAATTTAAACTGATATATACAATGACATTGAATTCCTTTCTCATGATTTCAAGAAACGTAATGCTCTAGAAACCTACCATTGATAGGTCCTCCTAGCACTTCTTGTCCTTCAATATGTTCTAGAAAAAATTCTTTTTTTCCTATCAATGCTACAATATTGTAAGGTCCTTTCCATAGATTGTAAAATTTCCCATGCTTGCCCTTTTCTTAATTTCTAGCATCACATCTTAGAACAATATCTCCAATATTGAAGTCATCAGCCTTTGTTTTTTTGTCAAATATTTTTTTAATTCTGTCATGCAACTTTGAAGTATTGCTAAAAACTTCATCTCTTGATTGTTGCAAATGTATCATCTAGTTGATCCTTCTCTGAATATCATTGGGCTCACTGTCAACCTCCTACAAAATCTTCATTACTGGAAAAACCAAAGAAGAAGGGAAAACAATGTCAATTCCATAAACAAGCTGAAATGGAGACATATTAATTGATATTTTTGTGCTCACTCTATCATCCCACAGAGCATTTTTAAGCTTCTTATGCCAATTCCTTTTGTTTTCCTATAACATATTTTTGATAATATTCACCAAAGTCTTATTAGATGATTTTGCAAGCCCATTTCCCTAAGGATAATATGTAGTAGAATGACCAAGTCTAATGTGATATTTATCATAAAAATCAATCATCTTCTTGGATTTGAAATAAACTGCATTGTTAATGATAATATTGTATGGACAACCAAATCTTGACAGAATATTATTTTCAAGAAACTGAATAATAACATAATCAGTTGCTTGCCTAGTGGGAATAGGCTCAATCCATTTGGTAAAATAATTTGTATCAGTGAGAATCAATTTATGTTGAGATGAAGATGGAAGATGAATTTAACCAACAAAATCAAGTCTCCATTGCTAAAATGGTGCTTGGACTTCAATTGGTTTAAGAGGAAAAGGTAAAAGTTTCCTTTTTCCTTGAAATATCTGACACTCATGAAAATTATTAATTTTTTTGTAAACATCAGAAAACAAGGTAGCCCAATAGAGACCTTCTCTCAATATCTTATTTGCTGTGTTTTTCCAATAAACATGACCTCCACAGTCACCCTTATGAAAATATTTCATGACTTTCTCAAATTCACATTCAACTAAAAAATTCAGAAATATCCCTCAAATACCTTTCCAATATAAGACACCATTAAGAATGCAATATTTTAGTGCTTTTAACTTCAGTGCTCTTGATTTACTACTTGGCATGCCAGGAGGAGGATTCAAATGTTGGAGAATATATACAATATCAACATACCAGGGAGATAAAGAAAATATCTCAGCTATCTCAGGTAATTTTTTAGCAGTTTGTTCATCAGAAATTGTACCAATGAAGTTTATATATAAGGCATGAATATGTAATATTCCAAAAATTTAGCCTTCATCTAAATGGAATATTATAATTTTTTTTATCACTAGGTAGGTGAATAAGTGGGTAGGGAGGCCCATAAATCTCTTTAGAAGGAATAATAACACTCCTAATATAAAAGGAGGAAGAATAAGAAGCTGGATTAATCACCTTTGGGTGTGAATTGGAGGGGATGCATGTTGAATAGGTGAACTTTGACCAAGTCAACAATGCTGTCATGGAGGAGTGGCATTTATGATAAGACAATGCAGTTTTGGTGGAGGAAAACTTGCATGAGATTGGTGGTATTTTTGGATGGGACCCAATGTGAGAAGGCTCACACACTATATATGGAGGGTATGGGAGCTATTTTTATTCATGATTTATATTACCATTTTGATATTGGTCTGTTTAGACTTTGCATCCTTTTGTTTCTTAGCAGGGTTTGCTATGTTGTTTAGCACAAGGGTGTTCATGATCCGGAACCCCTACCTCATCCTCAAGGAAGGAGAGGTTCTTTGGGCTGAATTTCCTCATTTTGGCATTTTGGCTAAGCTACCTCCTTCATCTACAGCGCAGTTTCTATTCAGAGTTGGGTTGTGTTGCAGGGTGCAGCAAAGGAGGATCACATAGATCTAATTATGGGCTTGTTCTTTAGTCGAGAGGAAGCCTATCCATTGGAGGATCATAAATGAGGGCTCCTAGTCATATTTCTATATTTTTGGTATCATCCCAACCATATACCATCCCTCATAGCATAGTGACCAACCAGATCTGTGTTATTTTTAGAGGCAATTGTTGGGAGGGTTCATTGAGCTCATCAGGAGGGTTTATTTTTGAATGGAGGGATCAGACTTATATTGATGAATACCATTGGAGGAGAAAATTATCATTTTAGATATTTCATAGCCTCATTCTATTTAGTTCCAGTTTGCAGTGACATATCAACCCTAGGGTTATTTGTCACATTGTATATTTCTGCTGATATTTCTAGCAATCTTTTCTGGGTTGGCTAGAAATCATGTATTAGAGCTCATATCTTCCCTTTTTGGAATTTATTTTGTATATATCATCCATATTCCATTTATTTATGTTTAAAAAATTAGCTACATTGATATAGACACTGTTGTCACTACTTTCTAGCATTCTATACAGTATCAACAACTCATGTGCTTATTGTTCTGATCATTGGAGGCTTGTTCTTATTACTTGAGTGGCTTGACCCTCAAGATATTTTTTTATATTGTTGTTGATATATGAATAAAATTATGGCTGAATATTGATCCCTCTTATGACATGTTAATAATTTTTGTGTTTTAAATTATTATGTCTTGTATTGCTGCTATTTCCATTTTGGAATACTATAGTGGTATCAGAGCATAATCTTGGCTCAGCCTGTGAATTCAATACATTATGCCATTGGGAGGAGAAGCTTCTCACAGGAAGGAGAAGTTGTACATAAGAAAAAAAGTCATGACTCCATTATTTAGAGAAATGGAGGAAGAGAGGATCTCCTAGCTTCTTTTCCAAACTATGAAAAATATCAAGGAAGATATGAAGGAGATGAAAGAGGAGAGGTGTAGAAAATTTACAAGAGGGTTTGAAAGGGAAGCAAGCCCTAGATATTCACATGATGGGTGTGGACATTCAACCACACTTTCAGATCCACAGCGCAGTTTATTGCCCATATTCACTGCAAGATAAATGGAGGGAGAAGATGCACCCAAGGAGGAGACCTTGAGTGACTATCTTCAAAAGTATGAGTCTCATTCTTGGATATTCAAAGAACACTTGGAATTGCAAGGGTTTTCAAAAATCAAGGAAGAAATAATTTCCAACAACCATAACAGAAGCAAGAGAGGTAGAATATTTCTATCTAATTTTGATGGATCGGCAAAGCACACAGCCAAGGCATGGGTGAAGGAGCTAGATTTGTATTTCCAGCTACACCAAGTCTCAGAAAAGGAGGCCATTAGAGTGGTAGCATTGCACCTTAAATGTATGGCCCATGATTGGTGGTTTTATAGTTCTGCTTCATTTCATCATGCAAGTGTAAATACTTATGCACGGCTCACTAAGAAAATAGTGAAAACATTTGATATTAAACATTGTGAAACATCTTTTGTTGAACCCAAAAACTCAAAACATTTGCATGAGTTGGAGAGATCTATTTCACCAACTCCACTCCATATTTATATTGAAGGGGATAAAATCATGCCTAATACCTTGCCCACTTCTTGAAGAGCCTTCTTCTATAGATGAAGACATGGAGATTCCTCCTTCAAGGGAAGACCAAGATCTAGGGTCTCTCATTGATGAAGAGGCATTCTAAAATATTGGTGAAGAGGATGAGAAAAGAAGAGAAAAAATTTTTGTACCATTAGGAGAAGATCCATAACCACATGGAGGTGGAAAGGGAGCCATTGCTTCCATTAGAGGATCCCTTGTGTCTTTGCAAGAAGTTCCAAATGATCTAACATGTGGGGACCAAAGCACGATTCTGGAGTAGCATGTATTGGTTTTTGTGGATTGTGAGATGGAAGGAGAAGAAGAGGAGAAGGATCAGTGTCAAGGGATGATGAACATTCACCCTTATCTATTTCAGGAGGTTTATGCACAGAAGAAGGAGACTGTATTGCACAATGAGAGGAGGGATAAATCAGTCCACTCATATATATAGTCTGCTTTAGATCTTGATGTCTCACTCCATGGAGGCATTCCACCTGGGAGGCCACCAGATCTAGAGTTGGTGGGAGACATCATACCATTTGTTTCATCACTCTTAAATTCCAAAGGGGTGGATACCTTGGAAGGGTCTATTACAGTGCGGAGATTCTAGGGTAGACTCAAGGAGGAGGGATACACTCTCCCATTTTCAGCATTACCCAGTCTCACTACATATTCTGCGCTGACAGAAGTTGTTGAAGTGATGGAGGATGGCACCACCATGGTGCAAGGAGACCACTACATGGATTTGGAGAAACGGAGGGTACTTCCCTTCAGGAAGGAATCCTCCACATATTGGAGTATATGGAGGCTACTCATGCTTACATTGGCCAAGATCAGGAGGTTCTTTTTGGATGGTAGCTTCTCATGGGAGGCCAAGTTACAAAGGTCACCACTTCTACTTGAGCATAAGCAGTTGCATGATGGGCATGGCAGCACTTTGGAGGATGAATTTGGCATGAGGGATGTCAAAGGATAAGACAAAAACATGTGGGGAGCTTCACATTTCAGATCTTCAACACGGTCTCTTAGGAGGATTGATTCATATTGGAGATCTAAACTTTTGGTAGAGTATTCCAAGGATATTGGTTTTTACATGATTCTTGATGACCCAGAGGGAGATGATAGTACATGGTGGATGATGGGGTCATCTATTCTTATGGTAGAGTCTTCTTCACTAGAGCTCCTAAGCTCAAGGAGAAGTTGTTACATGCAGCACTTGTAGACTTTCTTTCCATGCACTTTGATGCATATCATTACTTAATGGAGGAGTTCACTTGGGAGGGCATCCAACGAGATGTATATCATCATATGGGGAGATGCATAGCCTGGATGATGATGGAGAGGTTGTCACAACCACTTCCCTACTCATTGAGAGAGATGGAGAACTTTCAATTGAGCCATTTCAGCTTAATGACCAAGGTACATAGTAGAGGATGTACATTTATGCATTATGATTTGTACTCTTTTACTTTTTGTGAGCAGCATATTGTACCAAGGAGGATAATTCCTTCTTGTATATCGTATTGTGATGTACTTGAGGCCATTTGCAGAGTTGATGTTGGCCATTCTATTGGTGGTTTGTTGGAAAGGCCACATGATTCTTCGTGTGCATCATTGGCACCAACATTTACTTCTATGGTTGTATCTTGTAGGATGATTGTGGCAGGAAACAAGTGGCTGAATATAAACTTGTTATACTTTGTTTTAAGGAAAGAATGGGATGCACTGTGTTGGTTCCACAAGTGGGACTATGATCCACCTCCTGGTTGTCATATGGCAACTTGTTTTTAATTATGTTTTCTTCCATATATTGATGATGTTCTTGTTCTTATGGGAAGATTTGTTGGGAGGATGGCATAATATTTGGAGGTGCCCATTGGGAGTATGATTCTATATACTTCATATACTACATGCTTCAAGAGAAACAATGGGTATACCATGATTGCCACACTACATCTCTTGTCTTCATGTGGGAGGAGCCATTTCGAGAACTTGAGTTCTTGGGAGAGGCACTTCATGGATGATTTGTAACTTGGGAAAATCTTGGAGACCATAATATTTCATCCCAAGATCAGTAGAAGCCCCATAAATACCATAAATGGAGAGATAAAAAACATGGGTGGAAAAATCTAATCTTTCCATACAACCCTAATACATTGCATGAACTGGGGGTTGAGGATTTCTTTGATGAGCTACCTAGAGTGGCTCATTTCATTTGGATGATAGCATGGGTATGGGAATCTCTCATTGGGAATGATATCCCCTATGTTTCTCATCACTCCTACCTTGAGGAGGCCATTGGACAGCAATAAGGTTTCCACTTACAACTTCCACTTTCTCATGATGTGAGCCATGTGGGGTTGCATACTTGGGAGGAACCATTGGAGGGCAGATTTATTGTAGATTACGTTTAGAAGTGGTGGGGACTATTGATGAGGAGGCCACAAGAGGAGGAGGGGAGGAATTTCGCTCCACCTTTACAGTTTCTTGAGGACAAGCAACATTTTGGAGGGGAGGACTGTAATATTCAAAAACTTTAGCCTCCATATAAATGGAATATTATAGTTTGTTTTATCACTAGGAAGCTGAATAAGTGGGTAGGGAGGAACATAAATATCTTTAGAAGGAATAATTATGCTCCTAATTTGAAAGGAGGAATAATAAGAAGCTAGATTAAGCACCTTTGGGTGTGAATTGGAGGGGATGCATGTTGAATAGGTCAACTTTGACCAAGTCAACAACAATATCATGGAAGAGTGGCATTTATGATAAGACAACGCAAGTTTGGTGGAGGACAACTTGCATGAGTTTGGTGGCATTTTTGGATGGGACCAAATGTGAGAATGCTCACACACTATATATGGAGGGGTTGACAGCCATTGTTATTCATGTTTCATATTATCATTTTGATATTGGTCTGTTTATACTTTTCATCCTTTTGTTGTTTAGCAGGGTTTGTTGTGTTGTTTAGCACAAGGTTGTTGCTAATCAGGAATCCCTTCCTCATCCTCAAGGAAGGAGAGGTTCTTTGGGCTGAATTTCCTCATTCTAGAATTCTTTCCAAGCTACCTCCTTCAGATACAACACAGTTTCTGTTCAGAGCTGGGTTGTGTTGCAGGGTGCAACAAAAGAGGACCACATAGAGCCAATTCTGGGCTTGTTTTTCAGTGGAGAGGAAGCCTATCCATTGGAGGATCAACAAGGAGGGCTCCTTGAAATATTTATATATTTTTGGTATCAGGCTAACAATCTACCATCCCTCACAGCACAGTTACAAACCATATCTACGTTATTTTTAGAGGCAGTTGCTGGGAGGCTTCATTGAGCTCATCAGGAGGGTTTATTTCTGAATGGAGGGATCAGCCTTCTATTGATGAATACCATTGAAGGAGGAAATTATCATTTTAGATCTGTCATAGCCTCATTCTATTCAGTTCCATTTTGTAGTGACATATCAAACCTAGGGTTATTTGTCACATTGTATATTTTTTTTGATATTTCTAGCAATCTTTTCTCAGTTGGCTAGAAATCATGTATTAGAGCCCATATCTTCCTTTTTTGGAATTTATTTTGTATCTATTAGCATATTACATTTATGTATGTTTACAACAGTAGCTACACTAATATAGACAACGTTTTCATTGCTTTCTGGCATTCTATATAGTAGCAACAACTCATGTGCTTATTGTTCTGATCATTGGAGGCTTGTTCTTATTGCTTGAGTGGCTTGCCCCTCAAGATATTTTTGTATATTGTTGTTGATATATGAATAAAATGATGGATTCATATTTATACCTCTTATGACATGTTCATAATTGTTTTTTTTTACATTATTATGTCTTGTATTTCTACTATTTCCATTTTGGAATACTATAGTGGTATCAGAGCATAATCTTGGATCAGCATGTGCATTCAAGAAATTATGCCATTAGGAGGAGAAGCTTCTCACAGGAAGGAGAATTTGTACAGAAGAAAAAAATGCATGACTCCATTATTTGTAGAAATGGAGGAAGAGAGGATCTCCCAGCTTCTTTTCCAAACTATGAAAAATATCAAGGAAGATATATGGGAGATGAAAGGGGAGAGGTGTAGAAAATTTTCAAGAGGGTTTGAAAGGGAATAAAGCCCTAGATATTCACATGATGTGTGTGGAAATTCAGCCACACATGCATATCCATAGTGCATTTTATTTCCCACATTCATTGCAAGATAAATGGAGGGAGAAGATGCACCCAAGGAGGAGACCTTGAGTGACTATTTTCAGAAGTATGAGTCTCATTCTTGGAGATTCAAAGAGCACTTGGACTTCCAAGGGTTTTTCCAACTCAAGGAAGATAGAAGATCCAACAACCATGATAGAGTCAAGAGAGGTAGAATCTTTCTATCTAACTATGATGGATCAACAAAGTGTGCAGCCAAGGCTTGGGTGAAGGAGCTAGATTCCTATTTCCAACCACACAAAGTCTCAGAAAAGGAGGCCATTAGAGTAGTAGCACTGCACCTTAAAGGTATGGCCCATGATTGGTGGTTTTATATTTCTTCTTCATTTCATCATGCAAGTGTAAATACTTATGCAGGATTCACTAAGAAAATAGTGAAAATATTTGATATTAAACATTGTGAAACATCTTTTGTTGAACCCAAAAAATCAAAACCTTTGCATGAGTTGGAGAGATCTATTTTACCAACTCCACTCCATATTTATATTGAAGGGGATAAAAACATTCCTAATACCTTTCCAAGGGAAATATCCCTGCTTCTTAAAGAGCTTTCTTTTATAGATGAAGACATAGAGATTCCTCCTTCAAGGGAAGACCAAGATCTAGGGTCTCTCATTAATGAAGAGGCATTCTCAGATATTGTTGAAGAGGATGAGAAAGTAAGGGCTAACAGTGTTTTACCATTAGGAGAAGATCCATCACCACATGGAGGTGGAAAGGGAGCCATTTCTTCCATTAGAGGAGCCCTTGTGTCTTTTCAAGAAGTTACAAACTATCTAACATGTGGGGACCAAAGCACAATTCTGGAGCAACATGTATCAGTTTTTGTGGATTGTGAGATGGAAGGAGAAGAAGAGGAGAAGGATCAGCATCAAGGTATGATGATCATTCACCCTTATCTATTTCAGTAGGTTTCTACACAAAAGAAGGAGATTGTATTGCGCAATGAGAGGAGGGACAAATCAGTCCACTCATATATACATTCTGCTTTAGATCTTGATGTCTCACTTCATTGAGGCATTGCACTTGGGAGGCCACCAGATCTAGAGTTGGTGGGATACATCATACCATTTAGTTCACCACTCTTAGACTCCGGAGGAGTGGATACCTTGCAGGGGTCTAGTACAGTGTAGAGAGTCTGGGGTAGACTCAAGGAGGAGGGATACACTCTCCCATTTTCAACATTACCCACTCTCACTAAATATTCTGCACTGACAGAAGTTGTTGAAGTGATGGAGGATGGCACCACCATGGTGCAAGGATACCAATCCATGGATTTGGATAAATAGAGGGTACTTCCCTTGAGGAAGGAATCCTCCACATATTGGAGCAGATGGAGGCCACTAATGCTTACATTGGCCAAGATCAGGAGGTTATTTTTGGATGGTAGCTTTTCATGGGAGGCCAACTTCCAAAGGTCACCACTTCTACTTGAGAATGAGTAGATGCATGATGGGCATGGCAGCACTTTGGAATGAGGGATGTCAAAGGAGAAGACATAAGCATGTGGGGAGCTTCACATTAGAGATCTTCAATGTTGTCTCTTAAGAGGATTGATCCATATTGGAAATCTCAACTTTTGGTAGAGTAATCGAAGGATCCTGGTGCTTGCATGATTCTTGATGACTCAAAGGGAGATTATAGATACATGGTGGAAGATGGGGTCATCTATTCTTATGGAAGAGTCTTCTTGACTAGAGCTTCTAAGCTCATGGAGAAGCCGTTACATGCAACACTTGTGGACTTTCTTTCCATGCACCTTGATGAATATCATTCCTTAATGGAGGAGTTCACTTGGGAGGGAATCCAACAGGATGTATATCAGCATATAGAGAGATTCATGGCCTGGATGATGATGGAGAGGTTGTCACAACCACTTCCCTACTCATTGAGAGTGAGGGAGAACTTTCACTTGAGCCATTTGTAATATTCCCAAATGAGAAAATCATCAATACATGCATAGATAATGCGTTTTTTAGAAATATAAACATTAATAGAAAAATGCAGCCCATGGATCCATTATATTTGAGATTATAGCAACCAGATCTGAAAGGAAAGAAGGCCTCCCATGCTCAAAACAACACAAAAACACTGAAACCCCATGACTACTGCAATACAGAAATTATTGCAAAAGGTGATAACGCAGTTTATTGAGGGTTATACTCAGAAATATGGGAGAAAAAGTAGATCTACTTATATATTAATCAATGAGGCCCAAAAATAGAGATCTAGCATCTTTTACAAAAATCCAAGATGACCCAGCAAAGGTTTCTTGATAAACATGAAATACAAGAAGCATCTACTGTAGATTTATGGCTGAATCACACTATATGGCTGAAGCTTTGCGTAAAATTTTTTTATCATTCAAAGAAATGGTTGTAGCTCCTCCTACTAGCTTTCTGGGAAAAAGGTTGATCCTCCTTCAGGGAAACTAACTCAAATTACAAGGGATTAAACCCCTCCACTACAATACCTTAAGAAATAACTCAATTTCTGTAAGGGACTATGTTGTTACTGAAGGCCACTTCTTGGCCTAACACCAAATAGTAGAAAATGTGGCACAGAATTCTCTTCTCAGATTTCTTAAACAAGATCTCCAAGCAAGAGTGGGGAATTCCCGCATGGGAAAACCCTTGCACTAAACAGTGCAGCAAACTTAGCTAAACAACCAAAGAATGCAAGAATTCTAAATAGACCACATACAAAATATAATCTTCAATCATGTTGCATATGGTTTCCATTCCCTCCATTATATATTTGATGAGCTTCCTCGCCAAGGGTCCCACCCAATTATGAGGTTGCTTCCATGCAAAGGATCCTCCACCAAAATTATGTTGTCTCCATTAGTCCCACTCATATATTTACAACGTTGTTTGATTTAGTCAACCATGACTTAGTCTCCATGCATTGTCTCCTTTCACACCTAAGGTGTCTTTATTTTGACTAGCTAGATTGATCTTCATTCACACTGAGTTGTCTTTATTTATCATCCACTCCTCATATAATAATGCTGTTGAATTGGTCAAAATTGACTTTGTCCACACATTTTAGACCATGTTCACACATGAGGATGTTTGATCTAGTTATTAACTTGATCCCATTTCACATTATGAGGGATTTTATGCCTACTTAAACAAACTTATGGGCCTCCTTACCCATTTATTCATCTAACTAGATATTAAAAGCAAAATTAATATTCCTATTAGCTACATGATAATTTATGAATATTACAGTTTTCCCCTCCCAAATTTTTCTCGTCCTCAAGAAACTGCAAGGGTGCTTCAAAATCTCCCCTCCTCCTCTTGGGGCCTCCATATCCAATAGTCTCCACCATTTCTTTGGATATTATATAATAATTCTGCCTCCCAATAGTTCCTCCCAAGTGTGAAAGTGGCCTTTGGTGGATAAACCAAATGGCTCTCATCATGAAAGAATGGAAGGTCTATATGGAAACCTTCTTGCTGATTAATGGCCTCCTCAAGATAGAAGTGATGACAACCATGGGGAATTTCATCACCAATGAAGGAATCCCATCTCCATGCTATCATCCAAGTGAAATGAATCACCTCCCAGCTTGATAATTCATAGAAAATCTCCTCCCAATTACTCATTAGAGGTATGTCCCAAGTGTTGCAACAATCATATGGTCCACCTCATAAAGAAACAATTGATCTACTATAGTGGCCATATCATCTCCCATGATCCCCTTGAAACATGTAGTGTAAAAAGTGTGGGAAATTTCTTCCACCAAGGACACATCCAACCAATGTCTCTTCCTTCCAACCATGTTCCCAAAAAATATAAGAACATTTTCAGCATATGGAATCATAATTAGAGTGATGCTAGCTGCCATATGTAGTAAAGGAGAAGGATAATGGTCCCTCATGTGCAACCAACACACTTTTTCTCCTAACTACCATAGAGTATGATATAACAAGTGCTCTTTCCACCACTTCTTTGCTGCCCCATTCTTCTTACATGTTTGGAGAAGGTGTATGATGGTTGGTGTTAATGAATCACACCATGAAGAATACAACATCTCCCCAAAATATTTTAGGGAATGTACAACATCTCCCTTTCTCATGGCACCAAGTAGCCCATGAAGCCTATAAGAAAAAGTGCCCCCTCCTGGAGCAAAGCCCTATACATGAGTGTTAGGAAAATACAAGCATTTAGTGGATACATCATGATGTTTAGAAATACAAGTCTTACGATACACTTGATTCAAATCAGTGAGGTAGCTCATGGATGAGCTCCCTCTCACACCCAATGAATAAAGAGGTGGAAATGATAACTCTTCCCAAGAGCTATGTTCCTCCTCAACCAGAAAATAACCTATGCACTTTCATATGATGCTTATCCTCTCCTTTATCTCCTTCTTTCTTCAAGATCTCAGATCTATATAATGTAGAATGTAAATAGGACTAGAAAGGAGAGTCTTTTATAAGAGAAGAGAATAGAGATACAACCAGAGAGGCGGTAACAGGTTGTTGTATTTTTTTATCACTTGAATCTGGGCTGGATGATGTATTAACGTATGTACTTGCCTTAGTGAATTAATAAAAGTGAGCTTCGCCTCATGTTTTACAAATTTTGATTCAGTATTTGAGTAGATGAATTGATTAAGGTACTGAGCAAAGTTTTTATTTAAAAGGGAAACGTGTTAGTTGGCTAGGGCCCAGCAAACCCAACATGTTTACCCCATTTCCTATTTTCTTGTAATTTGTGTTTACTTTGTCAAGTGTGATTTAATTTTAAGCACATGAATTCCTGTCTGAGTGCAAGAAGATACATTGTGTGAAGTAGATAAATTTCTTTTTCCTGCAATTTCCTTTCCTGCACTTGATTTCAGATTGGTTTTCCTCCGCCTGGTCCAAGTAGGAGAAAAAAACCTGCACTAGTGCACATCGGTGTGATATCTCCTTTTCTGCAATTTTGTTTGATTGGTTTTCCCCGCTTGGTCCAAGCAGGAGAAATGAACCTACACCGGTGCACGTGGTGTGATGCAACAAGCCTTCTTAGTCTACTTCCCACAATCTCATTTCTTTCATTAAATGCTTATGACATGATAAATGTATATTGATTTTTTCTTTATTCCTTCACTCTTTTAAGATCACAAACATTCACTTTTTATGTGTGCAATTTGATTTAATAGTATAATAGCACTTGCAATAATTAAGCACTCATTTTAAGAATTAAATGCTAAGTGCAGGAAGCTATGATCCGGAGCAATAACTAGTTTCTTTCCACGAGATCTAAGTGCTTTGAACCTGGAAAAGTTCAAGCCCTTGAATGAAGTAAAAATACATTAATAAAGACACCATTTATACCTTCTGCATAAATCTCTGTTCCTGCACTAGTGCAAGAAGACTGCGATAGTGCAGGACCAATTAGTGCAAGAAGAAAATATCTAAAGGAGTAGGTTTAAGGGCCCATCTGATGAGACTGCTATGTGTCTCTGCTAAAGAAAAACACACACTTAATAGTTAAACAATAATTAGCTAGAGTGATTTCCTTTTAACTTTAATTCCCTCTTGCAAATGCATTCTTTCTTGTTTCAGTCCTAGATTATTTTGATGGTTCAAGTTACCTTTTTTTTCTCTTTTTAATTTGATTATGCAATCTTTCGTTTAAAGAAAGTAGGTATTTATATTAGGAAGATTCATACCATCTCTGGCATTGCCTATGCTTCATCTCTAAGTTTATGGATCCCATGGGTTGACAAATTAAGTGTTGAGGAGTGTGCTTAAGTGTAATTCTTGCACCCAACATTTTGGCACCGTTGCCAGGGAGGCGATTTGATTTGGTAAGAATTTTCTGATTATACAATAGAGGTAATTTTTCCTTTATATTTGTAGTATTTTTTGGAAAAGATTCTTTGAAGGAATTTTACTGGTGTTAATTGATCTCTGACAACATTTTTTACTAGAATTTGTTTGTTATTTTTCTTTTCTTTTTTGAAATGAATGCCTAGAAAAGGTAAGGGTTCGAAGCCCACTAAGGGCCAAAAGAATTCTGAAAAAAAATCTTATATTGGGTCTCCTTCTATAAGCAGGAAGCCCAATCCAATTCAAAACCATCACATAGGAACAAAACACCCAGATTTTGGTGACAACAGCTTAGGTGTGGATCAGCCTATTCAGAGTGGTACAAGTAAAAGGGAAACAATGGTGGACCAAGAAGATCATTTGGAAGGGACTAGTGAAAACTAGGTAAGTGAAGAAAAATCCACTTTTGTGTTTCCAATTATGGATCTTGATACTATGTCGCAAATGAAGAATATTCCACCATCAACTCTCCCTCATTTCCATGGTAAAGTTTATGAAGATCTTGACTCTTTTTTATTCGAGTTTGATATTATGTGTAGAAGTTATGATTATTCAACTGATGCTCAGAAGTTAAGATTATTTCTTGTTATTCTCAAGGACTCAGATCTACATTGGTTTATGGGGTTAGGAAGAAACATTATAACCTCTTGGGATCAGATGAAGAGAGTGTTTTTGTCTAAATATCAAGAATATTGAAAAACTTAGGACATGCAAGATGAGATTTTTACAATCATACAGGATGATGATGAAACTCATGAAGATTACTTAGAAATATTTATGTATATTTTAAAAAGGTTGAAACTTAATTTTGATCCTAGTACTATTAGAACCTTCTTCTTAAGAGGAATTACTGATAACGCTATAAATAATTAAAATCTGTTAGGACAAGGTGATATTTCTCAGCAAAATTTTGAACAAATTTGTGAATTATGTAGGAAATTTTCAAGAAATTAGTGTAGATCCGTTAGAGGAAATCGAAATAGAAATAGAAAAACTGAATCTACTGATGCTATTATTATTGGACTAGAAAATAAAATGGAAAACATGAAAATTGATATAATTAATACTGTTACCAAACATGTAGACTCTTTAAAATTTCAGCAAAAACTTATGAAGGAACAAGAGTCATTATGTATTTTCTGTCCTAAATGTAGAGACAAGCATCCTCCTAAAGAGTGTCCTCTTAATTTGAAAGAAACTAATAAGTGTGCTATTTGTGCAGAAGACCATGTCATAGAAAAATGTTCCTCTATACCAGGACTTAAAGTTGTATTTACAAGGGGACATCCTAAAGCTGAATACTTGTATGCTATGGGAGCAAGAAGGAATTTTCCTCAGGTAGGTACAAGTATGGCTCCTGAATTTTCTCCACACTATCTTGGTTATAATTCACATGCATATTCTTATCCTAACACTAATCAGCAGTGGCAGTATGGGAATCAATATCAACATGGGAAACCTTCTCAACCATGGCAACAAGGTTGGAGGGCGCCAACTCATTCTCCATATTCCTACCATCCACCTATGCAGTCATATCAATCTACGCATACACCTTATTCAATGCCTCAACTTCTGAGTTAGTCTACTCCACCGTTTCCTTTACCTCCACCCTTTTGACCTCCTCAGTTGCCTGCTCAACCTAAGCCCAATCCTAAAAATAATAAAGCAATGAAAATGATCTATGTAACAAACCCACTTTTACCATTCTAGTACCAGACTATTCCAGTTGCGGTTCATGATATTCAATTAAGATCGAGAAGGACTGTAACATTAGAAAATTAGAAGCAAACTATAGTGATTGTTGAAGAGAAAGGAGAAGAGGAGACTCTTAACCATTCTCAGAAAGTTGTCACTAAGCAGCCCTTACCCTCTAAATCCTTGCCATCTTCTTCCAACCAGCCTCCCTTCCCATAGAGGCTAGTAATGGAAAGAAGTGAGCCTATTTTTGAGACTAGTTTGGCATTTGAGCTTCAGAATCTTTTCATTAAGATACCTTTGCTTCAAGCCATTAAAGAGATCCCCATTTGTACCAAGATTATTAAGGAACTCTGTCTGAAGAAACCCTGGAGGAAGAGAGTGGAACCCCAAACCATTCAATTTGTTGGTAGGGCAGCAAAGTTGATGATGGGATGTGTGTCTATGGAAAAATATATTGATCCCAGAAACCCTGTTGTCTCAGTTCAGATTGGTAATGTCCTAGTCTCTAATGTTCTAATAGACCTAGGGGCAGCCATTAATGTCATGAATAAGAAAACCATGGATCAACTTCGGTTATCTCATCTTTTCCCTACTCCCACTGTGCTTGAACTAGCAGATAGATCTAAAATTAAGCCAGAAGGAGTATTGGATGATGTGATCATCTCATTAGATTCTTGGGAATATCCGGCTAATTTCATTATGCTTTAGCCAAATAACCCAGTAGGAGGACATCCCTTGATCTTGGGTCGACCATGGCTTGCTATGGCCAATGCATATATTGGATGTCATTCCAATGATATGTATATTTCACATGGAGATTCTAGGAATAAAGCTACCTTATACCCCCCTGCCAGATCCATTCAGGACCTTCAAGATACTTTATGGTTGGATCAAAGCAGTGATGAGGAGACTAAACCCATTTCCATTATCCATCGTTATATTGGGCCTTCACAAGAAGATGAGATTCAAGATTTCCTGAATAATCTAGAAACTATGACTAACTTTGAGCCATTAAGTCAAATTTTCAGCCTAGATTTTCAAGATAATCATGATTCTCATTCTTCTGTACCGCTGCATTTGACCACTCCCTTGAGTACTCTTGAGCCTGATACTACTATTTTTTAGATTAGCCCTGGTAAATCCTTTCATATTAGTTCAGATTTGGACTCATCTCAGCAAGAGCAGCTTGTGAATTTGTTGCAAAACCATCTTAGTGCCTTTGCTTGGGGATATGAAGATATGAAGGTTATTCCTCCTGAAACTTGTACACATCATATCTATATTCAGGAAGGAACCTGACCTATTTGACAACCCCAAAGGTGAATGAATCCATCTCTAAGAGATATTGTGAAGGAAGAAGTACAAAAACTCTTGGATGTCGGTTTTATCTATCCTATTTCCGATGGTTAGTGGGTCTCTCCATTAGTGCTAGTACCTAAGAAAGATGGAATATGGCATATTTTTATTGATTATCAAGAATTAAACAAAGCCACTCTTAAATATTACTTCCCTCTCCCTTTCATTGACCAGGTGCTTGATACCCTTACAGGAAAGACATATTTTTCCTTTTTGGATGGCTTTAGTGGCTATAACCAGATACAGATTACACCCAAAGATCAGGATAAAACTACTTTTATATGTCCATGGGGTACATTTTCTTATAAAGTGCTTGCCTTTGGTTTATGTAATGCCTCGGCTACCTTTCAAAGGGTGGTCCTGGCCATTTTTGCTAATCTAGAATTTGTAGAAATTTATATGGATCACTTTTTTGTGTTTGGTGATTCTTTTTAGGAAGCTCTAAAAAATATGGAGAGAGTAATTCTCCATTGTCAAGAAGCCCATCTTGCCTTGAGTGACAAGAAATGTAGATTAATGTGCAAAGCGGGAGTGGTACTTGGCCATTTGATTTCTGGTAAAGGTCTCCAGGTTGATCCGGCAAAGATTAAAATCATTTTGAATCTTCCTGCACCCAAAAATCAAAGGGAAGTAAGAGGCTTTTTAGGACATGCCAGTTACTATAGAAGATTCATTGAATTTTTTTTCTAAGATAGCTGCCCCTCTTTTTTTATTTCTAGCTAAGGATAGTGAATTTTCTTGGTCCACAACTTGCCAACGGTCTTTTGAAACATTGAAGGAAAAGTTAGTACAGGCACCATTTTTGAGAGGTCCTAACTAGTCCCTGCCTTTTCACATTTCCTCTGATGCTTCATATTTGGCTATTGGCACAGATTTAGGACAAGAGGAAAATAAGAAATCCTATGTTATTTATTATATTAGTAAGAATTTGTCTTCTGTTGAATTAAATTATACAGTTACAGAGAAATAGTTTTTAGCTATAATTTTTGCAATTAATAAGTTCAGTCACTATATTACAGGATATGAATTATTTGTACATACTGATCATTCCACGATTAAATATTTGATGAATAAACCATTGAATAACGGTAGAGTGACTAGGTGGTTTCTATTGTTACAATAATTTAATGTTACTATTGTTGATAGACCAGGAAAATCTAATGTTGTAGCAGATTTTCTTTCTAGATTCCATAATCCTGGTGAAGCAACTCCTGTTAGTGATGATTTTCTAGATGAACATATTTTTTCTATGTCAACAGATTCTCCGTGGTTTGCTGACATTTCTAATTACTTGGTTACTGGGAAAACACCACCCCACTTGTCCACTCGTGAAAAGCGGAATATTATTCAGAAAAGTGCTACATACTCCTGGATTCAAGGAGATCTCTTTTACACTGGTCCAGACCGAATTATCCATAGATGTGTAAGAGGGGAGGAAGTGTTTGACATATTGAAATCTGCTCATGATGAACCTTGTGGAGGCCACTTTCGCATATTTTGGTTTGATCATTTTTTAATGAATTCTAAAGTTCTTTTTTGAATTATGAAGGAGTGCGGAAGTGTTTAACCGTTGCTTGGATATAATTTCCCTTTCTGCCATAATCCTAGATGTCCTTCACTCATAATGATTACCTTACCTAGCCGTTAAAACTCCACCGCAAGCACCAATCTGACACGATCTCAAATATGCCATGCATCTATGGCTATTTTAGTGGAATGAATGGGTGATAAGATGGAAGGGATGGTGGAAAATTGGATCACTATCTATAAGAACCAATTTTCCTAGTGTTGCATGTAAATTCTTGACTGTTCATAACCATTAAGCAGCGATTCCACCTGTTCGAAGTGAACCTTCATCTCTCAGTAAGGTAGAACAGACTACTGAGTATCACAATAGTTTTTCACTATTGCAAGACTCAGGCTTTCTTCAATTCTTGTAAAAGTTTGACGGGCACAACAATGAAGTGGCCCTACAGTTTTCCAGAAGTTTCAAAAATAGCTGAGTAAAAATTGGGCCTCTAAAATTTGAGGTTACGGAAGAGTTTATAGCAGCAGTGACAGGCTTGGAAAATATGGGTGAGTGGTGGTTCAAAAATCAGAAACTAGAAAGGAATCGATGGCAGCGTTTCATCGTCGATAATAATATGAAGGTAGATTGGAAGAAAGGAATTCCGCACAGTGACCTGTTGGGATAGTGGTAGGACCTACTTTTCATCCTACAGAAATTCGTAACCTATGAGGGAAGGTACTCCCTCACTTTTGTGTACCATTTCAAGATGTTGCAGCATTTGGAAGGCGAACGGCACGTCCGGTGAAGGATTGATTTCACCTAATTTTTTTCTTAAGAGCTTTGAAAAAATGGCCAAGGGTGTGCAGGATGCATGGTTAGGCCAGGCCATCAAGAATTTATATCACCACGGCCTGATAAATATTTTGGTCCAGAAACAATTAGAAATTAAAGGCATGACCTGGGAGGTGCTGTTAAAATAGCTACAGAAAAAGACAGTTGCTGGAAAGGAGATAGAGGACCCCACCAAAACAATCAAGGGTCCAAGTAAGAATGTAAAGGGGAGTCCTTCTTGCACCAGCGCAAAAAGGAAACGACCTAAAAAATCAATAGAAGAAAGGGCCCCATCACCAAATATGTAATATCCCAAAATAGGGAAATTCTACACCAATAAGAATACCTTAAGGTATTCCAAAGTTGGAGAGCAGAAAGTAATCAACTCATGTAGTGTATTTAAACACATAGTTTCCATAGAACAATCACAGAAACAAACTATGCCTTTATACCATGTCAACAAGTAGGGAAAAACAACAGTTTTGGCCCCAAAAACGTTATTTTCTGAATATTGAGTTATAACAGTTAAAAATAATGGTTGTGTCCCTTATAATAGATAATATAGTACATGCATGCAAAATATTTTCAGGAACAAATGACTTTAGCCTAGTTAAGCAGGCCTGCCATGCTCAAACCAGCTTAAAATTGACAAAACCCCAAGACTATAACACACCGGAGATGCTACATAAGAGACTACGCAGTCTAATGGAGGTCAAACTTAGAAAATATAGAAATAAATCAGATCTTCTTATTATATTACTCAATGAGGCATAAAAACAGAGATCTGATCTCTTTTATACAGATCCAAGAAGACCTGGCAAGGGTTTCTTGATAGAAATGATATACATGAAAGAGTTGTTGCAGATCTATGGCTGAATCATGTTGTGTAGCTGAAGCTCTGCATAAAAATGGCTGAACATGAAAATAAATGGTTGTAGATGCTTCCTCTAGCTTCCCCAAGGAAAGGCTGATCCTCCTCTTAGGAAACTAGCTCCTCAAAAGGGGGTTTTGACCCCTCCCACTACACACCTTAAGAAATAACGTAGTTTTTTTAAGGGATTGTATTTTTACTGAAGTTATGTGCCTGGCCCAACACTAGGTAGTGGAAAATTCATATCATAAACCTCCTCTTAGATTTCTTAAAGAAGATCTCCAAGAAAGAGTAGGGAATTACCCCCCGGAAAAACCCTTGCACTAAGCAGTGCAGCAACTTAGCTAAACAACCAAGTATGTAGGAAGTCTAAGCAGACCACATAAGAATATAATTTCCAATATGTCCATATGCTTTCCATATCCTCCATTATATAATTGATGAGCTTCCTAACCAAGGGTCCCACCCACTATGAGTTTGCTTCCATGCAAAGGCTCCTCCACCATATTTACGTTGTCCCCATGTGCCTTGCTCATCCTTTTACAGTGATGTTTGATTTAGTGAACCTTTAATGAATCTTCGTGCCCTTTCCCTTTTCACACTCAAGGTGCCTTCATTTTAACTAGCTGGATTGATCTCTATTCACATTGAGCTGGCTTTATTTAGGATCCACTCCTTTGAGAATATATCATGTTGACTTGGTCAAAATTAACTGTGTCCACATAGTTTAGACCTTGTTCACACATGTGGATGCTTGATCTAGTTATCTCATGATCCCTTTTCACATTATGAGGGATTTTTTTTATTCATACTTGAGCAAATTATGAGACTCCTTTCCCATTTATTCATCCATCTAAGTTTTGAAAACAAAATTAATATTCCCATTAGCTGAAACTAATTTAGGAATATTACAATCTCCCCCTCTCAAATGTTTCTTGTCCTTAAGAAACTACAAGGTTGCTGCAAAATCTCCCCTCCTTCTCTTATGGCCCCTTCATCCAATAGTCTCCACCATTGCTTTAGAATTTCTACAAAAATTCCATTTGCCAATGGCTCCTCCCAAGTGTGCAAGTTGGCCTTTGGTGAATAACCCCAAGGGCCTTACTTATATAAGAATTTAAGTTCTATGTGAAAACCTCCTTGCTGATCCATGGCCTTTTCAAGATATAAGTGATGACAATCATGGGGAATTTCATCATCAATGAAGGTCTCCCTCCTCCATGCTATCATCCAAATAAAATGAATCACCTTCTAGCTTGGTAATTCATAGAAAAGCTCCTCCCAATTTCTCATGAGAGGCATTCCCCAAGTTCTCCAAACAAACATATGGTCCCCATCATAAAGAAACAAGTGATATAAAATGGTGGCCATATATTTTCCCATGCTCCCCTTAGAACATGTAGTGCAGAAAATGTAGGGAATTTCTTCCCCCAAGGACTCATCCAACAAGTGTGCCTCTCCTCCAACCATGCACCCATCAAAGATAAGAACATATTTATCATGTGGTATCATAAGTAAGATCATGCTAGCTGCCATATGCAATAATGGAGAAGGAAAATGGTCCCTCATGTGCAACCAGTGCAGTTTTCCTCCTAACTGCAATAGAATATGATATGACAAGCATTCTCCCCAACACTTGTTTGCTGCCCCATCCTTCTTGCATGCTAGGAGAAGATGTATGATGGTTGGTGTTAAGGAATCATACCATGGAAATTTTAGGGGCTAATATTCGTAGGTGGGCTAATTTTCCATGGTTTTTCCAAAGAAAAGATTCACCAATTTCCATTTTTTTATAAAAATGGTTCGCCCAAAGTTTAAAATTTAAAATTATTTTAGCTTAAAAATTTCCAACATTATATATAAAATATATATAATATCATTATAAATTTGAATAATTTTACAATTACATAAATAAACATTTTATAGTGTTCATATTAGGGACTAGTGAGATTCGCCAATTTTTTAAACTTCAAAATAATTTTCCATCCTTAAAATTTTCCCTGAATCATACCATGAAGAGTACATCACCTCTCCAAGATCTCCCAAGGAATAGCTAGCATCACCATTGTTCATGGCCCAAATTTGATCATGAAGCCCATCAGAAAAGGCGCCCCCTCTTGGAGCCAAGACCTACACATGACTGTCAAGAAAATGCAAGTATATAATAAATTCATCATGAGGTTCAGCAATACAATGTTTATCATACACTTGTTTAGAATCAGCAAGGTAGCTCATGGATGAGTTCCTTCTCACACTCAATGAATAAGGAGGTGATAATGATAACTCTTCCCAAGAGCTATGTTCCTCCTCAACCAGAAAATGATCCATGCACTTACTCATATGAGATTGCATCTCCTCTTTTACATTTTCCCACATGAATCCATCTAAAATAGTATGATATGTTCTAATGAAACTAGTGGGGTTTGAAAGCAAGACCTCATAGGTTGTGTTAAATAGTTTATTCTTGATTTTGGAATATTTAGTTAAGTAGATCTGATCATGAACATAAATGATCCCATCAACTACCTTATACTTCCCATCCATTGCTTGCCCATCAAGAACCTTACATGTGAATAGGTCCTTGGTATATTCCATCAAGAGTTTGGACTCCCAATAAGGGTCTAGGGTTCCCAACATTGACATCACTGTAGAAGTCTGAAATGATGCATTTGCTGTATGATGGTTCTCCTCCTTGACATGCTGGATGTCAAAGTCACATGTTGGAGTATTACCAACTTTCTTTCGTTGCCTCTCTTGCAGTTGATCTTTCTCAAGACAAGATTGAAGTTTAGGAGAGTCACTCTCCTTTTGAAAGGTCCTATTCCCCCAAAAATTCCACAATTTTGCTCCTGCATACAAAAATGAAAATATATTTTCGTTATGTTTAGAAATTTTCATTATATATTGGAGTATCCTTTTCTAATCCAAACTTATGGAGTAGCCTTTTGATACTATGCTCATATCAACACAGATTTTTGAATCTATCCCCTCCAAGGCAAATAGATGAATGGAAGATAGCAAGGTCAATTTTAGAAATTTTCTTAGCCTCCCATCAATGATTCTTTGTGCTGTAGTGGCTCCTTACAAGGTTACCTCTCTAGAAAAATATGTTGCTGTTGCATATAGTTGAGAGAACACTTTAGTTTTCCTCCAATCAGGAGGTCTTCCTGGTGAAATGCCTCCTTGCAAAGAGGCATCAAGGAATAGAGTAGGATGTGGATGTAGATGGACATATTTGCCCCTACTTTTATTGCATAGGTCCTCTTGCCTTCTTTGTTCTTTCAATCTTTGAAACAGAGAAGGGTACATGTTCTTCATCTTGTGATGCCCTTCCTCCTCTTTTCCTCATTCTATCCTCAAGATCTCATCATTTGACAATGATGGTACATGCTACTCATGTGTTATGCGAAGAGTTCTATGTGTGAGACCTTTTGGAACCCCTTGCAAGAGTGCAAGAGTTTATTTTCTTGGAGAAAGTGCTCCATTCTCTTCTTCATGAGGTGCTTGAGGTACCATTGTCATGACTGTGTTATCTTCTCATATCTTCCCTTTCTCCTCTTCAATAGTTGAAGTTTCCTTACCTCGAACAAGAGACCCTAGATCTTGGTCTTCTTTTGAAGAAGGAATATTTATGTCTTCCTTTTGAGAAGAAATCCCTTCATCCAAAGGAGATATTTCCATTGGCAAAGTATCAAAAAGTCTCACCTCCTCTTCAGTGGTTCTCAGAAACGGAGTTGGATTTATAGACCCTCCCAACTCATGAAAAATTTTTGTTTGATGTGGTTTGATGGTCTCAATAGAAAATGTTTCACATGAAATATCTTCAAACCTCTCTACTAATATTTTAATGAACTTTGAATAAGTAGATGTATTTTCATTCCTTAAGGAAAATGATTCAAACAACCACCAAGCATAGGCCTTACCCTCGAAATGCAGCGCTGCTACTTTGATGGCTTCAATTTCTAAAACTTGGTATTGTTGCACAAAGGTGTCTAGCTCCTTCACCCAAGCCCTAGCTGGACATAGAGGTGATCCATCAAAAGTAGATAGAAATAATATACCCTCACCCTGATTCTTTCTCCTTGTGCTCCTTTCCTCCTTCATTTGGAAAAACACTTGTAAATTCAAGTAATCTTTGAACTCCTAAGATTGAGCTTCATATTCCTGCAATTAATCACCAAGAGTATTCCTCTTTCGCACATCTCCTTTATTCCTCTTCATGAAGAAATTGCTCGTAGAAAGTGGTAGATCTGATGATATGGATGAGTGCTCATATCCATAAGATGAGGATTTATAATCTTCCTCTTGTATAGATCTTGCTGAGGGATTTTCAGATTTCTCCCTCCTCATTTCTTTGATGCCCTTGCCTCTACCCGGCAGATTTGGAAAGAGAAGTTTTGAGAACCTCTTTTCTCCATACAACAAGGGTTTTATTTGATTTCTTCTAAAAATCTACTCCTCCTCGTTAGAATACTCCATAACTCTTGAAGCTCACAGGCTGAGCCACGATTGTTGCTCTGATACCACTATAATATCCCAAAATAGGGAAATTCTATAGAAATAAGAATACCTTAAGGTATTCCAAAGTTGGAGAGCAGTAATTAATCAACTCATGTAGTGTATTTAAACACATATCTTCCATAGAAAAATCACAACAACAAACTATGCCTTTATACCATGTCACCAAGTGGGGAAAAGCATCAGTTTTGGCCCAAAAAACATTATTATCTTAATATTGAGTTATAACAGTGAAAAAAAATGGGTTTTTCCCTTAGAATAGACAATATAGTACATTCATACAAAATATTTTTAGGAACAAATGCCTTTAGCCTAGTTAAACAGTCCTCCCATGCTCAAAACAACTTAAAATTGACAAAACCCCAAGACTGCAACACACAGGAGTTGCTGCATAAGAGACTGTGCAGTCTAATCGAGGTCAAACTTAGAAAATAGAGAAATAAATCATATATTCTTATTATATTACTCAATGAGGCATAAAAACATAGATCTAATTTCTTTTATACAGATCCAAGAAGACTCAGCAAGGGTTTCTTGACAGAAATGATATACATGAAAGAGATGTTACAGATATGTGGCTGAATCACATTGTGTAGCTAAATCTCTACATAAAAATGGCTGAAAATTCAAATAAATGGCTGCAGATGCTTCCTTTAGCTTCCCCAAGGAAAGGTTGATCCTCCTCTTGGGAAGTTAGCTCCTCAAAATGGGGTTTTAACCCATCCCACTGCACACCTTAAGAAATAACATAGTTTTCTGAAGGGATTTCATTTTTGTTGAAGGTAAGTGCTTAGACCAACACTAGGTAGTGGAAAATTCAGATCATAAACCTCCTCTTATATTTCTTAAACAAGATCTCCAAGAAAGAGTAGGGAATTCCCCCCTGGAAAAACCCTTGCACTAAGCAATGCAGCAAATTAGCTAAACAACCAAGTATGTAGGAATTCTAAGAAGGCCACATAAAAATATAATTTCCAATATGTCCATATGCTTTCCATCTCCTCCATTATAAAATTGGTGAGATTCCTCATGAAGGGTCCCACCCACTATGAGGTTGCTTCCATGCAAAGGCTCCTCCACCATATTTACGTTGTCCCCATGTGCCTTGCTCATCCTTTTACAACGATATTTTATTTAGTCAACCTTGACTGAATCTTCATGCCCTTTCCCTTTTCACACTCAAGGTGCCTTCGTTTTAACTAGTTGGATTATCTCTATTCACATTGAGCTGGCTTTATTTAGGATCCACTCCTTTGAGAATAAATCATGTTGACTTGGTCAAACGTAACCTTGTCCACATATTTTAGACCTTGTTCACACATGTGGATGCTTGATCTGGTTATTTCATGATCCCTTTTCACATTATGAGGGATTTTTTTATTCATACTTGAGAAAATTATGAGCCTCTTTGCCCATTTATTCATCCATCTAGGTTTTGAAAACAAAATTAATATTCCCATTAGCTGAAGCTAATTTAGGAATATTACAAAATAAGAAGACAGCTAGTGAACCTGTTGAAGGGACTCCTTCTACGCCACTAGTACAAGCACATACCCCTGAAGAAGACAACCTATCAGTTCTTGTGGACATAGCAAAATTTGTAGAGGTCGAAGATGACACTCCATTGGCCGATTTCATTAAAAAGGCTCAGAAAAAGAATGAAGAATCTAGTGTAGGCAAAGAACCACAATCCCCATAGGACGTTGAATCCCCTTCTACACCAGTGCAAGAAGAAGAAGAACAAGAATAACAAGAACAACAAGAAGAAGAACCAGAAGAAGAAGAACCAGATGAAGAAGAAGAATCACAAGAAGAAGAAAAAACTGAAGAAGAAGAAGAAGAAGAAGAAGAACCGGAAGAAGAAGAAGAAGAAGAGGAAGAAATTTTTGTTGAAACCATGAGGGATATTGAGGTCCCTGTGGAAGACACAACCCCTGTCGAGACAGAAGAAAAATAAGATTTGGTAACTCCTGCTACTCGGATATATGAACTAGAGCTTCAAGTGCAGAACTTAGAATAGCTCATAGCTAAAGCGTAGGAGGATAAAGAACAGAGTAAATAATAATTAACCGCAGAGATCTAGAAAAAGAAAGGAGAAGTTAGAGTTTGGAAGTACCAAGCTTCAATGTTTCAAGCGACTTAAAAAGGTGACAAAGAAATTAAAGAGCATTAGAGAGAAGAAGTTTGAAACATTGTAGGCCGATGTCAGTATGTCAAAGCACGATTGAGTTGGAATGCTCAAAGTTTTGAAGGTTTTTTGCAAAGGTAAAGAGTTGTGTGAGGACACAAAATAACTTATGGATGGGAGGATGTTAGCCCCCTAATTTTCTCTCTTTTTTCCATTTTCCCCTTCCTAAATCATAACCATTTACCATTGTTTTACCTCTTTTATGCACCCTCATCTTGCACCAGTCCAAGCACTGTGACATATTTCGTATAAACTTTATTTTCACATTTTTAATTCAACTTAGAATTAATTAATCATTTATTACATGATTTCTTACCTTTAATCACTCTTTGTAACTTATCAATATCTCCAATTTTTATTTTGGTAGTTAGAGTACTTATCGTGACCGCTGATCCTAGTGCAGGATCAGATCTTGCACCATTTCCAGCACAAAAAATCCTTGGAGCAGATCCAAACCTCCTTGACCACCGCCTCATTTTGAGTAGCTTCAACCACAACATCAAGATCAATCCAAATGTAGTCGAGACCGAATCCGTGAAGGACGAAAGCTAAGGATTGGCTACGGCTAATTTTGCTAAACTATCTAATTTTGAAGGCCGAAAAGCTAAATTCTGCATTTGGTTATGTAATCGGTTAAATGATATATTTTGGCATTTGGCCAAAGATCTATATAATCTAGAATGTAAATAGGACTATAAAGGAGAGTCTTTGATAGGAGAAGAGAATAGAGATACTACCAGAGAGGCAGTAACAGGTTGCCGTATTTTGTTATCACCCGAATCTGGGCTGGACGATGTATTAACGTATGTACTTTTTTCAGTGAGTTAATAAAAGGGATCTCCACCTCATGTCTTACAAATTGTGATTCTTTGTTTGAGTTGATGAATTGATTAAGGTACTGAGCAATGTTTTTATTTAAAAGAGAAACGTGCTGGTTAGCTAGGGCCCAGCCAACCTAGCACGTTTACCCCATTTCCTATTTTCTTGTAATTTGTGTTTACATTTTCTAGTGTGATTTAATTTTAAACACATGCATTCCTATCTGAGTGCAAGCGGATCCATTGTGTGAAGTAGATAAATTTCCTTTTCCTGCAATTTCCTTTTCCTGCAATTTCCTTTCTTGTACTTGATTTCAGATTGGTTTTCCTCTGCCTATTCCAAGCAAGAGAAATAACCCTGCACCAGTGCATGTTGGTGTGATATCTCCTTTTCTGCATTTCTATTTGATTTTTTTTCCCTGCATGGTCCAAGTAGGAGAAATGAACATGCACCAGTGCACGTTGGTTTGATGCAGCAAGCCCTTTTAGTCTACTTCCCACAATCTCCTTTCCTTCATTAAATTCTTATGACAGAATAAATGTATATTGATTGTTTCTTTATTCCTGCACTTTGTTAAGATCAGAAACATTCACTTTTTATGTGTGAAATTTGATTTAATCGTATAACAACACTTGCAATAATTAAGCACTCATTTTAAGAATTAAATGTTAAGTGTAGGAAGCTCTGATCCAGTGCAAGAACTAGTTTCTTTCCACAAGATCTAAGTTCTTTGAACCTGGAAAATTTCAAGCCCTTGCATGAAGTAAAAAGCCTTTAGTAAAGACACCAATTATACATTCTGCATAAATCTCTGTTCCTGCACTAGTGCAAGCAGACTGCGATAGTGTAGGACAGATTAGTGCCAGAATGAAATCTCTAAAGGAGCAGGTTTAAGGGCCCATCTGATGAGACTACTAAGTGTCTTTGCTAAAGAAAAACACACACTTAGTAGTTAAACAATAATTATCTAGAGTGATTTCCTTTTATCTTTAATTCCCTCTTGCAAATTCATTCTTTCTTGTTCCAGTCCTAGATTATTTTGATGGTTCAAGTTACCTTTTTTTTTCTCTTTTTAATTTGATTCTGCAATATTTCCTTTAAAGAAAGTAGGGATTTATATTAGGAAGATTCATACCATCTCTGGCATTGCCTGTGCTTCGTCTCTAAGTTTACGGATCTCCCGGGTTGAAAAATTAATTGTTGAGGAGTGTTCTTAAGTGTAATTCATGCACACAACAATATTTGAACCTCTTAGATTGAGATTCATACTCTTGCAGATAATCCCCAAGAGTCTCCTTCTTTGGCACATCTCCTTTCTCCATAAACATATGGCTAGTAGAGAGTTTTAAATTTGATGGTGTGGCTGAATACTCACACCCATAATATGAGGAATTAGAGTTTTCCTCATGTCCAAATCTTGTTGAGGGATCTCGATGTTTTTCCCTCCTCATCTCTTTGATGTCTTTACTAATACCATGCAAAGTGTGTAAAAGAAGTTTTGAGAACTTCTTCCCTCTAGACAATAAGGGTTTGCCTTGATCCCTTTTGCAAATCCTCTCCTTCTCATGAGAATACTCCATAATGGTTGTAGTACATAGGCTGAGCCAATATTAGGGCTTTGATACCAGTGTAATATTCCCAAATGGGAAAATTAGTAATATAGGTACAAAAAACACATTTTTCAGAAATATAAACATTAAGAGAAAAATATAGCCTATGGATCCATTAGATCTGACATTATAGCAACCAAACATGAAAGAAAATCAGAAACAAATCATTATAGCTTAGTTAAACAGGCCTCCCAGGCTCAAAACAGCCTAAAAACACTGAAACCCCAAGACTACTGCAACACATAAATTACTGCAGAAAGTGACAACACAGTTTATTGAGGGTTCTCAAAAATATGAGAGACAAAATAGATCCTCTTATATTTTAATCAATGAGTTCCAAAAACAAAGATCTAGCCTCTTTTACAGAAATTCAAGATGACTTGGCAAGGGTGTCTTGATAAACATGAAATACAAGAAGCATTTGCTACAGATCTATGGCTGAATCATGCTGTATGGTTGAAGATCTACATAAAAATGGCTGATCATACAAATAAATGGCCATAGATCCTCCTACTAGATTTTGTGGAAAAAGCTTGATCCTCCTTCAGGGAAACTAGCTCAAAGTACAAGGGATTAAACCCCTCCACTCCAATACCTTAAGAAATAATGCAATTTCTGTAAGGGATTGCACTGTTGCTAAAGGTGACTGCTTGTCCTAACACCAGATAGTGGAAAATGTGGCACATAATTCTCTTCTTAGATTTCTAAAACAAGATCTCCAAGCAAGAGTGGGGAATTCCCGCATGAGAAAACCCTTGCACTAAATAGTGTAACAAACTTAGCTAAACAACCAAATAATGCAAGAAGTCTAAACATACCATATACAAAATTTAATCTTTAATCATGTACCATATGTCTGCCATTCCCTCTATTCTATAGTTGATGAGCTTCCTCACGAAGGGTCCCACCCAATTATGAGGTTTCTTCCATGCAAAGGCTCCTCCACCAAAACTACGCTATCTCCATTAGCCCCACTCATCTATTTACAACACTGTTTGATTTAGTCAACCATTACTTAGTCTCCGTGCATTGTCTCCATTCACACCCAAGAGGTTTTTATTTTGACTAGCTAGATTAATCATCATTCACACTAAGCTATCTTTATTTATGATCCACTCCTCATATAATAATGTTGTTGACTTGGTCAAACTTGACTTTGTCCACACATATTAGACCCTGTTCACACATGAGTATGTTTGATCTAGTTATTAACATGATCCCTTTTCACATTATGAGGGATTGTGTGCCTACTTAAGCAACTTATGGGCCTCCTTACCCATTTATTCATTTAACCAACTATTAAAATCAAAATTAATATTCCTATTAGCTGCATGCTAATTTAGGAATATTACACCATTTAAACTCAATGACCAAGGTACATAGTAGAGGATGTACATTTATGCATTATGGTTTGTACTCTTTTACTTTTTGTGAGCAGAATATTGTACCAAGGAGGATCATTCCTTCTTGTATATTGTATTGTGATGTACTTGAGGCCATTTGCAGAGTTGATGTTGGCCATTCTATTGGTGGTTTGTGGGAAAGGCCACATGATTCTTGGTGTGCATAATTGGCAGAAAAATTTACTTCTATGATATCATCTTGTAGGATGATTGTGGCAGCAAACAAGTGGCTGAAAAGAAACTTGTTATACTTTCTTTTGAGGCAGGCAAGGGATGCACTGCACTGGTTCCACAAGTGGGACTATGATCCACCTCTCGGTTGTCATATGGGAACTTGCTTTTTTTATTTTTTCTTTCATATATTGATGATGTTCTTGTTCTTATGGGAAACTTTGTTGGGAGGATGGCATAAGATTTGGAGGTGCCCATTGGGAGTATGATTATCTATACTTCATATGTTGCATGTTTTAGGAGAACCAATGGGCAGACCATGATTTCCACACTACATCTCTTGTCTTCATGTGGGAGGAGCCAGTTGGAGAACATCAGTTCTTGGGAGAGGCACTTCATGGATGATTTGATTAGTGGGGTAACTTGGGACAATCTTTGAGACCATAATATTTCAGCCCAAGTTCAGCAGCAGCCCCATACATACCATAAATGGAGAGAGAAACAACATGGGTGGAAAAACCTAATTTTACCATTGAAAGATTGAACCTCCCTTTTGCTCCTGGGATAATCTAAATTCTAAATTTCTTCAATTCTTGAAGGATCTACTCTTATGCCATATTTAGTTATAATATCCCCTATTAATTTACCTTCTTCCATAACAAAGAGGATCTTCTTTGGATTTAATGAAATTCCAAACTTTATGCACTTTTCAAAGACTGTCTTTAGATGTTGTAAATGGTGTTCATCTATTTTTGAAAAATTTGTCATATCATCAAGGTAAATAACTAAAAATAGATCCTTTTAATTGGAAAAAGTCATGTCCATTTCTCTTTTAAAAGTTTCTCCAGCATTCTTCAAACCCAAAGGTATTTTGGCATACATGAAAGTACCCCAAGGTGTGGTGAAAGTTTTCTTTAATTGATCATCTGGGTGGAAAATCGCCTGATTGTATCTTGAGTATCCATCTAAAAAATAAAGTATAGGTGATCCAACTACCCTTTGTAGAATATGATCCATTTTTCATAGTGGATAATTGTCTTTTAAAGATATTTTTTTAGATTTCTAAAATCAAATTATGCATAATCTTATTTCTCCTAATTCTTTATCACGGGTACTATATTAGACATCCAGTTAGAGAAACGAATAGGAACTATTATTCTAGCAGTGAATAATCTATTTACTTCCTTCTAAATAGAAGGCAACAATTTAGGATTCATCCTTCTCAATTTTTTGTGAAATGGTTTTAGATCTGGCTTTAAAGGAATATTGTGCTGAATAATGCTTTTATCATAGACCTTCAAATTTGAATATTCCCAAGCAAAGACATCTAAAAATTGAGACATAAGTACTTCATACTTAGCTTTAATTTTTGGACTCGAGGATTTAGAAATCTACACCATATTTGGCTTTTCTGAAGTTCCAAGATTTAGATCATCCACTCCCACCTCTATTGGTGACATAGTAGGCTTCCTTGCAACATCAGCCTGGTCAAAGAGTTCTTCCAAAGTCACCAAACCTCTTGGAATAGAATTATCTTTAAGTTGTATTACTTGCATCTCTGTATCATGAATTTTTTGGTCATCTATTTGGGAATTTATTTATTCTTCTTATGTCTGCAAGAAGTTATTGATTTGATCATAATTTTGAAACACTTGCCAATATTGAACTTTATCAAGGACAAAAGGGAAATTTTTGAAATTTATTTCATATTTTTTTTTTTGGATATAGAGGAATTTTGAACATACTAGCAGAAGTGGTCATAGAATCAGCAATAACATTACTATTTCTAGGAAGTAATCACAGAGTATATTCAGGAAATGTTTTGAGGATATCTAGGACTGCATTTTTGTATGATTTCATTCTAAGATGTTTGGCTTGGTACTCTCCTTTGAATTTCTTGATAACTAACTCAGAGTCGCCATATACAAAAAAATTCTTTGCACTAAGCTTTTTCAAAAATTTTAGACCATAAATTAAGGCATCATATTCAACTTCATTATTTGTGTAGTCAAATGCTATTTTATAGGAATACATTCTAACATTTGGAGGGATATAAAATGATTGATTAATTGGGATGTGAATCCATATTCCAATACCAACGCCTTCTTTACCCATGGATCCATAGACATCCATAGTCCAAAGACTATTTTCTTCATCTGGAAGATGTAAATCAGATTGTTGATTTTTATTTTCTATTTGAGATACCTCTGTTGCATCTAAACTTTCTGTTTTTTCTACTTTTTTCTTATTTTCTTCTTGAGGATATGTTTTTAATTCCTAACTGTTTGGAACTATCTTACAAAATTCTGTCTCTTCCAATTCTAAAACAAAATCTAAATATTTTAGATTTTCTGATTTTTCTTCAATAAAAAATTCTAACGATGTTGAGCATTCTTCATTGAATAAAATAAAAGACTCTAAATCTATATGTACAACATGAATGGGATGATTTTTAGGCCTTTCTCTTCTACTAATCATATACTTCATCTTACTTTCTTTGTAAAATTTTTTGAATTGTCCAAAGATTGGAATTGTTGCATATGAAAAGGCAAGCTGCAAAGCTCCTCTAAGATTTTCTCCCCTTGATATAGAAAGTAAAATTCCATACCTAGGTGGAATATCAACCAAAAAAACATCCATAAAGACATTCTTGGCTGGAATTTGTTCTAATGAAACCACTAAATCTTTGATAAGACCAAGACATTTCACCCTCCCTCAATCAAATGAATAGAGGTCATGATAAGGTCTTGTGATGTCTAATCATAACTTTTCCATAATGGCTTTAGGCATGGGATTGTGGGATGCTCTAGAGTCAAGAATTGCATTGTGAAGAATGAAATCATGGATCTTGACACTTAAGTAAAAGGGAGGAACTTCGCTATCTTCTGGTTTTCCATCAACAACAGGACAAAAAGAAGCTAAGGATGATCATCACTCAAGTTAACCATATCATAAGTTTGATCAACTCTAAGAAACTTAGTAACTTGATGATTGTATTGATCATTATTCATTATCTCAGTTATAGGAGTAGAAACTTTCATTTTAGCAATTTCATTTTTAAGAGAAAAATGAGCAGGGCATTTTTCTACCTCTTTTAGTGATGTGTCCTTCTTTTCAAGAAATTTTTTGGATGAAGAATATTTCTTCTGCCCTCCTTGAACTTCTTGATATTTTCTTTGATTTCTAGTGGATGTTTCATTTGATTTAGGAGAAGTAGAAGCAGCAGGTGATTTTTCTTTGCCTTTTTTTGGTACAACAGTTTCTTTTTGCTAATTATTACTTTGAGAGCTTTTCTTCTTTTGATTAGCAGCTATCGAAACATTTTTGATCCTCAAACCATATTGCCTTTGAACTTGGGTGAGGGAATTTTGATATCCTCTCTAATAGTTTTCAGTAAACATTAATTCATCATTTTACATTGAATATTGTTGGTCTTCTGATGCACAAATTTCTGAAAAGTATTTATCTTCTTCAGTGAGGAGAAAAGGTTGTTTATTTTCCTCAAATAAATGGTTTTCTCCATAAATTTCTTCTTCATCATCTTCAGCAGGGCCTTTAGTATAATTATGTTCGAAAGGTGTCCTAACTTCCAGTTGACTTTCTGGATCCTGACCCTTATATTCCCTTTGTTTAATCCTGTATTGGGGTTGTTGATTTTGGCCCCTGAAATTGGGATTTCTTATAGAAGGTTTAGCTTGTCTATTAGCACTGTACATATTATCCATCATTTTCTCAATGGATTTAATAAAAATATCAATTTTTCCTTTTGATGAAGTGGATGTTTCTTCTTTTGTTGTGACTTTTTTCTCTGTTTTGACCTTAGAATTTTTAATAATCATATTGGCCTCTACACTCACTGTATTTGTTTTCATTTCCTCTAAACTTAACAAGTCTCTATCCCTCAGCTAATAGGACATATCAGAGTCAAAAATCTCCACGTAATGGATTAAATCAAGGCTCGGGGTGGTTTGATATTATCTAGAATTGAATGATATATCTTATTAAATATAGCTATGAATACTTGGACAGACTCATTTGTATTTGTAATGTTCCAAATTTTTCTTCAATAAATTGGAACATTAATTTTTGTCTTAATTCACTTAGGAGATGAATAATTGGGTAAGGAGACCCAATGACAATCAAAACATAAATAAAATCCCTCTAGTATGAAAATGGATCAGCCATGGAACCGGATTTCACACCCTCATGTGTGAAAGGAGATATTTGCAAAGAGGTTTGACCAAGTCAACCAGCGCAGGATATGAGGTGGAAAGCACTACATGGGACAATGTAGGAAGGAAACTGCTAGAGGAAGGAAAACCCTAATTCGAAGTAGGGCCCATGAAGAGCCTTCACTTGCTATATATGGAGAGGAGGATAGCCATTGCCATCCATGCATATGTTTATGATTTCATGTCTATTCAGACATTGAGCATTCTTTGCTGCTTAGCAAGAATTGCCGAGAAATCCTGTTTAGGATTTCCTCACCTTCTTGAGAGGCCTCTTGGATGTTGGTTCTTCATTCTCCACATTTCTTGGCTCAAGGCCAAAGCATCTCTTCCAGGACAACGTTATTACTGTGGCAGCATAATACTGTGTTGTAGGGTGTTTCACTGGAGACTCCACAACACCTCTTCCATTGCTGGTTTTTAAGAGGGAGAGTCTTTCTTGCCTTTGGAGGATCAGTTTGGAAGCCTTGGAGCTTATTTTCAGATCTTGGCATCATTCTAGCTCATATTATTGACCCTAATGTGCATTTTTCTCCAGTAACTGTGTTATTTTCATAAGTGCATTTGCTGCGGGGTTTTGCAGATTGATTGGAGGGTGAGATCTCAAGTGTAAGGTTCAGCCTTCCACTTTGGAGATCCATTGGAGGAGGTCTACTTCAGTTTTTTCATCATATTCAGCCTTCTCTATTGAGTTCCAGATTTGAGTTGCAGTAGCTACCCAACAACTCTGGCATTTTTTCCATTTTGTATATTTCAGCCAATCCCTTGGAGGATTCATGTATTTTTTCTTCTAAGGGTTAGAGCTTTGCTCCCCTATTGTATTTGAGCCTATAATGTCATATTCATGTATTTAAATCATTTTATAGTAGTATTCTATCCTAGACTGCGTCCTCATAGCCTGGGTTTATGCAGAAATAATAGTGTTCTTTCATATTCATGTACAGGTATTGTTGAGGCTTGCATTGCCTTTCTTGAGAAGTTGTTTCCTCAAGACTTGTACTCTGTTTTGCTGCTATAAATTATTATTGGCTATTCATACATCTTCTTGTCTCACAACTATTAAAATAACATTTTTGATCTATTGTATGTTCATACATTTGTTATAGTCCCATTATTTGGGCAATTCCTGAGGAAGGAATTTCACATATCTATAGACAGAGTCTGTGAAGGGCCAAGTACCCTCTGGAGATCATCCTTTGTTTAAAGGTGAAAAATCTAGTAAATGCCCCCACATTCTATCTCTGGAATAGACTTGTGACATTTCTTGAAAAAGGAACATTACAGTGGTATCAGAGAAACTTTCTTGGCTCAGCCTGTGAGTCTTCGCCAAGAAGATCAGAATGTTGAAGAAGATGAGTTTATTCTCATCTGTTTTTAGATCCATAGGAGACCTCTCCAAGGAGGTCAAGAAAAATGAAGGAGGAGAAGAGGAAGGACCATGCACTTCCTATTCTCACAGAGAAGCAAAGAAAAAGCATGGAAGACACTTGGAATTCAAAATTCTAAGTGAGTACCTAGCTGAATACCGAGAAAACCCTAAAGTCTCCCAAGAGACTTTATCTTTTCCATATTTTATTTAGCAGAAAGAAGAATAAAGACCCCACAGCTACGGGATGATGAGAGGCAATAGATTTCTATTGTCCACATTTGACGGATCACTCACATGTGCAGCAAAGGTTTGGGCAAAGAAGCTAAAGGCCTTTTTCTTGCTACATTCCCTAGTAGAAAAAGAGGTAGTATAAGTTGCAACGCTGCACTTAGGAGGTGAAGCAAATATTTGGTGGTTCATCCATCTAGACCATGCAAAGGTTTCAAATCTTGTTGAGTTTTCCCAAAGATTGATCAGTAGATTTGGGAAAAAGAGGGAGGAGCCCTCACCACCATTTCATGAGGCATGTACCGATGTTGGGAAAAATGCGCGAGAGGGGGGGGTGAATTGGTATTTAGTGCAAACAATCAAACTTTTACATTTCCTTTCTAAAAACCCATACGCTACTTTTCTTTAAGATCGGCTAGCGTATATACGCGGATATCCTTTACAGAACTCGCGTATGTCGAGAGATCTAATTATGTGTTTGAATCTTAACTCAGATCATTGCATTATTCATTCATCGGATATTTCAGAAATAGTAAACAGGTGCAGATATAATAGAATAATCATCACACATATGCAACACACATGAACACCAGGATTTTTAGGTGGAAACCCAATTCGGGAGAAAACCACCGCTGCCGTCGTTTCAGCCTTCAAAATTTATTATTAAGAAAACTTCTTACAATCATGTACTAGTGCAGACTTATACCAGCACGCAGGCACCCACCTGCAGAAGGCTACAACCTTCTCTCGTTTACCAGCCTCACCTAGAAGGGAGCTACAACCCCCTGCTCACGTTTACCAGCCTCACCTGGAAGGGAGCTACTACGCCCTAATATTAGCACCAGCCTCTCCTAACAGAAAGATTCTACTATCAGACTGAAGGCTTCAACCCTCAGCACCACTGCAGACCACGTTTCATCAATTTTCAAACTGGATCAAACAGCTCCAACACAACCCTTTACTTTTCAATAAACAACCTTTTCCCAAAGCATCAAACAGAACAGTGAAACCACTGTAACCAGAATATCAGATATAACCCAGACTTCAGAATAGATATGCAGAAACACATTCAACCTTTAGCAACCATTAGATCAGAAATCATACGCGCTTTTATTTCATCAGACCCGTGTATATACACGCTTTCCAGAAGACGAACCCGCGTATACTTCAGTACATTTTCCAAAGAGAATCCTAACTACGCATACGCACTTTTCTTTCCACCGACCCACGTATACACGTGCTTTTCATGAGACGAACCTACGTATAGATCTATAAAAGATAAACTTTGCAGTACAGACCAGATCTATAAACTTACCCAGATTTCTTCAATCTCTTCAACAGGATTGCGCCAGGTCTTCTTCACTTCTTTTCAGATCATCCTTGACATTCACCATTTCTAGATCTAGAGATCTTGAGCCTTCATCATGTTCATAGGAGCATCATAGATTCAGATCTATCAATTAGGAACAGAGTTTACCCATACAGATATACTTCAGAGTGAAGTATTCATCAAAGCTCAGACTCATCCCATCCTTTTGCATAATGATTTTCTTCTCCTTATATAGGGTTACCCCTCATCAATACCATGAGTCAAAACCACATAACTCCCAATGGTATTCCTGGACGGGATCACATAGGTGAACCATCATTCAATACAATGGGTCAATACCATGGTAGAAACCCTTGGTTTTACAAATTTAGAGCGCAATTGAGCATACGCGACTTGGCACGTACTTTTCCGCGTGCATACACCACTTCTCCTAGACAAACTCGTGTATGCCTTAAGACACACACTTTTCATCATTATTCTTGCACATGTTGATATTTATTTTTCTGGTACTTCTGTGTTTCTTGTAGAACATCATATTTACATCATTAATGCATCAAGAACAACTTCATTAAGTAGTTTTCCATCATCTTCATCAAGTGGGTTGCCATCAAGGACAACACTCTGCATCATATTGCCAACAATCTCCCCCTTTGGACTTGATGGCAACCACGAAGGTGTTTGATCACCACAACAGATAGATAAATTGATTATAATCATTACATTGATCACCACAACAGATAGATACATTGCTTATAATCATTACACAATAACCATGTTACTCTCCCCTTATTCAAACACCATGTCACTCTCCCCCTTTGACATCAAGGGCAAAGGGCGGATCAAAACCAACACAAGGTTTTTCTCCTCATGTAGAAGGAAGCGCTCTGCAGATCTGATGTGCACTGAAGTTACCATGCTCCCCCTGAGTTCATGCTGAAAGTTCAATCATATTTTTCAATGAAGTACATGACTCTGTGACCTTCCTATTACCAAGGACTCATACATACATCAAAGATCCAACCAAGTGGATTTACATAAGAGACTCAAATACCCAACCAAAAAAGGGTTTACACATTTTGACTCAACTACCCAACCAAGTGGGTTTACAAATTTGAACAAGTCCTTACATGACTGAATATTACAAATTTACATCATAGGTCTCAACATGACCACGTTTCATCAAATTACAAATATGATTTTTCATGACCAATATCAGAAGGACCTCAAGAGAGATCATATTTCAGAATCATAAGCCAACAATGCATAATACCCAGCAAGGCTATTGCTCCCCCTGAACCTGTACATCAGTTTACTCCTTCATCTCCCCCTTAGCTTGCACATCCTGAACACTTTTCAACAGAAGATCATCAAGGCATCTTTACCCAATATCAAAGAATGAGACAGAAATATATGAGATAGAACTTCACCAGAGATACCATACAGCATCAGAGATATCAAACAGTGTTGCAGATGTGCTGTAAAATGCTGACCCCAACCAAAAATTGTCAGCAACTGACCATATGCGGATTTCTGTGGATAAACTCGCATATATACGCGACTGTCTTTCAGGAAACCCACGTATCCAATTTGATCTTCTAAATTTCAGCAGTTCTGATTTTATTCACAGCATAGACTACTCCCAACTTCTGTCTGAGATATTCAAACGCTTCCCTGGGCAGAGGTTTGGTAAATATATCAGCAACTTGTTCTTTGGAGGGAACATACTCCAACTTCACCTTTTGTTCAAGCACTTGTTCACGTAAGAAGTGATACTTGATGGGAATGTGCTTGGTCTTTGAATGCATAACATGATTTTTTGAGATACTGATGGCACTTGTATTATCACACATAATGGAGATAGGAGGTGTACATTTGATTTGAAAATCTTGCAAGGTTTGCATCATCCAAAGGAGTTGAGTGCAACAAGACGCGGCAGCCACATATTCTGCTTCTGCTGTAGATAAGGCAATAGAATTTTGCTTCTTGCTGAACCAAGATACCAACCGGGACCCCATATAGAATGCACCACCACTAGTGCTTTTCCGATCATCAACATTTCCAGCCCAATCTGCATCCGTGTAAGCATGAAGAGTAAGATCAACATTCTTTGGATACCATAGTCCAAAGTCTTGAGTTCCTTGTAGATATTTGAATATTCTTTTGACGGCCTGAAGGTGAGACTCTTTTGGATTAGCTTGGAATCGTCCAACAATCCCAACTGCATGCATAATGTCTGGTCTAGTCCCCGTGAGATAAAGTAGGCTTCCTATCATTGATCTGTATTCTGGTTGATTCACCGCGGGAGAATCATCATGAGAACTAAGGTTACATCCGGTTATCATTGGTGTACTCACAGGTTTGCATTCTTCCATGCCATACTTCTTCAAAATTTGCTTAAGATATTTTGCTTGTGATAAGAATATTCCATCTGCAGTTTGATGCACTTGCAACCCAAGAAAGAATGTTAGTTCTCCAAGTAAGGACATTTCAAATTCTTGCTGCATGATAGAAGCAAATTTCTTACTCATAAATTCTTCATTACTCCCAAAAATGATGTCATCTACATATACAACCACAATCAATAGTTTATCATTTTCAACCTTTGTGTATAAGTTTCTATCAGCAGACCCCTTTGAAAATCCTTGTTGATGAAGATATTTGTCAAGACGATAATACCATGCCCTTGGAGCTTGTTTGAGACCATATAGAGCCTTTTTAATTCTACAAACAAGATTTTCATCATTTCCCAAAATGAATCCTTCTGGTTGTTCTATATAAACTTCTTCTTCTAGATCACCATTGAGAAATGCAGATTTAACATCCATCTGATAAACTTTGATTTGTTGAAAACTTGAAAAAGCAAGAAACATTCTTATGGCTTCAAGTCTAGCTACAGGAGCAAAAGTTTCTTCAAAGTCTATACCTTCTTGTTGAGTATACCCCTTGCAAACCAGTCTAGCTTTGTTTCTTATAACATCCCCATTCTCATTTAACTTTTTCTTGAATATCCATTTAGTTCCAATGACATTTTTATCATGTGGTCTTGGCACCAATTCCCAAGTGTGATTCTTTTCAATTTGATCAAGCTCTTCATTCATGGCTTGAATCCAACATTCATCTGTGCAAGCTTGATTGACATTGTCTGGTTCAATTGTGGATAGAAATTCCAGATAGCTAGAAGATCCCACAAGAGTCCTCCTTGTTTGTACACCTGATTCCTTGTCTCCCAAAATTTGAGATTCAGGATGATTCTTTTGAACATATCTGGATGGAGCCTTTTCAGATAATCATCTTCAGGTTCTTCATTGGATCCACTGTCTATATTATTTCCATTTGATGTATAAGGAAAAAAATCACCATCATCTTCTTTTGTTGCTTGTTTTTCTTCTTTAGGAGCTACAAGAGACTCATCAATAACAACATCAATACATTCAACAATCTTTCGAAGCCTTTTATTGTAACATTTGTATGCTCTGCTTGTAGATGAGTAACCAAGAAGTATCCCTTCATCTGATCCAGGTTCAAACTTGCCAAGCTTTTCATCATTATTTTTGATAAAGCATTTACTTCCAAAAATTCTAAAATGCTTTACAGAGGGAGAATTACCATACCAGAGTTCATATGGAGTTTTGTCACTATTTACCCGAATATGTGCCTTGTTGAGAATGTTTGCTGCTGTATGTGCTGCTTCTCCCCAGAACATGTCAGGAGTTCCAGAATCATCAAGCATAGCTCTAGCCATTTGTTGAATTGTTCTATTCATTCTTTCTACTACGCCATTTTGTTGTGGAGTGCCTGCTACAGAGAACTGTCTTTTTATGCCATGTTGTTCACAAAATTAAAAGAATTCATTTGATGTATATTCTCCTCCTCGATCAGATCTAAGACACTTGATTTTTAGATCTAATTCATTTTCTACCAATGCTTTGAAGATCTGAAATTTTTCAAATGCTTCATATTTGTGTTTAATCAACCCGATCCAACACATTCTAGAGTAATCATCAATAAATAAGATATAGTATTCTTCCCCACGTGGTGACTTTTTCCTCATAGGTCCACATATGTCAGTATGAATGAGTTCAAGAGGCTTAATTGATGATCCTTCTTTGGCATTAAATTGTACTCTGGTCTGCTTACCGAATTGGCAAGATTTGCATATGATACTCTCTGGTAGAGTAATATTGGGAAGACCATGAACATCATTAAGTCTACTTGATTTGTTGATTTGAGAGAAGCTTAGATGCCCCAACCTTCTATGCCATAGCCAGTTTTCTGAATATTTACTCAAGTAACATTGTTCTTTGCAGTTCTTTAATACATACAGGTTACTTGGAGTTCTTTTTCCTTTTATAATAGTTTTACCTGTATCAAGATCACGAACCACACATTATTTTGAACTAAAGACAACTTCAGTTCCTTGATCACACATTTGAATTACACTTAACAGGTTATGTCTTAATCCATCCACATACATGACATCATTAGCCTTCACCTTTTCTTTTAGAAATACAGACCCTTTTCCTTTAATTACAGCAGGGGTATCATTTCCAAATGTAACTTTCTTTTCCTTTTCTAGAGCATTATATGCAAGAAGTTTTCTTTTGTCACCTGTCATGTGTCTTGAGCATCCATTATCAATGTACCATTGATTTTCTTCACCTTCTGCAAATAACGCTATCCCACAATTTTCAACCTGTAATTCCTTCTTTTTCCATACTTTGGAACTTGAAGGAGAATGTTGTTTTGGCTAGACTTTGCTCCTGCATTCAGATTCTTCATGGCCAAAGTTATTGCAATAAGCACATTCAACTTCATTTTGAAGAGGAGAAAAGTTTTTATAGGTGTTCTTCTTTGGTTCAATATCCATCCTTTTCTTTCTTGCTTCTCTTGTCATGATGGTTTTATATGCAACACATTGAACAGCTTTATGACCAAAATTGTGACATGAGAAACATTGTCCATTGAAGTAGAAATTTCTGCGATCATGAAATCTTCTATTTGAATTTACCTGTTGATTGTTGCTTCTTTGAGAGATATCCTTTGTATTGTGATGATAATGCTTTACCTGTAAAGATTCTTTATTGCCTTGCTGAGTGGCTGAATGAAGTAAACCAGTTGTAGCTGCTTTTAGATAATTTGGTGCTGAAGCCTGAGAAGATTCTCCGGTATATCCAAGACCTGTCTTAATAAGAGGAGAACGTTGAACCTTGATAATCTCATCTAAGGTTTCATATCCTTTAGCAAATCTAATATTCAGAGTCTTTACTTTCTCAAGTTCTTTTCTTAGACTTACTACTTCACATTCTAATTTTTCATTATGTTTCTTTGCTTCTTCATTCTGCCTTTTTAGAGTCTCTATGATTATTTTACTTTCTTCCAAGCATATTTTGAGTTGATTGTTTTGATCAAGAAAATCATTGTCATCTAGAGCATCCACAAAAGCATCCTTATCATCTCTAGAATTATTTTCAAATGCCATGAGAAGTCTAAGATCTTGTTCACAGTCTTCCTCACTATCAGATAACCCATCACTGTCTTCATTTGTATAGTAGCTTTTCTTAGAGCTAGATCGATTCTTATTCCTTCTTGCTACTTCTTTCTCTTTAGCAGATGTTTCTTTATAAGGACATTTTGCAGCATAATGACCAACTCTTCCACAATTAAAACATTTGAAAGGAAGCTTACCTTTGAATCTTCCGGTTCCTAGTTGGAGTCTTCTCACAAAGTTTGCATCATATTCTTATGAGATATATCCTGATCCTTTTGGTTTTTGAACTTCTTTCCCTTTTGTAGAAGCTTTAAAAAAAACTTCTTTGACTTCAGATGGTCCTCCTCTCCTCATTTCATATGCAGTCAATTTTCCATGAAGTTGCACCACGGAAAGATTTTAAATATCCTGTTTTTCTTCAAGGGAAGAAACTTTTGATTCAAATTTTGTCGTTAGCGATCGTAAAATTTTCTCAACCAAAGTAGTGTCGGATATTGTTTCACCCAGATTTCTCATACGATTTACAACATCATCAATACGTAAAAAGAAACTGGCAATACTCTCATCACCATGCATCTTTAAATTTTCATATTCAATTCTAAGAGTTTGGAGTTTAACACTTTTTACCTTTGTGTCGCCTTCATAACTTAGAATGATTTTGTTCCATATTTCCTTTGTTGTATTCAGCTGCATGACTTTGACAAATTCTGATTCAGTTAGACTTCCTGTTATAGCATTGACCGCTTTTGCGTTTGATTCATAATTCTTCCTTTCAGTTGGATCTGTTGGTGTAGCGGCTGGATATTGATATCCTTGTTCAACAATGGCCCATACATCAGCTCCCATAGACTGAAGATAGGATCTCATCCTCACTTTCCAGAAGATTAAATTGCTTCCGTTGAAGAGCAGGGGCTTGATAGATGTTGTTCCCTCATGATTGCTCATCTTGCTTGATCTTCCTTCTAGCGGCTAAGCTTTTTTAGAAGGACCTGCTCTGATACCAGTTGTTGGGAAATATATTGAGAGGGGGGGGGGGGGCGGTGAATCAGTATATTGTGCAGACAATCAAACTTTTTCTTTTTCCTTTCTAAAAACCCATACGCTACTTTATTGAAGGAAACTAGCGTATATATGTGGATATCCTTTATAGAACTCGCGTATGTCCAAAGATCTAATTATGTGTTTTGAATCTTAACTCAGATCATTGCATTATTCATTCATCAGATATTTTAGAAATAGTAAAAAGGTGTAGACAGAACAGAATAATCATCACACATATGCAACACACATGAACACCAGGATTTTTAGGTGGAAACCCAATTCGGGAGAAAACCACCGCTGCCGTTGTTTCAGCCTTCAAAATTTATTATTAAGAAAAATTCTTACAATCATGTACTGGTGCAGACTCAAACCAAAGACGTGTGCACCCACCTATAGAAGGTCGCAACCTTTCGTTTACCAAATTTCCCCCGGAAGGGAGCTACAACCCCTCGTGCGCACCCCGCGCCGCCCGGAAGGGAGCTACAACCCCCTGCACTCGTTTACCAGCCTCTCCTGGAAGGGAGCTACTACCCCCTGATATGAGTACCAGCTTCTACTGGCAGAAAGCTTCCACTTTCATACTGAAGGCTTCAACCCTCAGATCCACTTCAGACCATGTTTCATCAATTTTCAAACTAGATCAAACAGCTCCAACACAACCCTTTACTTGTCAATAAACAACCTTTGCCCAAAGCATTAAACAGAACAATGAAACCACTGTAACCAGAATATCAGATATAACCCAGACTTCAGAATAGATATGCAGAAACACATTCAACCTTTAGCAACCATTAGATCAGAAATCATACGCGCTTTTATTTCATCAGACTCGCGTATATACGCGCTTTCCAGAAGACAAACCCACGTATACTTCAGTACATTTTCCAAAGAAAATCCTAACTGCGCATACGCGCTTTTCTTTCCACAGACCCGCGTATACACACGCTTTTCATGAGACGAACCTGCGTATAGATCTATAAAAGATAAAATTTGCAGTACAGACCAGATATATAAACTTACCCAGATTTCTTCAATCTCTTCAACAGGATTGCACCAGGTCTTCTTCACTTCTTTTCAGATCATCCTTGACATTCACCATTTCTAGATCTAGAGATCTTGAGCCTTCATCGTGTTCATAGGAGCATCATAGATTCAGATCTATCAATTAGGAACAGGGTTTTCCCATACAGATATACTTCAGAGTGAAGTATTCATCAAAGCCCAGACTCATGCACCCATTTTGCACAATGATTTTCTTCTCCTTATATAGGGTTACCCCTCATCAATACCATGAGTCAAAACCACATAACTCCCAATGGTATTCCTGGACGGGATCACATAGGCGAACCATCATTCAACACAATGGGTCAATACCATGGTAGTAACCCTTGGTTTTACAAATTTAGAGCGCAATTGAGCATACGCGACTTGGCACGTACTTTTCCGCGTGCATATGCTACTTCTCCTAGACAAACCCGCGTATGCCTTAAGACACACCCGTCACTGATGGCTCTGTACCGCCGATATTTATTTTCTTCCGGTACTTCCGCTACTCTGTAGACACATCGCATTTACATCATTAATGCATCAAGAACAACTTCATTAAGTAGGTTGCCATCATCTTCATCATGTATTGCCATCAAGGACAACACTCTCGCATCATATTGCCAATAACCAACAATGTTGAGACCATGGAGGAGTAGCCTTCATCTTCAGCAGTTTTGGAGGCCAATAATCATGGGGAAGCAACACTTGTAGCCTTGAAAGGAGCTTCCAAGTTTCACCAAGGTATGATTGGAGATCCATTTCTTGTCATTTCAGCAAACACCTTGGATGGGTCTACATCATTGCATGTAGGTGACTTACAACAGCAGAATAATATTGCGTTGTACAAGAGCAGTGATGCAAAGTAGATCTCACAAAGAGATTTCAATGGAGGTGCACTCACACACACCTTGGAGTGAAAAGTTCTTCAAAAGTTGGAGGAGGTTTTTTCCTTCTCACAGGAGCAAATAGGAGATGGGGGACATCTTCGGATGGATAGCTTCTCTCATGACTGTGGTGGACATTCCTTGTGCCACACATATCATGATGGGAGGTTTTTTCCTACCAACTATTTGGATCCTTATAGGATCAAATGGATCCTGAGGAGATCTGTATTTCAAAATCCCATGAAATGCAGAGGTTTGATTTGGGATGATGGTAGCCCTCATGGGAGGAGTACCAAGATGAAGAGGAGGAGAAAGAATCCACAAGTGGTTGAGTGGATGTGGTTGATGAGCAAGGATCTGGGAGGCTACTTGCAGAAATATGATACCGGGCAAGAGGAGGCTTGGCTGCGCTGGTTACTCTTGAAAGAGTTTGGCCATCACTTGGTAGACACTCTTCCTAAGAGTAAGAGGATGCATACTTGCATAATTGGGCAGCATAGAGTATGGATGCATGGTGTTGATATGATACTCATATCATTCATTATGTCTTCATCACATGAGTGGTATGATGGAGGTATGGGGAGGCAGAAAAATACTTTGTTGCTTTGCTTGGGAGAGCAAGGGCAGATTTTCTCTCACACTTTGTATGATGTTGCAGGAGGAGGAGATGGCATTATCTCCTTGATATTTGATGATGTCTTGGAAGAAATTCCAACTTGGGAGGTATTTCACATTTTCTGTAGCATTATTAGAGGAGTCTTTGACAAGGAGCATGTCAAAGAACAAAGCTTTGTATTAACAGGAGCTTATTTGCATGAGCTCACTGCACTGTCACTTTGGAGCAGAACATTATGGATGAAGTGTGCCCAGAAAAATGTGGTGGATCCATAACCCATAGGTCCTAGGATCATTTCAAAATTATTGCACTTGAAAAACAAAGAGGAGGTAATGATGATAGAGACATCTATCACTATGGCATATTCTTCTTAACTTGGGTTTCTAAGCATGAGGAGGATTATCTTCTTGCAGCACATGGTTCATTCTTCTTCATAGCATGCCAACACACTATGGAGGACTCATTCATGGATCCATGCACCATCCTACTTCCAACATATGGTGATATGTTTTTATATACATTCATTGATTTGCATACTCTTACCATTCTTATGCAGTGCATTGCTTCACAAGAGGGCAAGCTTGTCACATTGCTCCATGAGTTTTATTGGGCCAATCTACATGATGGAGGAAGACATCTCTTTTTTGGCCTTGGGAAAATGTTTTATCATCACATGTATGTTCAGTTGCTACACTATAACATGTATCATATGAAGACATGCATGATTAACCATGTAGAAAGAAACATTTTGCCTTGCATTTTCCTCAAGCAGCAGCTTGTAAAACTGCGTTGTACTTGTTTGGGAAGCTGTTGGTACCTTCTTGTACCATATGAAACCTTCAACATTTTCTTCATTTTATTGCTGATCATGACTTAATATACTGATATAGATCATATTTGTAAAGGTAGCATGATTATGAGAGAGGCACATGAGATGGATGTGTCCTTGAGTGGAGAGAATTCCCACATTTTCTGCACTACATGTTCTAATGGGAGCATGAGAGGAGATATGGCCACCACAACCGAATTTTTGTTCTCTTTTGAGGTGGGCCATGAGATTGATATTCATCCATTTTACAGCCATGGGAAAGTTCTTGATCATGTATTGTTGTTACATTCAGCCATTTACTATCTTTTAGTAGATGCGATGAATCTTGTACATTGCTTGCCATGTAATTTTCTGAGGTTGCAGTGGATGAAACTATGTTGTATCCTATTGAGATATTATTTGTATCATGCACTATCATGTATAAATTGCAGAAAAATTCTCATTGGGACACTCTATGATGATCTTGTCCTATTCATCATGGATAAATTGTTTTGGGCCAACGTGTTCTTCATTGATGGAGGAGAGTTCTTTGGAGGATTGTTCTTCACTTTTCCATTTTAGGGCAACAATTTTGCAGCCCAGGATCAGCATACACTATACACTTGTCATGAGTGGAGAGAAGGAAATCATGGGGTAAGCTATGATGCTTTCCAAGTTCATATTTTCAGCCCACCTTCATTTCTAGAGCTTGAGGTGGAAGGAGATTTTCAGGAGTTGCCTTGTTGGGAGGTGGCTTATTTTGTTTGGATGAGTGCTTGGGGATGGAGGATCCACATGAGGGAGGTGTTCCTCAACATATTTCAGACTCCATGCCTTGAGTGGAGAATTTCCAGTTCTATCCTTGCAGTTTCTTGAGGGCAAGCAACATTTCGGAGGGGAGGACTGTAATGTTCCAAATTTTTCTTCAATAAATTGGAACATTAATTTTTATCTTAATTCATTTAGGAGATGAATAATTGGGTAAGGAGGCCCAATGACAATAAATAAATAAATAAAATCCCTCTATTATGAAAAGGGATCAGCCATGGAACCAGATTTCACACCCTCATGTGTGAAAGGAGATATTTGCAAAGAGGTTTGACCAAGTCAACCAGCGCAGGATATGAGGTGGAAAACACTACATGGGAAAATGTAGGAAGGAAAATTCTAGAGGAAGGAAAACCCTAATTTGAAGTAGGGCCCATGAAGAGCCTTCACTTGCTATATATGGAGAGGAGGACATCCATTGCCATCCATGCATATGTTTATGATTTCATGTCTATTCAGACATTGAGAATTCTTTGCTGCTTAGCAAGAATTGCTGGGAAACTCCTGTTTAGGATTTCCTCACCTTCTTGAGAGGCCTCTTGGAGGTTGGTTATTCATTATCCACATTTCTTGGCTCAAGTCCAAAGCATCTCCTCCAGAACAGCGTTATTGCTGAAGCAGCATAATACTCTGTTGTAGGGTGTTGCAGTGGAGACTCCATAACACCTCTTCCCTTGCTTGTTTTTAAGAGGGAGAGTATTTCTTGCCTTTGGAGGATCAGTTTGGAAGCCTTGGAGCTTATTTTAAGATCTTGGCATCAGGCCAACTCTTATTCTTTCCCCTACTACACAGTTTTCTCCAGTAACTGCGTTATTTTCATAAGTGCATTTGCTGCGGGGTTTTGCAGATTGATTGGAGGGTGAGATATCAAGTGTAAGGATCAACCTTCCACTTTGGAGATACATTGGAGGAGGTATACTTCAGTTTTTTCATCATATTCAGCGTTCTCTAATGAGTTCCAGATTTGAGTTGCAGCAGCTACCCAGCAACTCCGACATTTTTTCCATTTTTTATATTTCAGCCAATCCCTTGGAGGATTGATGTATTTTTTCTTCTAAGGGTTAGAGCTTTTCTCCCCTATTTTATTTGAGCCATATAATGTCATATTCATGTATTGACATCATTTTATAGCATTATTCTATCCTAGACTGCGTCCTCATAGCCTGGGTTTATGCAGAAATAACAGTGTTCTTTCATATTCATGTACAGGTATTGTCGAGGCTTGCATTGCCTTTCTTTAGAAGTTGTTTCCTCAAGACTTGTACTCTCTTTTGTTGTTATACATTATTCTTGGATACTCATACATCTTCTTATCTAACATCTATTAAAATAACGTTGTTGATCTATTGTATGTTCATACATTTGTTGCAGTCCCATTCTTTGTGAAATTCTTGAGGAAGGAATTTCACATATCTATAGACAGAGTCTGTGAAGGGCCAGGTAGCCTCTGGAGCTCATCCTTTGTTTAAAGGTGAAAAATCCAATAAATTCCCCCACAGTCTATCTCTGGAATAGACTTCTAACATTTCTTGAAAAAGGAACATTACAGTATTCCTTTTTAGTGTATTATATTCAGCTAGGATTTGCAATGGATTTTTCTTCTCTTCCCATTTTTCCATGAATAAATCAAATAGTTATTGTGATGTATCAATTGTACCAGCTCCAATAAAGAAAAACCATTTCTTTACTTCTCCAGAAAAACTTTGAGCAATAATAAGCATCTTAGCATCATCATTGTCTACTTCTTCAAGATATATAAAATAAGTTACTTTAGCCACATGCTGATAGGTTGTAATTTTTGATGTTCCATGTAATAGAGGAAGCCACTGACCATAATTTTGTGGTAGAGCAGTAAGTTGACCTAGTAGAACCAGTGGAGAAAATTTGGCCATGATTAATGGAGGAGGTGGAGGAGGTGTGAATTGTGATGTAGATTGAATAAAATTTTTCAAAGGTAAATATGGAATGAAAGGAAGAACAAATGATGTAGTTTTATGAGACGTTGAGGTAAAATAAGTACGAAATGCCTATTGTTGATTTTGAAAATAGGATTTTTCATAGGTTTCTATAAATTTGTCTACTAAGCCTTTAATTTTATGGAAATTGGCCTAGACATTAGTACAAGTTTAATACTCAAAGGTGTCAGAAAATTGTGAAAAGGACTCAAATGAAAAAGCATCAAAAGTAGCTTCTAAGAGAAAAGTTTCAGACTTGGTTCTAATTAAATTTTTTTCAGGTGATGGAGAAAAGGTCAAATCCTCTAAGAAAACCCTTGTAGGTAGGGAGTTTGATTTAATTAATGGAGGAAAAACTCTTCCTGGATGTTGAGACTTAGTCTTCTGTTTTCTCAAAATAATTTCAGGATTGTATACCAGAGGTGATGGATTAGGGTCAGGGTTAAACCTGGTATATCTTTTAGGAGCCAGATTAAGATCTAGATTATATGTTTTGGCTCAAGTTTTGACTTCAACCTGTTCAGAAAAAATTCCCTAGGGAATATTTATCAATCATTCCCAGACAATGGTGCCAGAAAATTTATCACTCTCCCCAACTTCCTAGGCTGAAATTAGGAGTGAAGAAAGGTAACCACAGACCAAGTTTTAGCTAGCTAACTAGCCCTACCTAACCAGAGAGGGCTCTCTTTGTATCACTTTTTAAAATATTGAATTTATAGGCTGAGTACTAGATTTTAGGCTATATATGAATTAATTAGTTTTAGAATTTGTTTAATAATTTGTTTTTTGGATAGAAATTATAATCAGTGAAGCTAAATATGATTTCAAAGACTGAATTGCATAAAAATGAGCAAGGTATGATAACAAAACTATTTGAGCACAATTAAGTTGTCATTTGTGTATAGTGGTAGAAAAGAGAGGGTGTTGAATGAGAATTTTACTGAATTCATTCATTAGAAGAAAAGACACATTGTAAAAATCTTAATAAGCAGAACATATAACTGATCTCTGCTTATAAAATGATAAGATTTTACAAAAAAATGGAATGGAAATGAAATAACAAAGAAAGCACAGTGCTCAAAATAAATAACACATGAATCTCAAATAATTTCTACAACTCCCTTTGATTTTCATTAATAGTAGGTCCACAGTAATACACAAAGTCTTAAAACTCGATTATCCAATAGTAATACTTCGTACAATGAAGCCTTTATAGAAAAATAAAATTACAACAGTTACATTAAAGGTTATCATAAATTATAGTGCTTTATTTGCTAACTAAATTCTAACTAGATCATGAAAATAAATTAATTTGTTGTGCTGATGTTGATTGAACTAAAAACTATTGCCGAAAAAGATGTTTTCGCACTGCGCTGGCCATCAGTTGACTGTTGATCTGGCAAAGATTTGAATTTTATTCTTTTACTAATTACTCCTGAAACTCACACAACTTTTCCCAACGCTCTTCATCAGGGACAAATAATTTTATTACCCTATGAACAATTTCATCTTCTTCAGTGTATTTATCGAAAGTGGGCTTCACCACAAAGACATGTTTTATCTCATATTGAATGTAAATGTCATTGCTTAAAGCTCCCAACAGTGCCTTTCATGTTAGTGTGCCTTTAATATTTTCAAATTTGGTAGTATCCTTGGAAATTTCATAAATTCTTCTTCCATAGTCTTCTCTGGTCATCAATTTATCATTAATTACAAAAATAAAAGCAAATCATTTTTGTTTCAGAGACTCTAGTCTGCTTAAAAATATTTGAACTGTAACCTCCATAATGTGACATTTTTATTCAAGTTGAAGAATAAAATTATTCTTTGTTAGCACTTTCTTCACTTCCAAGATTGTTTCTGTTATGTCATCAATGCCCAATTCATCGAGCTCCTACCTATTCATTAAATTCAGAAATCTAATAATAATATTTTTTGTGGTAGGCTTGTCTCCTAGTTGTGCTTTGATTGTTGTAATTGCCTCATTTTCCTTCTGTATCAACTCTTTTTGCTCAAATATGATCTGTACACTTGGCCAAATTTCACTTATAGACTATGTGATGTCTACCCATATTATTTCTTTTACCTAGCCCAAAGTTTTACCAATGGAATATTCTTTTTGCTCTTTCTGCGGCCTTTCAATAAACCTTTTGGCCCTCTGTGCTTTAGCTGCATGTGAACTATCAGCATTATATTTCTATAATTGCAATAATTTTACCTGATCCTACAATTTTTTGATCTCCTCTTCTTGAATGGACATGTTATGAACTTCTTTGGTAAGCTGCTCAGCTCCATTTGCAGTGCTTGCTATAGACGTTTGAGCTATAGGAATGGAAGCTATAGGCACTGCTTCCACAGGAACCTTTGATGTTTTACTGCTGCTTTTTTTTCCTTTATCATATTTTCTAGTTCTGATTCCATCCGTTGAATAAGCCAGTCTGCTCCAAGAAGCAATTTGATCATTTTTGTCTTTTGAGTTTCAATTTCTTCAATATCCTTCTTGCCAAGGAATCTTCTCGTAGCTAGGTAATTTTGTTTTTTCTTCAATGTCAAGAAATGCTCATTTTAATTTTGATGATTTTCCAATGGCATTACTGGGATGGATCATACCCAATTTTAAAATACTATATTCTAGAATTTGGTTCTTGTAAGTCTTTTCTTGGAAGACACTTTCCTCGCATTTTTCAATCGGTGTGATCATAGACACAAAATAAGACGTGTAGTTTTGATAGACTCAAAGCAGTGTTAGTGAGAGTTGATGAATTAATCTCACTAGTTTTCTTATGTGGCTCCATTTGGTCTATTGGATTAATTTATTTTGTATCAAACTCAAATGTAGCCCTTTTATAATCTACTTCAAACTTTGGTCGTGGAATTTGTGCTTGAAGAAATGAAAAGTGCATTTTTCCCTTTTCTGAATCAAAGGCTGAAAGAAACCTACTTTGTGAGCTAGGAGTTTGTTTCCAAAACTCGTTGTAATTACTTTTTCTTTAACATTCCCGATGTGAGCATCAAGACCTTTTTCTCCATTTGTAAATATGGGGTGTGATAATATTAATTGTAAATATGGGGTGTGATAATTTGTAATATTTTATTAATTAATTTGAATTAAATAGGAGAAGGTGGAGATTTATGTAAATATCTTTATTAATAAAAGGATATGAGGAAATTTAATAAATTGAAGGATTTTAGGGATAAAAACCTTATCCTTTATGGATGTGGGAGAGATTTAGGGTTTGCTGAGGATTTTAAGGGGATCGATTTAAGGGATTGAGCATTTAATTTAATGATTTTTTAAATTGTATAAATAGGAGGGCTTTTTGAGAGAAAAATACATTGAGAATAGGAGAGTGTGGTAGAGAGCTGGTTTTGAACAGCCAAGGCTGTAAGCCTCTGGCAATTTGTAAGGGCCAAGAACGTTGAATATTTGGCCAAGAATATCAGTTTGTAAGTATGTTAATTTTTATGAAAGTGTGATTTTGAGTTATGGACTGGCTTATGTATGGTTAAATTCTGCCTAAGTGAGCTTTCGAAGGTTGGTTGTGGTTTGAGAATGTTAAATTTGTGATTAAGAATTAAAACATGCGCCTTAGTAGAGTTTTATGAATGATTGAAATCCATCATTAAGAAGTGGAATGTTAAATTTGTTGGCAAGAGATTTGTGGGAATCGATAACCCTTTGTTGCAACGCTGTATATTCAAAGGTATGAAAGCATATGATGATTCGAATGATGGAGCGTTGTTTTCATTAAATGGATCGACACAAACTTCAAGTTCAGTGGTAAGAAATGAATGAATCAAGGAATAGAATTGAAGTAATTGTTTTATTGTTAAATGTCCAGCACGCAAATGAACTTAAAATCTTTGCGAATTCTCTGAATACTGTGTAATTAGTATGTATGAAAGGGCGTTGTTTAAACCCAATGCAGATTTTGTTGTTTAAATCCAACACAGAGTTATATGAAGAGATCGAATAGTGCTGAAGAAGTTTTGGCTCTGAATTCAAATGAAACGAATTTAATTGTTGGACAGATTCTATTGGAAGAATCGATATATACAACATTTCAAATATGAGTAAATTGGTGCATGGAGCGAAGAATCAATTGTAATATTGATCAGCGCTGGAGATAATGTTGAATGCTAGTGCATGCTGCGAGGTGAAATAAGGAGAGGTAAGTTAATCTTGTTGGTATTCGATTCTGGTTGGAATCGATCAAATATTTTAAGGCGCAGTTCAGAGATGGGTTGCCAGACTCAACGCATTTTTTATTAATGGTGTGTGTCATTACTGATATAGACAGCGCTGTGGAAAAAGCTGAGAATCAGTGCGGTTATGTTCAACTGCTATAGTTAACAATGAACCTGTAGCGATATTATTGTTTGAAGTCATTTGTTATATTGTTTGGAGACCGGTAGAAGGAATGATGTATTGTATTGACAGAGTGTAACTACTGCTGTAGAAGGAATGAAATGCCAGAAGGCGCTGTCCACAAACTGAAGGCGAAATCCAGATATTATCACAGGAAATTGAACAGGTAAGTTTTGTTGGTAATGGACGCATTGTTGAAAACAGTGAAATGTTTAAGATAAACTGCAACAATGTGGCCAAACGTATGGAAGAACAAACATATAAGCGTCAATTTGAATATACCAAAGAAAGGCGCACTTTTAATTGAACCTGATGTGAGAACGCAATTGTAGCTGGTGGGACCATTGAATGGTACTGATTGCTAATCGAAAAAAAATGCATGTCAAATTCAAGCTTGCTTAATGGATTGATAATAGGTTTGTCACACTTTTACACTGTTGAATCAAGATTTCATTGGATTTAAAAAAGAATTAAGTTGTTGAATTTACGCTATGGAAAGATAAACACGGTATTATGGTCAAGTTCATCCCCACTTGTCCAGGTTACCCGTAACTAGAAGAGTTGCATCAGTTATAATGAGTGGAAGAGATATATGATTGCCAGATTGAATATAAAGTAAGGCACAATCTATAACGAAAGTTATTGAGTTGTTTGCTTTTGAATGATTAGTCATAAAGAATTGGTGATAAACCTAAAGGCGCATTTGATGATGAAGTCCGATTTTAAAATGGTGTTTGTAAACATTTGACTTTGTAGTTGAATGGTTGAATTTTGTATAAAGCTGCTACAAAGAATCAAGGTTAAATTGGAATAAACGAATGCAGGTTGTATGGACCAGATTGCCATAGGGAAAATAAGTAAATTACGTGAGCATAGATCGATGAGTGACCATTTGGCATTTGAATTCTGGGTTTGTAGAAATGCAAAGGCGCATTCTTGAATCAAGCCATATGTGAATGAGAAGTATGAAGATTGCTTTGGAAGCATTGAATGTTTGATGTGATTTGAATGATGATAAGTTTTCTTGTGTAATGATTGTTGGATCCTTAGGTTATAATATAAAATGAAAATAGTTTCCACAAGATAATGGCAAAGTGTGAGTTTGCCAAGTATTGAGGATTTGATTTGGGGAAAAAAGCTGTGACATAAGTTGAGCTGAAACAGATGTTTAAGGTCCTGGTATTTGCAGCTCTAGGCTGCGTCATTTTTGGTATCAGAGCCTGGCTCTGTTGAAATGAAGAATGTTTGTTTGAAGACAGAAGATTTGTTAAACAATGTGTGATGAATGATGAAGTAGCAGATGTGCATGAAGGCAAAGGAGGTCAGATTCTAATCTGACAGTCAAAGCAAACCAGAGTACAGCTGAAGAATTGAGCAGGTATTGGGTGTGGTTAATTTTGATTTGAATTTCACTGACAAGAAATGGAATGAGAATTGATGATTGCAGCAAGGAAGGGATTGTTGCTGATAGCTAAAGTTTGCAGATCAGGCCAGAAGGTTGGAAGAGAGAATCATATTTTAAAATCTGATTGACAATGAATTTGTGCAGAGGAAGCAATGAAGATTTGCTGAAACAAAATTGCAGGAGTGGTGAGATTCTGAAGGTAATTGAAGAGTTTGAAGACACAGCTGACAACTAGTGGGAAGGACGGTCCATTTAAAAGTACAGGCAAACGAAAAGACAAGATCAGACTGAGATCTTGAAGGTAAGGTGATCTGGGTTTATTTGAATTTGAAGATTGTAGTCTTTGCATTAAAGCAGAAGTATTTTTGCAACTCCCAAAAGGAAAATCCATAGAAGACATGTTTAAAATTTCTAACATAAAACTGGTGAAAGCATAGGTGTGGCAGAATCTTGAGGAAATCCAATAGAGATTGGATAAGGAAGACAGTTGTGAACAGGCAGATGAGTTGAAGCCAGGAAGAGCAAAGAGAAGTGCTCAAAGGAGGTTCCAGAGATAGAACCAATTGCTTGCCAAAAGACTGAGTGAGGAGAGCTTGGTGAGGTAAGTGGCGGCAGGACAGGACTTGCTGCTGAAGAGGCTTTAGTGCAACTCATAGTAAAGTGAGTGAGGAACTCATAGAGATGGGAAGGATGATGACTAGTGACAGTCGTAATAGAGGTTCTGAAATAAACCACAACAGAGGACAAAAGAAGAAGGATGCCAAGGCAATTGGAATACAGAGACAGTTAAGCAAAGAGGAATATGAGAGGGAGAAGGCTGAGATAGCAGTTCAGCTTGAGGTGTTAATGGAGATGTTGCAAAGAAATGAGGAATACCAGAAGCATGGTTATGTCATGAGAAAGAAGCTGAAGTGGCAGAGGCTACAAGAGAAGTGGAATCATCAGGTAAATATGCAGTTGATAAAGGAACTAAGGGAACTTGAACGGGTTATTGATGCCAGACAGAGGATAGAGAAGCTCGAAACAGTTGAGCTACAGCAAAAGGAAGATGCTGAAGAAGATGTTGAAGTTTCAATATGTTACCCAGAGAGTGGACCATTACTTTTTGAAAGTGATGAAGAGATGGAGGAGTTGAATCATATGAATGATTCAAAGCAGCCCGAAGATTTGATGACTGAAGCATCAAACAAGACCGTAAGGTCTTGTGATTTTAAAACTGATGATTTGTGTGTGATTGCAGGTTTGGAAGAAGATAGACAGTCTTTTAAAGCTGACAAAGATGTGAAAGAGTACCTTCCAGAAGATGAAAGTTTCGAAGCAGAGGCTGGGAAAGAATCAGTTCACTACAGTGGACAAATGCTGGAAGACATCATTGAAATAGCTGATGAGAAGTGGAGACTAGCTGACAGTCTCAAGAGTTCTTTGAGTTTGGATCAGCATACTGATATGCTGACAGAAGAAGAGAAATCAACACAACATACTGAAGTGTTGCTAAAAGGAAAAGAGGTACAGAGGCCTTATTTTTTTTATTATAATGATTGTCTTATGATTGAAGATGTTGTTGCAGACGCTAGAACATATTTGGCACAGGTGGATAGTCAAATGAAAGAAGAAGAGGAAGAACATCTACTGAAGGATGTCCAGGATAGATTGCTGAAGAAGGATGACAAAGCAGTTGTCATAAATGATAATCAAGAAGAAATTGCGGATAAAATTGCAGGTGACAAGCAAAGGAATGTTGCAGAGGGAAAGGAAGATTGGGAGGCCGCAACATCCATAGTGACAGCAAGAGCAACATGTTTTATTGAAGATGTTGGAAACAATCAACAGACAGAGGACATACTGGACAGAGAAATTGAGTTGATAAGGAGGTTAATGATAAAAACATCCTAGAGAAAGACAGCTGGAAGAAAGAAAAGGAACGACAACAAGAGAATGACAGTGAAAGATTGCAAGAGCAAAGCAAGTGGAGCATTACAACACAAAATATGGAAACCTGGAGGACGACAGCAGATGACAACAGCAGTGAAGCAATCGACAAGCACGGAAATATTACAAAATAAAATTTGGGATCCAGGAGGAAATATCCAGACTTATGACCAGGTGGTCATAAATTTTCTTACATGGGGAGTCTGATGCAGGAGCATCAAGACCCTTTTTCTCCATTTGTAAATATGGGGTGTGATAATATTAATTTGTAAATATGGGGTGTGATGATTTTTAATATTTTATTAATTAATTTGAATTAAATAGGAGAAGGTGAGGATTTATGTAAATATCTTTTTATTAATAAAAGGATATGAGGAAATTTAATAAATTGAAGGTTTTTAGGGATAAAAACCTATCCTTTAGGGATGTTGAGAAATTTAGGGGTTTGTTGAGGATTTTAAGGGATTGAGCATTTAATTAAATGATTTTTAAAATTGTATAAGTAGGAAGGGGTTTTGTGAGAAAAAGACATTGAGAGAGTGAGAGTGTGGTAGAGAGCTGGTTTTGAACAGCCAAGGCTGTAAGCCTCTGGCAATCTGTAAGGGCCAAGAACGTTGAATATTTGGCCAAGAATATCAGTTTGTAAGTATGTTAATTTTTATGAAAGTGTGATTTTGAGTTATGGACTGGCTTATGTATGGTTAAATTCTGCCTAAGTGAGCTTTCGAAGGTTGGTTGTGGTTTGAGAATGTTAAATTTGTGATTAAGAATTAAAACATGCGCCTTAGCAGAGTTTTATGAATGATTGAAATCCATCATTAAGAAGTGGAATGTTAAATATGTGGTAAAAGATTTGTTGGCATCGATTTGTGGGAATCGATAACCCTTTGTTGCAACGCTGTATACTCAAAGGTATGAAAGCATATGATGATTTGAATGATGGAGCGTTGTTTTCATTAAATGGATCGACACAAACTTCAAGCTTAGTGGTAAGAAATGAATGAATCAAGGAATAGAATTGAAGTAATTGTTTTATTGTTAAATATCCAGCACGCAAATGAACTTAAAATCTCTGCGTAGAAGTGAATTCTCTGAATACTGTGTAATTAGTATGTATGAAAGGGCGCTGTTTAAATCCAATGCAGAGTTTGTTGTTTAAATCCAACACAGAGTTATATGAAGAGATCGAATAGTGCTGAAGAAGTTTTGGCTCTGAATTCAAATGAAACGAATTTAATTGTTGGACAGATTCTATTAGAAGAATCGATATATACAGCGTTTCAAATATGAGCAATTTCGGTGCATAGAGCGAAGAATCAATTGTAATATTGATCAGCGCTGGAAATAATGTTGAATGCTAGTGCATGCTGCGAGGTGAAATAAGGAAAGGTAAGTTAATCTTGTTGGTATTCGATTCTGGTTGGAATCGATCAAATACTTTAAGGCGCAGTTCAGAGATGGGTTGCCAAACTCAACGCATTTTTTTATTAATGGTGTGTGTCATTACTGACATAGACAGCGCTGTGGAAAAAGCTGAGAATCAGTGCGGTTATGTTCAACTGTTATAGTTAACAATGAACCTGTAGCGATATTATTGTTTGAAGACCAGTAGAAGGAATGATGTATTGTATTGACAGAGTGTAACTACTGCTGTAGAAGGAATGAAATGCCAGAAGGCGTTGTCCACAAACTGAAGGCGCAATCCAGAGATTATCATAGGAAATTGAACAGGTAAGTTTTGTTGGTAATGGACGCATTGTTGAAAACAGTGAAATGTTTAAGATTTAAATCCAGAAATAATGTGCTGGCAAACGTATGGAATTAAATTATATAAGTTTCCAATTTGAATATACCAGTAAAGGCGCACTTTTTAATTGAACCCAGCATGTGAGAACGCAATTGTAATGGTGGGACCATTGAATGGTAATTGGATTAAGACTGGAAAAAAATGCATGTCAAATTCAAGCTTTGTTTACTGGATTGAGTAGTGTTTGTCACACTTTTACATCAAAGTAGAATCTGAAGATTGTATTGGATTGAAAAGGAATTTTAAGTTGTTGAATTTGCCAGCGATGGAAAGGTAAAACGTTGGTATTATGGTCAAGTTCGAATCTCACTTCTTTCCACAAGCAATCAGAATTTGCAGAGTTGCATAAGTTATAATGAGGGAAGAGATATGATTGTCGATTGAATATAAAGTAAGTACTACCTATACGAGAGCATTGAAAGTTTTCTTTTGAATAATGAATATAAAGAATTGGTGATAAACCCAAAGGCGCATTTGATGATTAAGTCCATTTTAAAGTCACTGGTAATGAAACATTTGATTTCTGTAGTTCGAATGGTTGAACTTTTGTATAAAGCCGCTACAAAGAATCGAGGTGAAAGTGCATGCAGGTTGTATGGGCCAGATTGCCCATAGGGAAAGTAAGTAAATTACATGAGCGTGGATCGATTTGCCATATGAGTGATCATATTGTGTTATTTGAATTCTGGGGTTGTGGGAAAGTAAGGGTGCATTCTTGAATTAAGCATATGTGAATGAGAAGTATTAAAATTGCTTATGGAAGCATTGAATGTTTGATGTGGTTTGAATGATAATAAGTTTTCTTTGTGTAATGATTGTTGGGTCCTGATGTTAAAACATAAAATGAAAATAGTTTCCACATGATAATGGCAAAGTGTGAGTTTGCTAAGTATTGGGGATTTGATTTGGGAAAACGCTGTAATGCAAGTTGATCTCATATGCACAGATATTTAATGATCCTAGGTATTGCAAGCTGCAGTCGCATCAATTCCATTCTTCAGTTTTATCTCTTTGAAAGTTTCAAATACAATCTTCTTATTTTCCCCTATAGCAATTGTGCTATTCTGAATGGATTTTTGTTGGTCTTTAAGAGTTGTTGTTTGCTGATATTTTGAAATTGTAGAAGTAGTAGGAGCAGTAGAAGTGCCTTTTTCACCTTCTTGTTTGAAAGGAGGTGTTTATTCAGTAATGATAATTACTTCTTTCTCTGACTCCTTGCTGGGATTGACCTTAGTATTAAGCTTTGTATTCTTCCTGTAGTGAATTTTGAACTCTTTTCTAGATGAATCAATCATTGGAGATGAATGATCTTCTCTAACTCTTTTACCTGCTATTTCCTATGCAATATTAGTCTAGAATGCTGATGTAGAAAATGTTTTTTCTTCACCATCTTGTAGTTTTCCTTTTGTCCATTCAAGTTGATTCATGTAATTTTCAATATCAGGCCTAGTTGTATGAAAATATGGTGTAGATTTATTCTCTACCCTCAGTTTTGAAATGACACCAACTGGATCATAAGACCATGTAACACTTGGGCTAAACTGCATCTCTTTCAACAACTTATCTTCCTCCTCCCCTATTGTCCTGCTATTATAGAGAAAAGGACCAATCTGTGTTTTAATTTTAAACTGTGATTTCTTTTTAATGCAGAAAAAATGGACTTCATCTGCATTAATAAATTGTCTAATATAATCTAATGCAAAAATATTCATGGGGAGGAATTTTGGCAACTTATAAGGGGGAAGCTCATAGACATAAACTATGAGTTCTGTATAATTTTGATAAAGATACCAATCCCCTATTTTAGCTTTATCTTACAGCTACAATACCTTTCTAATCTCTTCACTAATCCTTGGATCTATAGCATTATTCAAAAAATTGAGTGCTGGCACAAGAAACAATTCCAAAAATTATTTATATGAATACTATTTATGTTCCTTCATGACTAATGAAGTCCAGAAGATCATTGACTGTTGATTTACTTCTTCATCTAATTTTTTTAAAGAAAACATAAATGTGTCTCCCTGAGAGTACAATAATAAGTAAAATAACACAAAGGCATAACTGAAAACCTCTTTAGTTGTGAGTTTGAAAAAATGATCATGGATAGAATCTGCAATAAACTGAATGAATTTGAAAATAATGGAGGGTTTGGAATCTATGGAGATTGTGGATAAGAATACTATGATGGCTTCATATACCCATTGGTTTGAATAATAACCAAGAAGGTAGGAAATGACTGTGATGATTTGTTTGGACCTTTCAGGGAAAATGGATGATGGAAATGGAGGGTTTTTCTTAGGTAATGGATCATTTTCATTCATGAATAGCTCAATAGTTTGAGATATCTTTGAAAAATATAACTTATGGTATATTTCAATCAAGGCTTCTTGGGAAAATGGGGTAGCATTCTCTGTGGTTGGGGCTTGCATCATTTTTTTTAATGGTTTGGGCATTGATAGTCACTAAAATCTCTCCTGTAGTAGTGATAATAGCTCTCTGGTTTGGCATATACCAAGCTTGGAATATCCTAACAAACTTTGGGGCACTATGGGTATGAGGAAAGATTAAATGTGGGAGATTAGAATGCCATAGTCCTATTTCATCTTATTTATCCAAGAATTTGTCTTCTAATCAGTAATATAACTCAAAAAGCTTAAGGTCAAACAAGGTTTTATGTCTTTTGTAATCTTTGTATGCTAAAGGTATGTGGTGAAAATCAATTGGAGGGTGTAACAAAAAACTTACTTGTTCTTCTAATCCCAATTCTTGGGAGGCATGGTTGGCTCTGTCGAAATGAAATATACAGTATTTTTTGATGGAAAACACAGGTAGAGGCTTGAGGAAAAGCTCTGCAGATTGAAAGAACGTGAATAAATACAAAGGAAGGCTTTAAACACTAACGAAGTTGATTTCTAGAGTTCTGGTCAATGGTTGTAAATTGGTAATCATGTGCAGAGCAGTTTGAAAAGCGTAATAAAAGTTTGAAATAGGTGTTTAATGGTGAATTTATGGGAAATTTGATTATTTCCTATTTGAAAAATAGCACGAGTACGTTGCCTAATGGTTAGCAATTAAATTAATTGGCTAACGGTTATGGTAAATGCGGGAATTAAATTGATTGGGCAGTCTGTAGTCTACATTGGCATGATGTGATTGGTGGAAGGACTGATGGTTTTAATTAGAGGGTAAGCAAGATTTCAGAGGGCTAGCAAGGCAGTAAATGGTTTCTTGTGGAGGAGGTGCGAAAATCACTTGCTCGTGATATGTAGCAGTGGGGTCGATCTTCAATACCAATCTTTTCGGATCCCCTCCCCCCCCGACGTTAAGTCTCAGATGATGAGGTGGGGGAGAAGTTTCATATGGATCATCAAATTAGCCTGTGATGCGATAGATGATCGGTTATATGGGGGTGGATTAACGTATATCGAAATATAATGAAATGTGGGGTAGGGGTGTGATGAAGGTGATGTGACATGAATGACTGGAGAATAAAGGAATGCAACGTGTTGCATAGGTAGTGGATAATAACTGATAGTGGAGAATGACGGTGGTGAAGTACAACACATAGGATTTAAAACCTATGGTTTTGAAGCTTTATTTTGAAAATAATAAAGATAGAAATTTAATAAAATGCGATTTCGATTTTTTTTCTTTTAGTAAAGCTTTGCATTTCCTTCAAACACAACAACATAATATAAAAATCCTATGATGCAAAGTTTATTTCAGACTATGAAAACTAAATTTCTTCTTCATCTAGACCTTTATGGATGGAATGGAGGTTTGACTGCCCTTTTTTATAATAAAAAAATGAAGATTTTTCATGGAAGTTTAGACCCTAGACTTGACCTATATGTGATGGAATGACATGAATTTAGACCTTTGAATGGAGATGAAATAGTGTGAAGGTGAATCATATCATGATAGGACTCATTCAGTGACCAAAATTATTGTTGAAAACTAACTGAAAAAGAAAAAAAAATTGACTAAAGACCTAATGGAAAACTCTTAAAAGAGTTATCTTTGATCACCAAAAAACTGACTCTAATAGGTGCTACAGTCAGAATCTCTTCAAGTTGCTGCTCCTTTTCATTGACTATGTCACGTAGCTGTCACATGACCGGATCATTCTAGAAAGAGTACCAAATTTCCATGGCTTCATTCAGGGACTTGTCACACTGGGTGGTCACGGCAGCGATGCTATCCTGAGCCTACTTTACTTTTGGTTCCCTCTTCACGCACACCTCTGACGGTGTATGTGACTGAAATTTGGTTTGGAGGTCCATGATAAATTGCTCGTATTCTGTCTAAATAGTTTGAAGGTCTTTGCACACGACTTTGATATAGCAACCAGTCCCTCTAACTTCTCAATAGGTGCAACTGTCGCTAAGACAACTAGAATGTCGTGGCACCCCTGATTTATTTTCGCCTCCAGCACAATGCGCTAGGCCTATGATTCTCTTCATGCTACTTCAGCCTATTTCTATTGTTGATGTGCTTGTGTAGCCCAATTTTGTGCATCTCTAGTCTTTGTCTGTGCGATCAATTCTTTGAATTGGAGCTTGTATGCAATCACTGAATGAAGCAAATGGAGTTTACCTGCACGAAACATTGAAAGGTTAACATGAATATCACATGTACCCATAAACAGAACGCATTGGTTGGATTGTTGGTAGGGGGATGTCAACAAATCGAGCATCCTGAGATGCTGGTAAGGAAACATCCAATGGTTGTGCACTGGTCCAACTCGTCTGGGTCACTCTTTCCTGGATCTGGCTCGCCTGTACTGTTAATTCTTGCAACCCCTCTTGGACAATTTCCAACGTTGATTTATATTGGAACTCCATGTCCTTCCATCGATATTCCTGCGTAGATATGACGATGTTCACGATCTCATTGATATCATCCTTTGTAAGGGTTAGGTCCTCCTGTCTTCCTTTCTTAGAGCTCTTATGAATTTTTCATGATCCAGTCGTGGCCTGAGCACCACGCTTTGTGCCTTTTGAGGTTGCTGCTTATCTAGTCTCCTTAGGCACAAAGCCATTTTTCTCTGGCACTGCGGTTGTATCAATGGTCTCTCCAGTTGTAGTTGGGGTTGGTTCCTTCTTAGCAGGTCTGTCTGTGAGCATTGTTTTCACTGTTTCTGCAGGATTTTCAATAGCCTTCTTTGTTGATTTTCTTGTTGGAGTGCGTGACAATGTTGGTGGAGTCAACCAGGCTGACGACCATTCTGCTATTACTCGAATAAGGTCATCCTCAGTTACCAAATAAGGCAACTCATATCACATGCCCTTTACATTGCTCTTCGGGCGTATGTGGATGTTGTTAAATGTAGCCTTAAAATCAGTTACATTTTGTATTGATCGTGCAGAGTAGGGGATAGTCGCAGATTGGAATTTACTACTTGGTATAATGTCGCATCATAAAAAACCCAAAATATTTTGTTCTCTTTCATGCGCACTGGGTTACATGAGTTCCAAAAAGTGGCATAACATGCATCTTCACACATCGTCTCTTCAAGCCCAAAGAACTATGTTTCTTCAAGGGTTCTCCATCCAATAAGGGAAATGAGTTACAAGATCCAAGCATATTGGAAGTGATTTTCCTCCTCTTGTACCTTGCACATGTTTTCAATAAATTCCTTGTAGAAATATCTGCACCAGTTGTATATAACTCCTTTCTCACATCTACCAGCCAACACAATCACATGCACAGGTACCTCCTTGGGCCTACACTTGCACATCATCTTATAGGCCAAGATGAGCGTGCCAAAATAGACAGCGGGGTCATTAATTTCCTCTACCACCAAAACCTGGGATTTGTGAGGGAGATCATATTTTTTCTTTTTCTAATCCGCTAACACTTTCTCTTACTCTTCACCTCCAAATTTTGCCATAGGGTCGACCCCCTTATTCGACATACTTGTGATTCAGTGAATTAACTCTGCATAAATTTGGATGCGCTCTCCCAACCAGAGTGCATCATCATGGACCAATGCCAAAAGTTTCCTCATGCATATATCATTAATGGGACTACGCCCAAAATGAGGGATCTACAACAAATTAAGCAGGCCTGCCTTGTGAATACTTAGCATTGCCCTGTTTTGCTCGAGGCATACCATGCATCCTTCATAAGTAATTTGATCTAAATAGGGCTCTGGAGCAAGATCAGGAAACTTTTCTACATCTGCGATGTCCCAATCATCAAACTACAACTGAGGAATTTTTGCAAGGATGTCCCCCTCCATTGGGACATTTTTCGAGATAAAAAATATTTGGATGCTTGTGCGCACCTTGTCCAAGTCTTTGGACGCCTTTACAGTAGGTTTGTGTGGCACAATATAACTCAGCAGCCATGAGAATGGGCCTACTTCAACAACTTCATCGTCCCCTTCCTCAATATTTTCCAGAATTTCGGCCATGGGCTTCTTCATCTTCTCTCCTGAGGAATGGTGTGTTCTGGGGGTCTTTTCTCTCAGAGACTTGCACATTCTAGAGGTTTGGACCTTCTTTGTTTTTGATGGCATAGGTGTTTCTAAACTAGGTACTTTTGGTGTAGCAAGGTCATTGCTTGGTCTAGTGGATTTCATCTTGTTCTGAATCACGTACCCTAGACTAGCTCGGTGCAACATGTCCTCAAATACCGAGTCCAAACCAGACATAGACGTAGAAAATACAATGGCAAACACAGAGCTTAGAGCATAAAAATAACTTAGAATGCAAAGAGAACTATTTCCACCCTATAGGTTATATTTATACTTCTATAACATCTGCAACGGATCCTTGTGTATTAATGAGGTTCCATTACTGATAATACAGTCCAAAATATGGAAAAATTCCTTCATTAAATGCATCTTGGAAGCTCCTAAAAACGAAAATAAATTTGTCTTATCCATTTTTACTGTTCCAATGGTTATTTTTTTGACACATCTGTGCACCAGTGAATCTCTCGGTGTAGATACCACGTGCGTAGAATCCACAACTAAGGATAACCATCTACAAACTGTCCCCCCCAACACAAGCTTGTTTACCAGGTAATTCAAATCATATTGAATTGTGTCTGTCATGTCCCTTAATAATTATAAACTTCTCTGACATTCATCATCCCACTTGAATGTCACACCTCTTCAGAGTAATCTGGTCATGGGCACAGTTATCAATTCATACTGGGGAATGTGCTTTCTGTAATATCCCACAAGGCTCATCGTGGAGCACATTTTTCTGATATTCAAGGGGATTAAGGTTCCTTCGAGTGCACTTGGTTCCCTAACTTCCACAAGTTCCAATTGTATGCAGTCTATAGTCTCCCTTATCAGCACATAATAATTTTTTGGATCAAAGCTTGACCAACTATTTCAAGCCCACATTCAAAGCTAAAGGTAAGAATAAAATATCTACCAGCACATACCACTCACTAGTGCCTCTGTGTAGCTTTGTTTCCAAGTACCATTTAGTAGGAACCTTTCCCAACATGTGAATAAACATATGAACCCATTGAGGTCTTGGTTCTACACCCCATACCTGATCCCACTTGCCTAGATGTTCGCATGGATCCTCTTTACCAAAATATAAATCCTCTTATTTAATTATTGGGCATTCAAACTACAACCTCATCATGTGCGTGCATTCTTCCCAATAGACCATATTCTCCTTATGTGTTTCCAAGCATCTTTATTGAGTAGCGCACAAGCCAATATCCAAATCATGGAACCTCTATTCTACAGACACAAACCTTTCAAACTATCCTAGGAACATGTTTACATCTATTGAGCCATCATAATTTCGGAAATCATGTACCTCATATGTTATACAATGAAAATGTGGGTCACACGATTACAATACAGTGCAGACACCTCATCTATTCGGTTTTTCCAATTCTTTAGTTCTTCATCAGAGTCTGAAAATAAATAACTATCCTTCTCCCATTTAAGGTTCCCATCTATTGTAGGATTAATCAGGTCTTCCTCACACAAAGTGAGCTTATAAATTTGATCAATATCATCCTAAATGCACACTGGTTCAATATACTTTTGGCCTTCTATAGGGTCCAGAGGAATGATTACCTTAACTCCATTAATCTCAAATTCCATTCTCCTTCTCTTCAGATTGATAACACCATCAATGTCAATGGCCCAATCCAATCCTAGTAGTGTAGGATAGGGATCAATATCATCTACATTCTGTATGACTTCAAAATATGCCAACACCTTAACACCTTCTATATTGACCACAACTTTTGACAACCTTCCCAAAGGAATGATCTTCTGCAAATTAGCCATGCATAGTTGGATAGTAGACCATTCCATCTTTGGCTCTCACATGCATTTCCAAGTTTTTTTAGGTATAACGCTAGCATATGATCCCAAATATAGAATGACTTGGTCCATTTCATAATCACCAATATGCATAGTCATACGCATCTCTCTACCCATTCTCTTCTTGTTCTTATAGATTTTATTGATTGCTCAATGTTCGACCAAGGGTTGTTCTTTCTCTACACAATTATCTGTTAATTCTTGCAGATTTTCAATGGCCTTCTTGTTGTGCAACAAATTTATGCATGCTTGTAAAAATGGATTAATATCTTCTTCTCCTCTTGCTTCCTTCAGTGTTCTACCACTTGTTGCAGGATCTCCTTCTGCAAATGCTTTCCTTGATTCCATAAATGTTTCTTTTGTCTGCAGAAGATCGAAGCCTTCTTTGTTCTTAGGTGCTTTTCGAATCCATATATTAGTGGAAGGTTTCTTTCCCTTATGTTCAATGGGAGCTACACCACTCCGAGTAACTATATTCACATAGGGATCTTCTTCACGAGTTTCTGTGTGAACCATCTGAAGATTTTGCATTGGAGTCTTATTTTAGTACATTTTAGTAATCAACGCAGGGAAATATTATATAACATGGTCAAATTGTCTATAGTACCTGTAGGACTATCATGTTGGATTCAGACAGTCGTGCACATAAAGGCCAGCATCACCACATTTATCAAAAATCAATTGTCCTCTTCCTCAACCATCTGATCCACCTCCTCGGCCTCTTCCTTTGCCTTGGAATCCTCCGCACCCACAAGGGGATGCTGGTGATGTAGGCTCAACCTGTATTCTATAGATCTCTAATTTTTCCAACATCATATCATAGGTACGGAAATTTTTCCCATCATGCCCTAATGATGACCATAACTTGCAAGATAACTGCTTCAAGTCAGGCTCATATTTTCCAATCCTTGGGTAATAATTTGTGTCATGTAGTCCAAAAATTTTACATATAGTGAATCACACAAGGCTCTTTAATGGAATAGGGCCTCCAACATTCAAATAATTTTTTAAAATAGGGAATTGGTGTTTATGATGCCCATAAGCTTTGCATTTTATACACCATACCTCTGCGCAAACCTTCTTGCCCTTGTCCTTGCATAGAATTTGAATTTCCAGATGCATCGCTTCTAGTTGGCTCTAAATATGTTGAGTTCCCAATGAAATCGGTATTAGGGTAGCCTCCAATTTCATTGCAACTTATACATCCTCAACTTGTGTGGAAATATTTTGCTAATCTAGTGGCTGGTGCAAATGCGGGAGCAACATAGAAATGAAACATTCCCTATGCTGAGTATCATCAATAAGGAATTGACCATCTCTGAAGGTGCACTTCAATATCTTATCGGCCTCCCATACATATTCATTAGGTTCTTGATGAATATTCTTCATTTCTATCACCATTTGAGCATATGACTTAGGTTTCTTAAACTTCTCTTCTAGGGCTGCTTTAATTTCTTCCACTGTAGCATTTGGGTTTTCTTGCACATACCTAATCTACTAGTCTAGTGCACGATATTGAGATGCAGTATCTAGTTGTGCTTTTCTAATATCAATATTGTTCACTTGCTGATTCTGCAATACAACCTCAGTTACAAACCAAAAGTGATCGATGTACTCATTTCCAATGCCTGTGAAATTAGGTAACTTCATGGACGCAACCATGTCTACTTTAGGTGGAGGTGGAGGTGGAGGTATAGATGGACTATGTGGTGGGTAGGTGATCTGTGATGTGAGCTCAGAAGTGGAGTATATGGAGTGGGAAATAGATTCAAGGGATTCTGATATGACAAGCTTTCTTCTTCAGAGTCAGTTTCTAGTTCAGGTTCACTATCATGTCTAGGATTTAGAGGGATATAAAGGAATTTTTCAAATTCTTCACAGTAAATTATTCCATTGCATGTAAATGAACCTATTTTATGCATTCAAGCAGTATGTTTTCATAGAAAACCTAATTCACACAATATAATTTTTAGTAATAATTTCAATGAGTGAAAAAACTTACCTCTAGGGCTTTTGAAAAACCTTCTTTCCACTTCAAAATATGATACAAATTGGTCAACAAAAAATTCAGTCACAAATCTACCCATAAGGTGATCGATACAATGATATACCACATGAGTGATATTATTATTGAACTTCTATACTTGTTGGATCAATTCAGGAGTCCATTCAGTGACTACGTCGTCCTTTATGCAGTCATGGAATTCAGCTAAGTGTGACAACCACTCTTGTAGTTCATGTGCAAAGGAAAAAAATAAAATTACCTTTTTTTTCCATGGTTCATGAAATAATTTAGTGCTTCTATTCTCCTCCAGTGCGAATTCAAGGATATTTCTATCCAACCAACCTTATAATTCGTTGTGCGATGGATGCCACAACATCAAATCTCCCTCAAAATGATGATCCTGGTCCCGAAAACAGAACCATTGGTTGGTTTGAGGGGTCCTGACTCAGGTTCAGAGTTTATGGATAAACCAATAAACCCTCCAACTACTGGCCCTTTCAACAATGATCTGCTTGGGCAGACCAAAGTCTCACCGAAGCAGTATGGGGGGGTGCTGGGACCAGGTTTTTGCACCCTGAGAGAGAATTTAATGAAGTGGTCCTTAGCAAAACCCTAAGTGAACTTATACTGATGCGCACAATAGTTTATAACAAAAACACATACAATGCACAATTATCAAAATACTAATACATGAATATTGTTCGCTTTAGTGCAGATAACAGATCAAGACCAGATATAGATATTAATCAATCTAAACTCTTAACATATTTCTTAATCATCAATAATCATGCATAAACATATCAAACAACTTCACACATTCATCAATAAGTAAACATATATTGTGATCTCATCAAAGCATAAACAGTAAATATAGACACATAACACAGATAACTTTGCCAAAACTGTTGTTTCTATCATCTTTCAAATGTGTCAATACATCAATTGTTTTCCAAAACCCTTACAAACCCTTCCACGCACACAACTAGCAGAGTCTACACACAGCCAAGACTTGGTATTCGCACACACAGCCAGTAGAAGCCTTTCACCCAACCCAAAACCCTTATAGATGCAAATACTATCAGAGCTTCAATATCTCATTAAATTAATTAGCACTAATTAGCTTAGACATACTCTATCTATTTATAATACGCCTAACGCACACATATTATGGTCTCAAACCATGGTTTGAGGCCCATAGTTTACATTTAAGCTTAACTACATCAAAAATTGGCGCTAGAATCCCTTTGACTTCATTTGCACAATGCGCACATACAAAAAATTATCTTTGTAACTTGTGCCTCAGGGGACCCCACTCCAGCAACACCTCATGTTGGTCAATGAAAAATGGGTCACAATTTGAAACTAAAAAAATAAAGTTGAGGGAGGGAGGGAATCTAGGATTGAGAACTCTCTGACCGCAAGGAAATTCATCCAATGTTTAAATGAACTTACAGCTGCGGGGTTTTGGACCATTAATGTAGTGGATCAGTTTGTCACTTTTATAGAAGTTATGACGATGATTCAAAAGGAAGATTATCGGGTCAAGTTTGAAGAGAGTTTGGTGCTAGTCACCAACGAAATCGAGGTTTTTGATGCAGAATTTGAGAAGTTCATCGAGGCAGGACTACCTACCTGTTGGGATTAAGAAGGATTTTTTATACAGTTGTAAGATTATGAGAAGATGCTAGTCGATGTTAAATGCAAGGTGGACCCTACCCATGAGAGGACATCCAAGTTGAAGGGCGAGACCATCGTGGCTTGTCTCAGGAAATAATTTCTCCTCTTGGGAATGACAAGATAATTTTTCCGTGCTAACTTGGATTACTTGGCATTGACTTGGATCTGAGCCATGTATCATCTATATAATAATTCTCCAGTGCCTTCCTCAGTCTTTTGGCATAAGTGTTATGAATTCCTTTACCCTCCAACTGTTTAGCTCGTCCCACCTGCCAGACCAGCTCTACAGTCTTCACCACAAACTTCACAATCGTCATAGCAAGCGTTGCACTCCTCTCATCAAGCTTCTCTGAAATCATGCCAAGCCTCACACTCTCCACAAAAAACTCTCCATAGATGAATTTTTCATGATGTTTGTGGCAAGGCATTGTTCATTTTTACTTTTACTTTTATCTTTACTGATATAATTATAGTTTCTCGAAAAATACTTTGTTTTTTTCGATTATCCAGTTGTGCCTCACACACTCTTAATTTTTTTATGATGAATTTACTATAAAATAAAGAAAGAATATCCAGGTGATGGACCCTCTTTGAAAAGTCTATACAAAGAGAAACTTTGATCTAAAGAAAGGTTCAGAATTTTTGTAACAAATTTTGGTCGATTGTCCTAAGATAACTTTGTAGCATTATAGCTCGATTCCACCTCAATTGTGTATGTAGTATGTAAAATTTCTTATGTGTGTATTTTCATTCATTTAAACTTTTCTTATCAGATTTCATGTCATCATAGTCGTTGGGATTACCTATTTGTGATCAGGAATTTTCTTTTGTTTGTAAAATGTGATATAGAATCTTTGGAGAGTAGATGGATGTAAATGCCTTAAATGCACTCCATGAATATGCTTGTTTCATATTCTCTCTGTTCACCTTTTCTTCTAGTTTTTAGGGCATTGGATTCTTATTATGTTTAAGCCCAATGCGTTAAATACTCATATTATTCATCTACCCCACTATAATATAATGCCAAATTCTTCATGCACAGTTTTGAATGGTCTTTTTGAATATTATATGTCGTCCTTCTTGACGTGCAGTCCATGAACATCTAGTTTTTCATTATATGAATCAAAATAAGTGAAGGTTTTGAACCATCCAATATAAATATTTAATATGAAGAGTTGTGTCCTATTGAGTATATCTCAATTCCTTGTTAATATGTCCTAGGCATTGGTCTACTCATCAAATCAGAGACTATCTTTAGGAGATACAACATCTTTTTGGTGTCACTGTCAGGGAAAGAATTAGAATATGTTTCCCTGTGATACTACAAGTTTCCACCCATCAATTAGGTGAGCAGGAAGGGTTGTGGGTTGTACAATTCTCACCTTAGCGACTCCATTTTCTAAATCTAGGTCTAAGCAATCATGTCTTTCACCAAGCCTCATACCCGGTCAAACACCTCTCTGCAAAAGGAGGCCTTTCGTATCTAACCGCAGGAAGATAATATTTAGAAATTTTTTGGAAGAAAAATATCCCAGTCATCTTGACCCACCTCCTTTCTCTCTTGAAGCATCCTCTTCGAGCTCTGAGAGATATGTCATAAATTGTCCTGATTTTTCTTCTCAGATATTAGAATATCCCCCTGAAGGATACTCCTAGAAGGGCGAGCACCCTTCTCACTCCAATCTTGCCAATCACCACTCATATTATTCATTTGAAAACTCACATAGTGAATCTACCTCCTGCCTTCCTGCATAACATGGTAATTCCTACTTTTCTTATTAGCAGTTATGCTCTGTTGGCCTTACCAAAAATCTTGAGTGATATGCCACATCACTATTTGAAGCTTCTGCCCCAGTATATAGGCGAACATAAAATTTCAGCACAAAGACACATTGAAAATCTCTATGCCTTTGTAGGGAACGTGAATATAAAACACCTCGCCGTGGCGTATAGGCTCTTCATCTAGTATTTGGATGACGAAGCATGAATGTGGTTTATGTTTTTACCCGATAACCCCATCACCAACTAGGAGGAAATGGAGAATGGTTTCACACAAAAGTGGGGGGAGAAAAGGGATCATGGCTATATTCTCATAGAGTTCAATGTTATGAAGAAGAGACGTAATTAGGATGTCATATATTTCATTAAAATGTTTAACAAGTTATACAATAGTATTCCTATGGAGATAAAGCCTCCCCAAGCCGCAACTAAATTGGTCTTCGCTAGATATTTTGAACTTGATTTTTGGTTTACACTCAAAGAAAGAAAATATGGGTCCCTAGATCAGTTTCAAACTGACACTGTATAAGTTGAAGCTAACTTTTCTTCCACTAGGAAACTTATGGGGAAAATTGATCACGGAGAGAGAAAAAGAGGAAAGGAGGATGTTATCTCCTCAAATGAGGTGCAAGAAACCCAAGAGTAGATGATGGAAGAGATGAATAAGTTGATCAAGAACTTATCTAATAAGCTGGTGAAGCTAGAATTAGAAAGTAAAAGTCCTCCACCTCGCCAAAATAAAATGATTCCAAATAGAGGTTTTAATCCACAGAATCAGAGACCTCCACTCCAGTTGTTGCAGAGGGAAAGGAAAGAGCAGCAAGATCATATCCAACCCCCATTGTATTTAGAGGAGGAGTTGTAAGGACAAGTAGTTTAGGTTACAAAAACAAAGGAGAATCAATTCATTGTTTATTCTGATGAAGAAGGTGAAATTTCATTACATCAAGAACGGGACAAGGAGCTCGAGATTCCCCCAGATGACAGTGATATTGAAAAATATTGTAGGAAATTTTTAGATTTCATGCAGGCTCAGTTGCATAGAAATTATGACCTTAGACCTTCAAGAAAGAGGTCTCTCATGAAAGATCAAACTGAAGAACTAGGGTCCCAAGGATCTCAGGTGAGGTAGAAAATCGGGACAAGCCATTAATTCAAGATGTCCCCAGAGTGAGTACACTTCTAAATACCATCCTCCATAAGCCATAAACCTCCAAAGTTTAAAAATACCTTCTTCCACCTCAGCCCCTCAGTGAAAAAGATAAGGAACCCGTTAAAATTTCCTCTACCGAAAAAAGTCCAATCGTGTTCAATCTGCAAAAAGAATTAGTAAAGGTCAATATCCTTGTGCCACTTACCGAGTTGTTGATAAAAACCTCCTACAAGGCCCAAGTGTCTTAGTTTATGTCCCCTCCTACTGCATTCCTTGTCCTTGAAAATCTTAATCTCCAAGAGGAAAGACCCATGTCAGTATTTGGGCCACACGTTGAAGAACAAGATCCATCCACTCCACCCTTTTATGTAACCTTAGTAGTGCATGACTTTCTACTCCAAAATTTTATGCTTGATTTAGGAGCTTCACACAAGTTAATTCCATTATCTATCCTGGAGCATCTAGAGCTGAATATCACACAACCTTATAAATATCTTTACTCTTTTGAATCCAATATGGTTAAGTGTCTAGGGATGATAAAATATTTGGTGGTGAACTCGGAAAAAGTCCTAGGGAAGGGTGTGGTAACGGATATTGTGGTGGAATACATACCATATAGGTTTGGAATGTTTCTATCTCGGTCATGGGGATCCAAAATTGGAGGTTCTATAAAACTAGACCTAATTTATGCCACCATCGTGGTTTTCAGAGGAGAAGAAAGGATGTTATATAGAGAATTGAGGTTTGTGAAGATGGTCAAAAAATCTAATGGCTCTAAAAATTCTCCTATATATGGTAAAGAAAGTGAATTATCCTTCCTAATACTAGAAGAGGATTATATCATCTTATAAAAAACACATATCTTGCCACCAATTTAGATAAATCAACAATCTCTAAAAGGTGGTGAATTATGGATATTGCAATTCGATGGAACCTACTCCAAAGAATGAAATGGAGTTGGAGTATTTCTAATATCACCTAAGGGTTGTTTAATCCCTCTCTCCTTCAAACTAGAATTCAAGACACCTGTTATCATTCTGTAATTTCTAAGATTGGGAGAATAAATCATAGAAGACAACATCAAAACCACTTTGGAATTTGGGATATAGCCCTGCCAGCTTCAGAGAGGGATCTATATTTAAGATATAACTTTGTTTTGGATAAATATTAGGCTATTTATTATTGTAGTTGGTTATTGATTGATTTTTATTGATTTGGTTGATTAAATCTTTATTTTCCCATTGGGAAATGGAGTCAAAACATAAAATTGGATTTTTGCATCAATTTGTAAAAGAGTTAACATGGCAAGCTAGGGTGTATTTATTGGATTCTTTTAAGATTTTAAATGAATAATGGATATGAAAGAAGAGTGAATATCAGTTAAGACTAAAAATCATTTAAGTATTTTTCCATCTGACTTCAAGAAGATAACATTTAAATTGTAAAAGCAACCAAAATAAGGTGTTTTAAATAACATGTCCTATTCATCATAGTTTATGTTTTAAAATTAAGAATTATGATAAACAGAGATAAGAAATAACAGGGGAAAACACAGAAACATTAGAAGAACTTCACCATTAATTACACCACATGAATCCTAAAATAAGTCTTTGTATTATTGTTTCTCCAACAAAAACTTGAAATTTACAATTGCTTAGTAGGCAAAATATGTTCAGAAATCAACCTCTAATACTTCGAATGATGAAGTATTTATACTAAAATATTAAAAAATTGATTACAATAAATGTTTTCTAAAAAGACAGTGTATTATTAGCCTAAATATAACAATAAACTCTAACTATTACAAAAAACAGGCTCGATATGAGTGATCTGAGATTCTGGCACTATTTTCAAGGAATTAGTTAACGAGTAAGCCTATTGGTAGGCCGCACTAGCTGTAAAGATGTCTGATGTGTTGTCTTATGAGATGAATGTAGATGACTGTTATTTGTTACCTTTTACTCCTAGAACTCTGTTCATTTATCCCATCGTTCTTCATCTGGAATAGCTAACTTGATGACCTTCCTGTAGATTTCAACAACTTTGGTATACTTAGAAAAAGTTGGTTTTACCACAAAAACGTGGTTTATCACATGCTGGATGAAAAGGTCAAGAGTTCATGCCTCCAAGAATGCTTTACCTATCATAATGCCTTTGAAGTTTGAAAACTTAGTCGCGTCTCTAGAAATATCCTCCAACTTCTTTGCATAATCTTGTCTGTGCATCAATTTGTCATTGAATACAATAAGGGAAGTGATACCTTTCTTAGTTCAATGCTCTAGCCTACTAAAAAATATGTTTGCAGCTATTTCTAAGCCGTGAAATTTTTACTCCGACTGTACAATAAGGTTTCTTTTTGTAAGAACCTTATTTATTTCCAATATTGATTCAGTCCTATCATCCACTCCTAACTCCTCCAGCTCATACTTATTTTTGGAATTTAATAACTTAATAATGTTTTTATCAATGGTTGGCTTATCTCCAAGTTATTCCTTTATTTTTGTAATGGAATAATTGGCTTTCTATATCAGCTCCTTTTTCTCAAATATGATTTATATGCAAGGCCATATTTCATCGATGGAATCAATGATATCTATCCAAATTATCTCTTTGACTTGGTCCAAGGTATTTCCAATAGATGATTCCCTCTTAGATTTTTGCAACCTTTCTATTAAATTATGTGCTCTCTCGGCTTCAACTGCATGCGAGCTATCACTCCTTGACTTCTGATCCTGTAAAAATTTCACTTGGTCATGAAGCTTCTTCATCTCTTTTATCTATATTGACATATTTTTCACTACTTTAATGAGATTCTCAGCTCCATCTGTTGTACTCATTGTAGAAGGCGTGGCCATGGGAATAGTTGTAAGGGGTACAACCTCTAAAGGGACTAATGATAGTTTGGAAACCTACTCTTTTTCATTTATCATCTTTTCCATCTCTGCTTTGATCTTTCTTAGCTAAGTATTCTACTCCATGATGAGCTTCATCACGTTTGATTTCTGGGACTTTGTTTCTTCACTGTCTTTAGCCAAAGGGTCTTCTGTAAGTGGCAGTTTTAGCTGCTTCCTTAATTCTTCTATGTAAAATATTTTATTATTAATCACCTATTCTACAACTTTGATATTGGAGGGATCATATCCAATCCTAACCACTAATTCTTCCAAATACTTAATCCTTGAATTGTTGGACAAATAAGAGACTTTCTCCATTTTGATTTGTGACTAGATATTAGCTAAAGAAACCTGCAATTTGGATAAACTCATAGCAGTGCTAATGAGTGTAGATGAAATAATTTCACCTATATTCTTGTGCATATCCATTTGATCAATAAAATGTATGTCTTTAATATCGAATTAAAATGAAGTAGTTTTATAATCTGTTGTTGTCTTGGGCTGAGGAATATGTGCTTGGAGAAATGCCATTTGAATGTTGCATTTCTCAGATTCAAAGGATAATAGAAGCCTACTATGAGAGCTGGAAGTCTTCTTCTAGAGCTAATTACATGTATCGGTATTTAAAAATTCATTCTTCAATTTAATCTCCCTGAATGTATCAAATATGGTCTTCTCTTTCTCCCTTGTAACAACTATGCTAGTTTGAATATCTTGTTGCTGATCTTGTGAAACAATAGAGGTGGTAGGAGAGAGTGTGGTTTGAGCACCTACTTGTGAGGAAGTAGGCATCTCTTTGTTGATGATTATTACTTCCTGCTCTGAGTCCTTGCTTGGATTTACCTTAGGATTGAGCTTAGTTCTCTTCTTATGCATGATTTTGAAGTCTTTGCTGGAAGTGTCAATCACTGAAGGTTACATTTCTTCTCTGATCCTTTTTCCTGCTTTCTCTTGTGGGACAAGATTCTATGATGTTGAGGTTGACACAATTTTTTCTTCAATCTCTTGTAGAGTATTCTTAGTCCACTCTAGCTGGTTCATGTATTTCTTAATCTCTGGTCTACGGGTATGAATATAAAGTGTAGATTTGTTCTCTACCCTTAGTTTATAAATGGTACCCAATCGATCATATGACCATGTAAAACTAAGGTTTAATTTCATTTATTTAGTAATATGTCTTCCTCCTCCCCTGTTGTTTCATTGTTACGAATGAAGGGTCCTATCTGTGTTTTAATCCTGAACTGAGATTTCTTTTTGGCATACACAAATGGACCTCATCAGAATTTAGCATTTCCTAATGTGTTCTAGGGAAAAAATCCTCATTGGGAGGAATTTTGGGAGTGCATATGGGGAAAGATCACATCCATAAATACTTAGCTCTGTGTAATTCTGGTAAAGATACCAGTATCCTGTTTTATTTTTGTCTGATAACTCCAATATTTTCCTTATTTCTTCATTGATTCTTGGCTCTGAATTGTTGCTTAGAAGACTGAGTGATAGATGTACAAACATTTCTATGAACTGTTTATATGAGTATTATTTCTACTCCTTAATTACTATTGTAGTCTAGAAGATGACAAATTTTTTATTTCCATCATCATCCAACTTCTTCAATACGAATTTGAACATGTCTCCCTGAAAATATAAAAACAAATATACTAAAACAGAGGCATATTTAAATACCTTCTTGGTTTGGAATTTGACATATTTTTCATGAATGGAATCTACAAGGAATTGGCTAAATTTGAATAAGATAGAAGGCTTGGAATCTATGGAGAAAATGGAAGGAATCTTCTAATGGCCTCATCTACCCACTGATATGAGTAATAACCAAGGAGGTAGGAGATGAATGTAATGATTTGCTTAGTTCTCTCAGGGAAAATGGAGGATGGATAGGGAGGGTTATTCTTAGGTAGTTGGGCATCTTCAACCAGAAAAATATTAGGTGTTTTATCCCTTTTTTCAAAGAATAGCTTCTAATATAATTCAATGAGTTCTTGTTGAGAAAAAGGAGTAGCATTCTCTATGATAGGGGCTTGCATCATTTGGTCTATGGCTTTGGCAGTTATGGTGATTAGAATCTCACATGAAGGTGTAATAATAGCTCTCTGACTAAGTACATAGCCAGCTTGACACTTCCTGATGAATTTAGGGGCACTGTGGGTGCAGGGAAGATATAATGGGGAGAATTGGACTCCCACAGTCCAATATCATCATATTTTTCAATGAATTTATCTTCAAGCCAAAAATACATTTCAAATAACTCTAACTCACACATGGTTTCGTGGATTTTGTAATCTCTGTCTGCCAAATGTATATGGTCAAGTTCAACTGGGGGATAGGTAGTGGATTTACAGGTTCTTCCTGTCCCTTCCTCTTTGGAGGCATGGCTGGATCAGCTTTGACGGTGAATGAGGGTTTTTTGATAGAAAAATGGGGCTGAGATTGTGTAAAAGGTATGAGATCGATAAGAAACTGCGACACTTGCAGAGAACAGGTCAAGAGTAATTGGATTGGGCTTTCTAGTGCTCTGTCATCTTGCAGAAAACATGTACAGAGTAGCAAAAATAGCACGGTAAAGGATAAAAGGATAATTAGGGATGAATTTATACGCAGATGAGTTTCTTTCTTGTTGATGGTGGCATGGATCCATTGGATTAAAGGTTATATATGAATTAAATTCATCAATGCCATAACAAAAATGGGAAGATTCATTAGGGGAATTTTGAGTTCTAAAATGGGCCTCCTAAGAAAATTATAAAATAATAGTGGAAATAATAAAATAAGATTTGATTACATCATCAAATTTTAGAGGGAAGAAAGGAAAAACTACTTCTTCAACTAGTATTTTTAACTTATCTCCCTAAGGTTTTACTCAAATTTCGAGTAGGAACACTCGTTGGATGCAAAATTTAATTCCCCATCCAATGAGTACCCATGTTGCATACTTTTGATGGACTCTGCTACATGAAAAATGAGAAATTCATGAAAAACGTGATTGTAATCATGTTTTTTCATGTATTTCTCATTTTTCATGTAGCAAGATCCATCAAAAGTATGCAACATGGGTAATCCTTGGATGAGGAATTAAATTTTGCATCCAATGAGTACTCCCACTCGAAATTTGATTAAACCCTTAGGGAGATATGTTGAAAATATGAGTTTAAAAAATAGTTTTATTATTTTATTATGTTTTAATCATTTTACTTTTTTACTCCAAAAATGGTGAATCATCCCCCATGGTTGAGATCATAATCTTCAATCCTATTGGTTCTCATCAAGTTTATTTTGGTTGTACATTTTTATTAGGAGGCCCATTTTAGACCTCAAAATTCCCCTAATGTTTAATTGGCAATGGTATAGTCTAGGTCGTGTGACGTGACTGGCGTTCAACGGGCATATTTATGGTTTTTACATAGTGGGGAAAATTTATTTTTAGAGGGGGTATGAAGCGGTAAGTAGTTTTGGGAGAGGGGGTGCAAAATGAAGAGAGGGAAACACGTTAGCGTGGGCCCGAAAAAAAAACCACCTATTTCAGACCCTGTGCCCCCCCCGCCCCGCCCTCCCCCTCCGACGATAAAGTTCGGATGGAGAGGGGGGCTAAAAATTGATATGGGTCGTCGGATGGATGTGTAGGGAATCATATGATGGGACAAATGGAGGGGATTTCATTGTGCATCGGTGGAGTTTGATGAGACATTTTTTCGGGTAGTAGGGGGTTTGATGAAAGGTAAAAACCTAAGATAAGGGGATATTCATCTCCAAACCTTATATTTATACACCTAATCACCTTTAGACTTAGGATAAACTTTTATTCCTTTGTCTTCTCCTGTGCATGAAATAAATTTAGAATTTTCAAACTTAGGATAAATATTTTTCATGCTTTTCAAAGTCACAATGAAATTTCTACCTACCCTTTCATTTTTAATTCCTTTTCTAAGCTAACATTTTTTCATCTCATCTCTTTAGGGTGAATTTGAGCTAGCAAATCCACATATACTTTTTTTTATAAGAATATAATCTACTCTATCACTTATTTCTCCTACTGATTCAGATTAAACTGTTGAATCAATCTCATTTTCTACCTAACTATTGATTTTTCAAGTTTAAACTGTATGACAAATATTTAGTCACTAACTTATTTGACATGAAATTCATAATTATTCCATCATGATTAAACAATATGATTGGAAGAAAATCTAGTTATTGTGGCATTTTAGACAAGCTTCACACAATATTATTGAATTTTTACAATAAAGGAAACTAATTTAACAATAGTGGCATTTAAATCTGCAGCACTTTCAATATTATTTCTCTTTTTCTTTTGTGGGGTTTTATACTCTTTTTATTGTTTTTTCAATTTTTCTTTTTGGCATACCCTCCTTTGATTTTATTTTTATCTATACCATTTTCTGGAAATCATTTTCAAATTGAAAATAATTTACAATGTAAAATTACAAATAATGACATACTCAATCACCTTGAGATCTTATAAAATATAGGACCCTAACACCACTAATAACGTGGCTGAATACAAGGCCTTGCTCTTGGGCCTATAGGTGGTCCAGAACTTGAACATGCAAATCCTGAAGGAATTTTGAGACTTAGAATTGGTAGTAATGCATGTAAAGAATCAATGCCAAGCAAAGTATCCATGGCTCAGATCTTACAGAAACGAGGTATAGGACCTGACAGAAAAAATTATTGGATTTCAATATTGAGTTCATGCCCCGTGAAAAGAACCAGATGGAAGATTCACTAGCTGTGTCTGCTAGTAATTTTTGACCTTCTATTGGCTTGAGAGGTCTTGACCCAGGTTCAGTGTGCAAGGTTTGCCAACAAACCCCTATACCACTGGCCCTTTCGGCAATGACCTGCTTGCGCAAGTCAAAGTCTCACCTGAAATAGTATGGTTGGGTGCTGGAACTAGGTTTCTGCACCCTGAGAAAGGATGGGTAAAGCAAGCAGAGCTACGCTAGGTCCTGTAATCCCAGATTAAATTGTTTTGCGCAGGGTTAATTAGGTCTATGTTTGCATCCACGTGCGTTATATCTATAGTTATATGCTTTTATGACAATAACATAGCATTATATAAACAAAACATAATAGATCCAGATCTAAAAACAAACTTACACAGATCTTCACAGCTTAAAGGTATAAAATGCACAATATAACAATTACCAACAATTCACACAAGATTACTCACAGATTCAGTTCTCTATCTATCCTTCTTATTCATTCATTCATTCATTAATTATTCTTTACAATTCCCTTCCCAACCTACGCAAACAATAGCAGGGTCCACACATAGCTGGAATTAGATCTCCGCGCACACATCCAGTAGGATTCCTTTCCCCAAAACCCAAATAGATAGTTTAAACAACAATTCACATCAATAGCTCATAATTCTTGTCCTTTACAATACAAAATGCTCCTCTATTTATACAAATCTAGCCTAGAATTTCCTATGGTCTGCAAACCATGGTTTTTGCACCCCTGGTTTACCCTTTTACCCATTACAATGCTTTTGGGGCTTTGACCCACCCCAAAACCCCTCCGCTAGATTAAATCTAATAAAAAATATCCAAAATGGACCAGTTTTGTAGCTTGTTAAGAGACCCTGTTCCAACAGTCCCCCAACACAATCTTGTGACCCATCCTAATTCACTGCGGTGGTGTGGCTTCTATCTGTGCACGCAAGGTATCAAGAGAACTGCTGAGCTAAGGGAGTACATCCTGACTTTGGGCAACATCATTCTGTGCGAGATCGACTATCTTCTGGGAAGGCGGATCTTCATCGGTCGTGGTAATTCTTTCAAGAAGCTGATTAAGTCACTTGGTTGCACCATCAATGTCTTGTGTTAATCAGAGGGCTGAGGTAGTCCATGGATTTAGACGTTCGACCATGATGTGTTGTTTATGCTGGAGTTTCTCAATCTCGTCCTAGAGGTCGTTGCTGTTTTTTAATCATGCCAAGCGCTAGGTAGGTACCAAGGTAGGCAGCGTAGCGTTGATCCGTTCAATAACTTCTTCTTTTTGTTGTAAGTCCTGATTGATTTGTTGGAGGACTTCTTCCACATCAAGCTCAGTCGGAGCAGAGGTTTCGGCAAGGGTAGTAGCCAACATCCTTGCATGAAAAGTGAATCCTGGCTCTGGGTGACTATTATCTGACGGAGGAGGTTGACGAGACATGAGAGGGTTGTTGTGGTTATAAAAAAACTTGTAGCTCAATTGCTTCCATAAGACGCTTGAGGCAGGCCAGTTGTGTAAATGAGATAATACTGCTAACTAGACAATCCTACCCTCTTTTAAGCACTTCCCACCAGATCATGGAGAGAGATATTTTACTCGGGGCGTGTTTCCCAAGGAACGGTAAAAAATTTCCATAACTTGTCCTGCCAAAGGCTCGGAAGCTGCTTCTCTCAACGGTAACTTCTGCTTTTTACCAATGGGTACAGTTCCAACAGCTAGTTGTCGTGTCCCCAGTGATCTTGACATACTCATCATGCTAAGGTTACCTAGTTGTGACAGCTGCCTGTCTTCCCCCAACACAATATTTCTCCCTAGGTAGCTCTTGGCCCAAGACCAAGGTATTTTTATCAGTTGTTCTACAAAGGCCCTAAGGGGGGCTGTTGTCAAAGCATATCTCCTGACCCTTAGCTTTTTCACCATCGTAGAGGTGGCCCGATGCATGGGGCTGCTACCTGCTGGACCTACAGGTGTCGTAGGGAACCTATTGCTCCTTCGTGGATTACCCTGACTATCCTTCGGGGTGGGTTTGCTGCAGTTGCTTAGGCCCTAGGAAACTCTATTCCTTTCCTCTGGGGCCATCGTGATACAAATACAACGCAATGTGGATGATTCTCCCAACTGGGTCTGCCAAGTTTCTAGTTCTTTACTGGGATCCTCAACATCCCCCTCATAGGATGCTATTGTGTCATGGGTTGGATTGTCCCTATTACGCGTTGTCAACTTATAGATATAATCCACATCTCCATCCTTGGTTATAGGTTTTGTATAACTTTTTCCATCCACAGGGTCTAATGGCACAACAAACCTTGTGCCATTATTTTCAAATACCATGCTTCGTTTTTTTAATTTAATGATACCACCTAGGTCGATGGCCCAATCCAATCCTAGTAGCACAGGATAAGGGTCCACATCCCCAGCAAGTTGAATGACTTCAAAGTTAACCTAGACGCGTACTCCTATGACATCCACAAGGATCCCATAGAGCCTCCCCAGAGGTACTATTTTTTGGTCATTGGCCATTCGAAGCTAGACGGTGGATCTTTCCAGCATGGGTTCCCCCATGCATTGCCAACTGTGCTTAGGTAGTATATTGTCATCTGATCTGAGGTCTAAGATAACCCAATCCATCTCATAGTTTCTGATCTGGATTGTCAGCCGCATCTCCCTGCCAGTGCGTTTCTGATATTTGTATAGCTGATGTACATCCTTAATGTCGAGTGACAGGGCAGTGCGTGTTGCACACCTCTCTAGTAAATCCTGTAGATTTTGTACCACCTGGGGGTTGCGTAGCAGGTGCGTGCTTGCCTGTAGGAAGGGTTTAACCTCCTCAGCTACCTCCACATCCCCAAGGTGTGTAGATGGTGAAACTTTAGTCTCAAGGAAGTCCTTCAGAACTTCCATAAATGTCTCCCTTGCTTTGTCTAGGTCCAGTCCTTCTTGGTTGTTACTGCAGATCAAAGCGTTAGTTTCATCTTTTTCCTTAACTCCCCAAGTCGCAAATCCACTGCGTGTTACCACATTTACCTCTGGGTCTCTACCCCCTAGCTCGATCTGGACCCTTCACACCCTCGGAACAGATGGGAGCTGCTTTTCCTGTATCTTCGCTTTCAGGGCTGGACAATCTTCTAGCGTATGGCCCAACTGCCTACAATACTTGCAGAACTGTCGTGAGGGGTCTGAGAAATCCCTCGAAAAATTCCCCATGCCTCCAAAGTTGTAGCAGATCAACTGGCCTTGACCCCAACCTACGCTTCTGCTTCGGCTCTCGTCCCTCCCTCCAGGGGGGACTCGTCCCCTCTCGAAGGGGTTTTTGGCGAAGTAGGGTCTTCTAGTGATTTTCCCTAATCTATAACTTCATTAGGGAGACGAAAGTCCTGCTTCTCATGGCTAATTGACCAACAAAACAAGCACCAATGTCGCTTTGGGTTGAAAACATTGGTGCCCGGATAGGACCATCGGTTGGTATTTTGCAACCCATCTGCATAGCTTTCTCTGTACCCGAGTGTAGATCCCCTAGAGCTCTGTTGTTCCGGACTATGTGCCCTTCATCCTGGTTGGCCTGGACTATGTTCTTGTATTGTTGTGTGACCTAGTTCCATGCCAGCTTCTCTTCCTTTCTTTTATTGTAGATTTTGAATTTCCTGGTGCATAGCTCCAAGCTGCACCTGGATCTGCTGTATCTCCAATGCAGCATCTTTCCTAGGCATAGCTTCTAGCTTCATGGTAGCTTCCAAGGCTTTATCTTGTGAGTCAAAATTCTGGTGACCCATAGGTATGCGTAGGTGAGGGAGTAGCACGGCGATGAACCATTCCGTAAGCTGTCTGTCATCGTACTGAAATTATCCTTCTTTGATAGCTTTCTTTAGACGTTGATATGCTTCCCATATAGAATTATTTTCTCCCTACTTGAAATATTTTAGTTTTTCTACAACCTAAGAGTAGGCTTTAGGTTTCCAAAACTGTTGTTTCAGGGTGTCCTTAATGTCCTGGATAGTTGTGCCCCTATTTTGTGATACGTACCCCATATACCAGTCCAATGCTCTTCCATCAAAGGCTAAGGATAGCTGTGCTTTTTTCGTAGTATCGCTCACTACACCATGTGCAACCCATACCAATTCTATCACAAACCAAAACTGCTCCAAGTCTTCATCGGCCATGCCTTCGAAGGTAGGTAATTTTAAGTGTACCACCACGATTTCTTAGGGGTCGTCGCAGGCGCCCCTCCCCACTATTCGCTTGTTATTACCCGATCCCTTTCTCCGACTTCTGGGGTCCCAACAATGGAACCATTTGTTGGCTTGAGGGGTCCTAACCCAGGTTTGGTGTGCAAGGTTTGCCAACAAACCCCTATACTACTAGCCCTTTCGGCAGTGACCTACTTGCGCAGGTAAAATTCTCACCCGAAGTAGTATGGGTGGGTGTTTGAACCAAGTTTCCGCACCCTAAGAAAGGATGGGTAAAGCAAGTAGAGCTATGATAGGTCCTGTAATCCCAGATTACCTTGTTCTGTGCATGGTTAATTAGGTCTCTATTCGCATCCACGTGTGCTAGATCTATAGTTATATGATTTTATGACAATAAAAAAACATTATATAAACAGAACAGAATAAATCCAGATCCAAAAATACACTTACACAAATCTTCGCATCTTAAAGACATAAAATGCACAATACAGCAATTACCAACAATTCGCACAAGATTACTCATAGATTCAGTTCTCTATCAATCCTTCTTATTCATTCATTCATCAATTCTTCCTTACAATTCCCTTCCCAACATGCACACACAGTAGCAGGGTCTGCACATAGCTGGACTTGGATCTCCGCGCACACAACTAGTAGGAGTCCTTTCCCCAAATCCCAAACAGATAGTTTAAACAACAATTCACATCAATAGCTCATCATTATTCTCCTTTACAATAAAAAATCCTCCTCTATTTATAACAATCTAGCCTAGACTTTCATATGTTCCACAAACCATGGTTTTCAGACCCCTGGTTTACCCTTTTACCCATTACAATGCTTTTGGGGCTTTGACCCACCCAAAAACCCTCCGCTAGATTAAATCTAATCAAAAATATAAAAAATGGACGAGTTTCGCAGCTTGTTAGGAGACCCTGTTCCAACACCTTCTCATAATCCTCTCTTAAGATACGAAATTGAAGTCAGGGATAGACCCTCCATTTCTGAAAATGTCAAGCACTGGTAAGTTTTTTAGGATGATGAGAAAATAAAGCATTTTATGGATATTGTAGGATAATTTTTTAATTCAATTACTGACCAAGAGGGGGAGGCGACGATAGAGGTGAATGGATCAAGATAGGAAGAGACCGTTGCTGGCAATAAAATCCTAAAATTGAGAGGGAATACTATTCCTAGGGGGCATGTGCCTTTGGAAAGGTTGTCCCTTCCAAACCTAGCAAGAAATAACTTGATGAGTAAGTGGAAGATCCTAATATCGGTTTAGAAGAAGAGTCGAAATTCATCAAATTAGTGAAAAAATGTCCTTGAGGAATTCAAGCAGGGGTATTTAAACCTTTTCAAAACATATAAAGATCTATTTTCTTGGTATTATAAAGATTTGAAAATTTTTGATACAGGTACTATACAATATAAAATCCCTCTGAAATAAGTATCAAAACCTCATAAGTAAAAACTGAGGAAAATAAACCTACTCCTCCTCCCTACTATAGAAAAGGAGGTGGGAAAATTACAGCAGGCGAAGATCATCGTACCTCTCAGATATTCAGATTGGGTGGCCAAATTAGTCCTGGTGAGAAATAAGAATGGAAAAATAAGTCTATGTGTCAACTTCAAGAACCTAAACATAGCCTCACTGAAGGATAATTACCCATTACAAAATATGAATCATATCTTACAAAAAGTAGTTAGGTCTCCCCGAATATATATGATGGGCGGATTCTTTGGATACAATCAGGTGGCAAAACACTGAGATGATCAGAAAAATACTACTTCCATCATCTCTTCCAAATCAATGTTCCAATATATTTTGGTCATTCTCGTTCACTTTCCTCCCCAAAATAGCGAAACAAAATGTATCATAATATCTAATTATTCCAACGGAATCGATTACATCTTAAAGATTGCCTATTTTTTATAAGATTGATGAAGAACATATTTAACACATAAAGCTATCCTTTGAGAAGTGTAAGAGATATGGATCATCATTGAATCCCAAGAAGTCACAATTTTCCTTGGAAGAAGGGAAATTTTTGGGGCATATAGTGGCGAAAGAGGGAGTCAAGATTGACCCAAAGAGGTAGAAACTACAAATAACATCTTATTACCAATGAGAAAGAATTAAATCCAACTTTTATTGGGTAGAATAAACTTTATGATGAGATTCATACCGAATTATGAAAAAATAGTCAAGACATCACTGATATGTTAAAAAATAAAAATGAAGTCAAGTGCACTACACCTTCTCGAGAATCCTTTGCACAAATTAGACAAGATTTTGGAGAAGCACCGGTGCTATTTGGCCCCGAATACTTGAAACCTTTATTTGTATTCTCATTTTATTCTCTTCACACAATAGCTACGGTATTGCTGCAAAAGAATGATGAAGGGTATAAACAATGAATTTCCTTTTTCACCCAGGTACTAATATAATTTGAACTGAAATACAATACTATGGAAAAAGCAGGTATACGCTCTAGTCAAAGCCCTCAAAGCCCTAAATATGTACATCCTCCAGTCTAACATATTAGCCTATGTACCCATAGCTAAGGTCAAAGACATCCTCGTACAAGGAGACAACTAGGGGAAGAGGGGAAAATGGATAGCTAAGATACAGGAATATGAGATGGAGATCAAGCCCAAGAAATTGATCAAGGGGTAGGGCCTAGCAAAGTTAGGGACTGTACTGCAGACAATGCTACACACTTCATCTTTGAGCACATTTTGACCAATTTTGGGTGCCCAAAATATTTTAATGAGTGACAGAGTTACGCATTTTTTCAACGAGATGATTGAAGCATTGACTAAGGAATTCTAGATCCATCTCAAGAAGAGTACCCCATATCACCCGAAAGTAAATGGCACAGTGGAAGCGTTCAACAAGGTTTTGGAGCATGCCCTTACAAAGGTCTACAATACCAACTGGGATGATTGGGATGTGTGCATCCCTTCTATACTATGGGCTTATAGGACAACATGAAAAAAGTTGATAGGAAAGACACCATTCAGGATGGTCTATGGGGTGGAAGCCATCATGCCAATGGAGTATATTGTCCCAAGTCTATGCATTGCAGCCTCCACTAACATGGTCGAGCTTGAAATTATGGAGGAATGGTTGGCACATCTCATTTCCTTGGAAGAAGATCGCTCCATTTCTAACTTCCACCAGCATGTACAGAAGGCACGTAAGAAATCCTAACATGATAAGCACGTCAGGCAGAAGGTATTAAAGGAGGGAGATTTGGTATTACTTTATGATATTCAGTTTGCATGCCACCGAGGTAAGTTCCAAAAGCATTGGTTGGGACAATACGTTGTAAAGGTAATCATTGATGGTGGTGTGGTATGCTTGGCCATGCTGCACAGAGATGACCTTCCCGAATACTTCATTGGAAGTTGCCTAAAGTCGTATAGAGAAAATTCAGCAGCTGCCAAATGACTATATGGTCGAAGCATCAGAACTAGAGGATCTACACATAGGACGGAGAAATAGTGTAGGAAGGTGTGCCAAGAGCACATAGGTAACGCACAGGTCAGAAAACTAGCCATTGGAACAATGCAACAGGGTGAAAAAATGAAATTACCGTTGAAAGGAGCAGAATTGTTGCATTTAATGAGGAAATCTCGGAAGATTTTTTGCCGTTCCCTTGAAATTAAATGGAAATTAATGATAATATGACCATTTTTACTATGGGTGGCTTATAAAAAGGTGGGTGTGGATCTTAATTGGTCACTTTACTCTTTAAAAAATTGGTGCCTTTTGCTCTTCTTTAAGCTCTATCATCCTGTCATATGTGAGTTATGCATGTCTGGTCATCAATCCCTTTCCGATGGTATTAAACCCAAGTTCATATTCTGAGTGAGAATGATGCCACCAACCCTGCAGAAGAACTTTCATGCCCCTCACAGCCTCTATAGAGGAAGGATCAGATGAGGTTAAACAAGTAGTTATGAACATGGAAGAAGTTGAATCCACTCCAGTGAAAGGAAAGGCTAAGGGAAAAATGTAAAATTGGGCTACTTCTAAGCCACACACCTCTCTGAGGAGTTTTCCATCTCCTAGACAAGCTTTCGAGGAGCACTCCTTGATTAGTGATCTGTCAAAGCGGTCGATGACTACTGGGCACGAGGAATTGCATGTAGATCCAGTTTCTTGGTGGCCACCATATGTTATGCCGTGAAAACCTTTGGAACACAAGCCACAAAACCTTGATGTAGTGTAGGAATACGTGTAGATACCATTGCACCCTCAGGATGTCCCTCTGGTCGGTGAAATGCATGGCAAGCTCCGTCAAGTGAAGTTTTATGATTATGATCTCGCAAACGAATTAACGTTCCCTGATCTTGCCCAAGAAAATTACTTGGAATGTGTGTTGTATGATGATGTCCTGAAGGTAGAGTGGATGAGGTGGCCGTGCGGATTGCAGAATGCAAGAGTCCTCAATCTGCTGAGAATCCCCTATTTTGGGCGATACCCCATCACAAGCATGTGTGTTCGCCAATTGTTGGCCTTGGTCCATGATAGTGCACTCTAGATTTAAGGGAGAATCCCTATCGATGTCGCACTGATTCACCAGATCACCAGCCTGCGCATGAGCGTGGCCCATAAAATGACAGGGTTTTGGAAAATCACTGAATTGAAGGTAGCCACACAGGTGAAGGAAACATACAATACAGAACGGGATAAGGGGGGCTTTCTGGTCTAGGCCATTAATCACCAAGTGGTGTGTGTGGGCACCCTTTTCCTTAGATGTAATATTTTGCAGAAATTCTGGTTGAAGACAATTCCATTGCACATCATTTCCTTAGCAGGGCAGTGCGAAAAATGGGTGTTTTATAATTGGTCGCAATTTCTATGTGGGTAGCTTTTAGAGAATGCACATGAATCGCAGGAAATGGGAAACAATTCTACTATTCATGGATTTTATTGCTGATTGTGCTGGTAGCATGGGAGAACCCAGATGATGCCATCCTTCTCGACATTGAGCCATACATATGCGTGGGGGCACGCTATGCAAATTTTTGGGACTCGTCGAATCCCAAGCAAGTCTAAGAAAACAAAATTTTCTAGGTTCTTTTTGAAGGAACGTTGGCAGAAGCTATTCATTCTATACCACAACTCTTGCCATCTGTCTATGGGAAGTATAAAAGCATGGTGGAGCTTTAGGTAATGATGCACAACATCATGATCAAGGTGTGTAAGAGCCCCAATTAGTATCCCTTACCCTACATGGTTACGAAAGTGAAGGTTGACTGGGTCGTCACCTCATGGCCAAAGTCATGGAAGATTGGGCTTGGCTCTACAAAGCCTGTCATTCCATCCACATATGAGAAAGAAAAAACCCCGAAGGAAATGAATCTAAAAGAGATATATCTAGCTCCAAAGGAAAAAATACCAAAATATACCACCAGCACGTGCACGGAGACAAGCGAAAAATATAAATAAGTTGAAGCACACAAATAGCTAGATGCCAAAGCAGATGCAGAAATAGAAAATGTCTAGGCTTTAGGCGATGAACACATGGAGGAGGACCTCGGCGGAGTGGATTTGCTTGGTGGAGATGGTGCAGAATCATCACGCAGCACCTAGTGTGGAGGAGAAACATCTAAGGGGCTGCACAAGAAGAGGAAAGGGTCCAAGACGAGTGAAGAAAAGGAGGTTACTCTGACTGAAGAGCACCTTGAAAAAATTTCTGATGCGGTTGCCTTGGTGTCTGAGGATCGATGGAGCACCATGGAGGCCTAGCACAAGGCTGCAGTGGAAGCCTTGCAGTCCAGCTAACAGGTTCTGCAGCTAAAGGCCGATACCTTGCAAGTGAGTGTGGATCAAGGGAGGCTGGTACAAGCAAGCGTGGATTAAGGCTGGTGCAACCAAGCTTGTCGTCTACAACGATCATCGCAGCCATAGGAAGTAGAGTCTACACCCTCCCAAGCATAGCAGTATCTCTAGATCCAGCATATTTTTTCATGCAATTCCACGTCTTCTCCGAAGTCAGCCTCCAAGTGGGAAGCTCCACGTGCTACATATGTTCATCTTAGCAGAACTTCAAGATAGGGAGGCATGCGCTCAGTAGCAGGTAAAAAGGGTTGAGAAAGTTGCAGCTGCAAACATGGAAGAGTCTCATTAGGCTTAGATAGCACAATAGGAAGCCTTAGCTTAAAGAGTGGAGTTGGAAAGTGTCATTGACAGGCTATGCAGCGAGATTTGTGACGTCGCTATCCTAAGCTCTGTCATGCTACAAGCCAAAGTTGAGGGCTTGGTCGCAGCTGTCAAAGCCTCCAGGCCGGAAGTTCAGTCCATAGTGGAAGAGTTTGAGCAACAAATTGTTGTAATGTAGACACAACTATAGCCTGAGACTCCCCTAGAAGTGCGCGCACAATGAGAAGCTACTATCTAGAACGCAACAGCTGGAATTTCAGCATATGTCACGTATGGCTCGAATTTTCTTGAGAAAGCCATGGGACTATGGACCTCTGTATAGAAATATCCTTTAGTCAATAAAATCAATCAGGAAATATGTGTGAAGGAGTAGGAGTTTGACGACTTACAAGAGGTTCTACCCACCCTTATCTCTACTCAGATAATGGCATGCCTTCAAACCATCTAGGCGCTATAGGACAGAGTGGAGGAGCTTCGTCGTAGGAAGAAAATCATCATCGATCATATAAAGCCATGGGAAAATGAGGCCATGAATCTCTCAGAACCTGGATGTTGTCGTCCGTAGCCTAAAACAAATGATGCAGAATTTCACCTCAGCTGTTGAAGGGCCCCCGTCAGAAAAGTTGGTAGTGACCATGCAGAGCCCCGTAGACCAAAGTGCAGGTATCTTGCTACCATTTTCTATTGCCATCATTGTGCTCAAACTAAAAATAAATACCCCACTCCCAGTGTGACTCGGAACACATCACAAGATTGTGTTCGGGGCCTGTTGGAGCAAGGTCTCCTAAGTCCAACAATTTTGTTATATTTTGTAATCATTTAGTCTTGCACAGGGGTTTTGGGGTGGGTCAAAACCCCTCACGAATTGTAATGCGTCAAAAGGGTAGATAAAGGGGCCAAAAACCATGGTTGCAGACCATAGAATAGCACAAGCTAAAAAGTATAAATAAATGAAAAGGCTAATTCTAAGAAGTCAGTTTTTGCATAATTCTGAAAGTGGATGATAGATTTGGATATTTTGTGATTAGTCGTGCATATTTGTCTGGGTAGAAGGCTCCTGTTGGCTATGTGCATGAAGACCTTAGTCCTACTATATGCGGACCCCATTGGCTATGTGTGTAGATTGTTGAAGTGTTTTGTATGAAGGGTTTGAACTGTTAAGTAATAAAGGAGTATTGTTGTGAATATATGAGTCCTATATGCATTTTTGGGTTATGTTATGAATGTTCAACATCTTGTTCCCGATTTCTATACTATCTGCGATTAGATATATTGCGTGACTGTGATTGGGCCTATAAGAATGTTTATTGGACAAATATGATGGTATAAGGATCTGATAGGATGTATTGATGGTTATTACTTCATTTATGATTACTATAGTGACTTGCACGGGATACTTTGCATATTTTACCTAAATTTGTATGAAAAGAAGTTACTAATTAGGGCTGGTATTGCGAAGGTTTTTTCATGATTTCTTGGGATCTTAAGGCACCCACATCATTCCAAATCTCCCTCAAGGTGTGGAAACCTAGTTCTATCACCCCCCATACTTCTTCGAGTGAGACTTTGACCTGCGCAAGTAGGTCATTTCCGAAAGGGCCAGTAGTAAGAGGGTTTTGTTTGTTAACCTAAATTCCGAACATGGGTCAGGACCCCTCAAGCTAACAATTTGTTTGTTGGATAGAAATTATAATTAGTGAAGCTAAAATTGATTTCAAATACCAAATTTCAGAAAACTGAGCAAGGCAAGATAGGCAAACTATTTGAGCACAATTAAGTTGTCATTTGTGTATAGTGGTAGAAAAGAGAGGGGTCTGCATGAGCATTTTACTGAATTCATTCATTATAAGAAAAGACACATTGTAAAATTCTTAATAAATAGAACATATGACTGATCTCTACTTATAAACTGATAATATTTTACATAGAAAATAGAATGGAAATGAAATAACAGAGAAAGCACAGTGCTCAAAATAAATACCACATGAATCTAACAAAATTGATGCAACTCCCTTTGATTTTCATTAATAGCAGGTCCACAGTAATGCACAGAGTCTTAAAACTAGATTATCCAATAGTAATACTTTGTACAACAAAGCATTTATAGAAAAATAAAATTATAACAATCACATTAAAGGCTATCATAACTAATAGAGGTTTATTTGCTAACTAAATTCTAACTGCATCATGGAAATAAATTTAATCTGATGTGTTGGCATTGTTCGAACTAAAAACTATTAGTGAAGGAGATGTTTGCGGGCTACGCTGGCTATCAGTTGACTACTAATCTGGAAAATATTTTACTTTTCTTCTTTTACTAATTACTCCTAAAACTCACACATCATTTCCCATCACTTTTCATCAGGCGATAACTAATTTTATTACCCTACGGTAAATTCATCTGCTTCAATGTATTTAGGAAAATTGGGCTTCACCACAAAGACATTTTTGATCTCATACTGAATGTAAATTTCATTTCTTAATTCTTCCAACATTTCCTTTCATGTTAATGTGCCTTTAATATTTGAAAATTTGGCAGTATCCATGGCAATTTCCTGAATTCTTCTTCCACGATTTTTGTTGGTCATCAATTTATCATTAATTACGAAAAGAGAAGGCAGTCCTTTTTGTGTCAAAGACTCTATTTTGCTGAAAAATATCTGAACTATAACCTCCTAATTGTGACATTTTTCTTCAAGTTCAAGAATCAAATTCTTCTTTGTTAGCACTTTCTTCACTTCCAAGATTGTTTATGTTCTGCCATCAATGCCCAATTCATCCAACTCATACTTGTTCTTTGAATTCAGAAATATAATAATATGGTTTGTTGTGGTAGGCTTGTCTCCCAGTTATACTTTGATTGTTGTAATGGCCTCATTTTACTTCTGTATCAGCTCTTTTTGGTCAAATATGATCTGTACACTTGCAAAATTTCACTGGTAGACTCTGTGATGTCTGCCCATATTATTTATTTTACATGGCCCAAAGTATTACCATTGGAAGATTCTTTTTTCTCTTTCTATAGCCTTTCAATCAACTTATTGGCCCTCTGTGATTCAGCTGCATGTGAACTATCAGCATTAGCTTTCTGTAATTGCAATAATTTTACCTGATCCTATAATTTTTTGATCTCCTCTTCTTGAATGGACATGTTCTGAACTTCTTTGGTAAGCTACCCAGCTCCATCTACAGTGCTTGTTGTAGCAGTTTTAGCTATAGGAATGGCTGCTAGAGGTGCTACTTCCAAAGGAACCTTTGATGTTTTTACTGCTGCTTCTTTTTCCTTTATCATCTTTTATAATTTGGATTCATCTGCTTTAATTGAGCATTCTACTCCATTATCAATTTCATCATTTCTATCTTCTGATTTTTAGTCTCTTCAATATATTTTGCTAAGGAATCTTCTGTAGATGCAATTTTCAGTTTTTTCTCATTGCAGCTATGTCATCATTTTTTTTCTTGATGATTTCTTCAATGGAATTGACATTAGATGGATCATACCCAATTTCAACCACTATATCTTCTATAGTTTTGATTCTTGTTTCTTTTGCAAATGAAGGCACCTTCTCCATTTTCAACTGTGACTGTACATTTGCTAATCTAACCTAAATTTTTGATAGACTCAAAGTACTATTAGTGAGAGTTGTTGAAATCATCTTGCCACTTTTCTTATGTAGCTCCATTTTATCTATTCTATGAATCGCTTTTGTGTTAAACTCAAATTTATCCCTTTTACAATCTACCTCTAACTTTGGTTGTGTAATTTGTGCCTGAAGAAATGAAAAGTGCATTTTTCCCTTTTCTAAATCAAAGGTTGAAAGCAACATGCTTTGTGAGCTAGGAGCCTGTTTCAAAAACTGGTTTTATGTAATTTTCTTTAACATTTCATTCTTCATTTTTATCTCTTTGAAAGTGCCAAAGATAGTCTTCTCCTTTCCTCCTGTAGTATTTGTGCTAGTCTGAATGGATTTTTGCTGATCTTTAAGAGTTGTTGTTTGCTGATCTTTAGGAAGTGTAGAAGTAGTAGGAGTCATAGAATTTCCTTTATCACCTTCCTATGTCGAAGGAGGTGTCTCTTTAGTAATTATGATTACTTATTTCTCTGACTCGTTGCTGGGATTGACCTTAGGATTAAGCTTTGTCTTCTTCATGTAGTGAATTTTGAACTCTTTGCTAAATGAATCAGTCATTGGAAATGAATGATCTTCTCTAACTATTTTACCTGCTCTTTCCTGTGCAATAGGAGTGTTCAATGTTGATGTAGACAGTGTTTGTTCTTCAGCCTGATGTAGTGTTCCTTCTATCTGTTAGCTCCGTGTAATTTGCAAGATTGGCAAAGTCAAACTGCAGAGAGAACACTTGAACCACTTTGGTATTCTAGGATCTAGACCTCCTAAATCCAGAGAGGGATCTCTCCAATAAAGTGCAAAGATTGATTTATCTTTAAATATTTTATGGGTATGATATTAGGCTAGTTATGAAGACCGAGGGTTTTTGTTTGTTTTGGATGGTTGAGCATTATTATTATTTGAGTGGAAAGTCCTAAAAGGAAATATTTTCAAAGGTGTGAATTTGCAAGCAATCAGAACAAGATTTGGCTAAGAAGATAGATATAATGCTGGTTTTTAGTCCACTGTGCTATGGAGTCATAAGAGGGTTTAATTGAGCAACAACTTCAAGAGTGATCCAAGGGGCAAGTCATCTATATCACAAGATATTTGAGATTAAATGATGGGATGGAAACAATAAAATTTTTGGAGGGGTGGAAATAGATAATAATTTCAACTTGGATTTATAGTTTGTCCAAACAAGAAAAGCCTCTTAAGTAACTATTTAAAACCAACCAAGAACAGGGCTCACCATAAATTCCTTGGGAAAGTTCGTATTAAAGAAACTTAATAGAAAAACAATCCAGTAATCCACATAATTACCTTCAGAAGGGATGAAAAAATTAAAGAGAAACAAAATGCAACTTAAGATTAGTTAAGATACTCTTAAATCTATACTGCTTTCAGCCAACACTAAGGGAAAATTTCAGAATTTACCTTTGGAGAAAGAAGCTAGAAAATAGGGCACACCATCACTTTTCTAGTCTAACTTTACTAAGCAGATAATGAAAATAACATTCAAGAACGATGTTTGGAGTAAACAGTAGGACGAGGGAACGCCAGCATTCCTAACTGATCAACTGTATTGAATCATTCTTAAATAAACAATTTAGAGGAAAACATCGAGATAAAGCTTATCAATCAAAGAAGGGCACTGTAAACAGTAAATCCTAACTCTATGCTTGTTGTTATTTATCAGAGAATAAATGGAAAAAATGGCATACATGAAAGGAAAACAATTACATAGAAAGAGGCACTTCACCAGTGATATAGACCAGGATCCCAAGAAACAACTTGTTATTGATGTTAAACCAGTTACAGTCTGTAGGTCCAATATTTTAGTTTAGCAATCATCTTCACTTCTTGACCTAACTATTTGATCACAAACATAGCTTCAAGAGCCTTTGAATACTATTTACACATAGAAAGTTTCATTCAGCAACCAACATTGTTTCATCTTCTACAAAAGTATTTATAGAAGAAATGAGGAGGTGGGATGGGATAAAAGATCTCCAGGTTCAATTAATACAGATTAATACTTCTCGGCCTTTGAGGGGCTCGATGGAGAAGTTTACAGATATTTCTTCTGTATTAATTGTTATACATTAAGATTTAAGCTCGGTGAGGAGCTTTTGTTGACTTTAAGGCTCTGTGTCATCGTGTAATAACTCTGCTGATATTTTTACAATAAATCTTTTTGGCTGGGAATAAATGTTCGGCTATATTGAGGAAAATATCCTCTGTTATGGTCATTACTTGGCCTCTGTTGAATTTTATGAGGCTACAGGTGGCATTAGGTAGCCAAGAGGAATCAATTAGCCTCTGATGTGGTAGTGGAGGCTCTCTCTGTTTGGTAGATATTTTTTATTTTCTTTAAACACCGTTAATTTGATTTGATTCTGTGTGTTTAGGCTTAATTCAACCTAATTCTGTCTTTCTATTATTTAACTGTGTTTAATTTAATGGATTAGGCTTTTGATTTTCGATCTTAGCCGTAATCCACCAAAACTATGGTTCTTCCTTCAATTCTTCTGTTCTGGTTATATTTGATCTTCAACACTGATACTCTTTGTTTTAATCATGCTTCAATGTGTCTTGTTGATGTGCAGGTAATACAGGGCTTTATAATTTTTCCAGCGGTCATGAGACACTGGCAAATGCTGATGAAAAACCCCATGGAACAATCTCTTTGATAAACAAAATCCTGGAGGATCGTCATCCTCGACTTTTATTTTCTTTTTAAAACATTTGAAAAACTTTTGAAACCTGCATGAACAAAGAAATATTAATAAATCCTACGTATTTTTGGGTTGGACTGCTTCAGAGGTTGCATATTAGGTCGCAGCCATTGGATGAAAGAATCCAATGGTGGAGATTCGCTTGTGGGCGTCAAAGGAGGCGGTTGGAAGAATGGTGGAGTTTTTAAGTTAGGGCCGTTGATCTTGCAAAGATCAACGGTGGGGAGCAAATGTAATAATATAAAGCGAAAGAGTCACTTTACAATAAGGTAGGCAGAAAATGCGAAGAAAATAGGTTAAAGATCCTTTGCGGAGGAAAAAGCATTGGAAGGACAATTGGGGTTTCCAAATGATCACATGTTGTCGGATTAGTTTGGCCCATGGAGATCAACGATCAGGATAGGTCGATGAAGAACCTTTGGAAAAGGCAGAGGGCGATAGTGTAATGCTCGAATTGAATCTAAGCCGTTTATCTGTAGAGATAAACGGTAGGGAGTGAACGCGAAGAAATGCTGTGGAAATAGGGGAAAGTGGTTTCGGATTTATAAACCAGTAGTATCACGCAGGAAAAGGGGAGGAAGGCGGTTTCACCTTTTCGAACGTGATATGCATTATTAGTCGACACGTGGCACTCTGAAACTGCCTATATCGCATAGCCTTATAAGAATTATCCTTCGTGCTGAAATCTATGTGAAAATGCACGCTGGCCGTTAGATCTAAGCTCTTAGATTGAACGGTGGGGAGTGACCGCGATATTGATAAGATGCATGGGCGATAGCAGGTGGGGCGGTTTCAATCTGAGCCATTCGATCAGATATTTGGATGGCTGAGATCAAATCTGGAGTTAAATGGAATATATATATGCGAGGTGAAGAAAGGGTCAATATGGGCGGTTGATCTACAGAGATCAACGACTGAGATCTGGCCAAAAACATTATAAAGCGGGGTTATGAGTTTAACCAAAGGTGGGAGGATCGATTTGGACTGTCCGATCTTGACACATGGATGGCCCAGATGAAATCAGAGGATTGCGATTGGTGGGGACAGAGACAGAGGAGTGTCGATGTGATTAGACGCGGACCATCGATCTACAGATCATATCGATGGTGGAGGATGAATCAGCTGATTTTTCATTGGGCAAAAGGGCTTTGCAATGGAGTGATAAGGGCCATTAGATCTGGGAAGTCGAGGAAGAGATCAACGGCTAATATCACATCGGGAGGCCGCCAATTGGGAGTGGGTCAATAAAATATAAATGCGCCCGATGGAAAATCTCTGATGCAAGATTGCACGATCCATCTGATCATTTCAGATCGACGGTGGAGATTGTCTCAAATCATGCACCGACGGGACCCTTTGTAACATATAAAAATCAGAATTTTAATGAATAACAAAGGTTTTTACTTTGGGGAAGGGTTCATTTATGTGGTTTGGCACCCGATTGCAGGGCCTATGGATATATGAAGAAGTGAAAGGGACCAAGGTTCAAACATATAAAGGGCCAATCAGAATCGGGATAATGGAGTGGGCCTTTTCAATCTACCCATGCAAAATCTCCAACGCGAGATTATATTGACTGTTTGATCAGGAAAAGATCAACGGTTCTTTTCATAAAAAACATGAACCGACGGGTTTAGACAAAACTTAGGAAAAATGGGTTTTATGAATTTACAAAGGGAACAAGTGATCAGACAGGGTTTCTATAAACATTTAAGCGCCCGATGACGGGCTCTTGGGTTATATGAAGCGAAAAAAGGCTCAGGGCTTATAAACAGAGGCCAATTGGATCGGAGGTTTTAATATGATAAAATGACTTGCGAGCATCAATTGTTTCCAATGCGATAAGCGCCCGACTGAGTCTAGCGCCTAGTTCTAGGGCATGGGAATATGTGGGGAAGTGGTTTAAGACTTAGCCCAAAGGGGCTTAAGCCCATAGTCAAAAAACTTATTTTTTATGAAATTTTCAATATTTTTTTATGGATTTGGGGGTTTCGACAAGGTTCAAAAATGAGTTTTAAACCTTTTAAAATGGATTTTCATGAAGGGAAAAAGTGAATAAATGGAAAATAGAGGAATTCCATGGGGAATAAAGGGGTAAAAATGAAGGTTAATTTGAAGTGAAAGGAAGGGAAAAATGGGGGAAAAAGGGATTTTTGCAGCAGTCTTTTCTTCATGAAAACAACAGAATTTCTAAATTTAAAAGGGAAACATCAGTGAAGATTATACAAAGGGAATGATGTCTTCATGAGTCTTCAAGAGATAACATTTTTAGCAATAAAACTTGTTTCTTGAAGGCTTGAAAAATTATTTAGCCACCATTTGATATAACAAATTTTATAGGTGGCTAACAGTGGCTCCACTTAGGGATGGTGCCTTCTTGAAGGCATCAAGAACTTCAGACTTGCATTATCTAGGGGGCTGATCAGTGCCTCATCCATTGGGCTGCAACTTTCTTTACTTGGATGATCTTCTTTTTCTCTGAAAAATGTTAGCAACCATGAAAAAACAATGGATATCATCAACACAAGATTTCTACCTACCCAATCCTACTGATCTAACATTTTTTCTTCTTTAGAGTGCACTTGGATTGGAAAAATCTCATACAAAATTTATTCTTTTGAAAGAAAAAAATCTAATCTAATTCTACTTCTTATTTATCCATGAACTCAGATTAAAAAGTTGAGTTCATATGCTTCTCTACCTAATATACTAATATGTTAGGATTAAATAGTCTAACTGATTTTTATTCACTAATTTCTAAACAGAAATTCAAAAGCATACAAGTCAGGATTGAGCAGTCTAACTTCTTGTTAATCTATGGCATAGACAACAAGCTACACATAGATATTATTTTGCAGAAAATTAAATAAAAAAGGAAGGCTTAAGATCTGAAAGTTTAGGCACGACCTTCTCTTTTCTTCAGGTCTGTTTTTGAGTTAATTTGAGCTATTTTTTCCTTGATATCTAGTTCAGATTTTGAACTTATTAGAACCATTTTACCTCTGTTTTTGACTCAAGATTTAAAACAGACTGGAATCATTCTTTATTTGAAAACTTAGGTTCAGATTTTGAGCTTGTTTGAACCTTTAATTTCTATCCTAATCTTCCTAACTGATAAGCCAAGATTAAACTGTTTGACAAATTGAATTCACTAACCTATCAACAATCAATTTAAAACTAATTAGTCATGATTAGGTTGTATGACTAACTAGAAGTGAATTTTTAGGAGTGGCATTTAAGCTTGCACACTTTCAGAATTTGTTTTTCTCTTCTTTGGTATGGGGTTGTACCTTTATTATTTTTACAATCTGCCCTCTTTTCTTTCTTCTATTGTTTTTGTATTTTTGATTTTTCCAACTTTGAATGCAATGATGGGTGAAATATTTATAATGAGAAAAAATATAAAAAAGGCTTTCAGAACATGACAGGATCAAGAAAAGTAATGTTTAAGCATCCTGCCATTGACAGGACCCCTAAAATAGTTCAACTCCATTCAACTCCTGCAAAAAATAGGCACTGTTACCAGCAACAGAATGAATGAGATAAGGGCCAAGCCACAAGTTTTCAAATTTTCCATGCTTTCCCTTATCTTCTCTCCTTGAATCCCACTTTAAAACTTTGTCCCCAACATTAAAATTGCTAGCCTTTGTTCTTCTGTCAAAATTTTTTTTGATGCTATCTTGCTTCTGTAATGCTTTGTTGTAAACCTCCTCTCTGGTTTGTTGAAGATGAATAGTCTAATTTATCCTTATGATCATGTCATTATCTTCAGTTTGAAACTCTTGAGTCAACTTCATAACTGGTACACCAAGGTTGGTAGGAAAAATTGCATCTGTACCATACATAAGCTGGTAGGGTGACATCCCAATAGATTTCTTCAATGTCAATCTGTCAGCCCATAGTGCATGAACTAGCTTTGTGTGCCAAGACTTCTTGTTGTCTTCCAACAGCTTCTTGATTATGTTCACCAAAATTTTGTTTGAGGATTTTGCTAGTCCATTACCTTGAGGGTAATAGGCCATATAATGACCCAACGTAATCTGATATTTGTGATAGAATTCAACCATATTCTTGGATCCAAATGATGTTGCATTATCAGCGATAATATTTCTAGGACAACCAAATCTAGAGAGGATATTAGTCTCCATGAGTTTTATGATGACATAATCATTGGCTTGCCTAGAAGACATGGCTTCTATCCATTTGGTGAAGTAGTCTGTGGCAGTGAGAATCCATCTATGTTGGGCAGAGGATGGTGGATGGATTTCTTCTATGAATTCAAGTCCCCACTATTGAAAAGGAGCTTCAACAGTGATTGGATGCAGAGGTAAGGGTAGCAGCTTCCTTTTGCCTTTAAAAATTTGGCATTTATGACAGGCAATTATCATCTTGTGTACATCAAGAAAGAGAGTAGGCCAATAATAACCCACCCTTAGAATTTTGTTGGCTGTTGTCTTCCAATAGAGGTGGCCTTCACATTCTCCTTCATGGAACTCGTGCTTAACCCTCTCTGCATCATAATCAGGAAAACATTTAAGCAATATTCCACTTGCATTTTTCCAATAAAGACATTTATCTATAATGCAGTAGTTTACAGCTTTTAACTTTAAAAATCTTGCCTTTTTTTTTGATAAACCCGAAGGTGTGTTCAAATTAAACAAAACATAAAGAATATCAGCATACCAATAGGAATTCATAAAATGGTCTTCAACAATGGGAGTTGAGATTTCCTCTTGTTCATCTAAAGCATTAATCATATTAATATCAAGAATTTCAAAATTTGATTCAGTCATTAATCTAGCTAGACCTTGGCCTTTGATGAGTTTAGTGGGATTGATCTCTAACTCATATTCAAGTATAACCGTAATCCAATTACCTCTCTTACCATCTGGGTCTTGCGTTAGAATGTCTTTCACATCTGAATTTGGGACAGAGGCAATGATGTGTGAGTGCAAGATGTATACTCTGAAGTCTTTTAAAGCTTTAACCAAAGCAAAAGCTTTCTTTTCCATAATGTTTACTTCAGAGGGGCATCCCTCAAAGCCTTGCTAAAGAATGCAATAGGCTGCTATTGTCCCTATGGATTTTTCTATAAAAGGACAGCAGCTATTGTATGTTCTGATGCAAATGAAAAAATATAAAAATATTTTGAAAAATCAAGACTTATTAGAATTGGTGTTTTGGTTAACGCTTGTTTCACCAGCTCAAAGGACTTATTTGCTTCCAAGGTCCATTTAACCCCTTGCTCCTTCTTTAGCATGTTTGTAATGTTTCTAAGGAGCTCAGCCAAGTTGGGTATGAACCTTCTCAAGAAATTAATCTTTCCAATGAAATATTGTAGTTCCTTGATGTTACGAGGATGAGAGATTTGCAATATGGCCTCAATCCTCTTTGGATCTATCTTAATACCCTCTTTCGAAATGATGTGCCCAAGAATTTTACCTTCTTGGAGACCAAATAGTGTTTTCTTTGGGTTTAAAGATATCCCAAACATTATGCATCTCTCGAAGACTGTTCTCAAATGTTCTAAGTGCTCTTCATCTGTCTTTGAAAAACAATGACATCATCAAGGTAAATAATGATGAAGTAGCCCAATTCTTTTGAGAATGCTATGTCCATGGCTCTTTGGAATGTTGCACCAGCATTCATTAGACCAAAAGGCATTTTCACATACATGAAAGTGCCCCAAGGTGTAGTAAAAGTTGTCTTTAATTGATCATCGGGATGAACTAAAATCTGATTGTATCCCGAGTAGCCATCAAGCAAAGAAATTCTTTTTGAACCAACTACCCTTTGTAAAATATGGTCCATCTTGGGTAAAGGGTAGTTTTCCTTGAGTGAAGCTTTGTTTAAGTCTATAAAGTCTATACAAAGCCTAATCTCTCCTGTTTTCTTCCTAACTGACACCATATTAGACACCCACTCAGAATATCTAATAGGGATAAGAATACCAGCTTCATACATTTTCTTGATTTCCTTCTCAACCAAAGGTATCTGAACAGGGTTAATTCTGTGTAGCTTCTGTTTAAATGGCTTTTGGTTTTCCTTGAGAGGAATTTTGTGCTTAATTATTTCAGTGTCATAGGATTTCAGATCCTCATAACTCCACGCAAAAACATCAGAATTTTTTTTAAACAACTCTATGTATTTGAGTTTAATGTGAGCTGGTAAAGTCTTAGACAGTTTGATCATCATTGCTTTCAGTTCACTGCCTATATTGCACTCTTTGAATTCAGTCTCTACAGGCTCCAGTTTTGGCTTCTTGGCCACATCGTTGAAATCAAACAAATCTTCTAAAGGGGCTAGACCCTTTGGAAAACTCTGATCTTTAGACTTTAGGGTTTCTAAGTCCTCTGTTTCCAACCCTGCAACCATTTTTGCTGTATTATCAAGTTTTCTAGACAAAATATTTACATTAGAAAGCTCAGGAGACTTTTCTTCTTCATCAAGAAAATTTTCTTCACTAGGGCAGTCTGTTTCATAATATGAATCCGAACTGGGTAGCTCAAATTCATTTCTGAACTGCATGAAGTCTTCTATTTGTTTTTCTCCATCAAACACTTGCCAATACTTCTCATTATCAGGAATAACTGGTCTGAATTTAATCTGAGTTGTGCATTCTTTGGTTTCATATGGCATTAAGCATGTTCTAGCAACAAAGGCCAAACTATGGGCCATGTTATTCTTTCTTCTCAGGACAAAAATCAATTGGGACTCCTCAAAAGTTTTCAATAGATCCACGACATCATTTCAATAGGCCCTAAGTCTGGGGTGATTAGCGTTTTATTCCCCGTTGACCTACCTAATGATTAATTATGAATCCCCATGCACTTTAATTCTTTTGGCTCTTAATTTTTTCAACAAATGTAAGCCTAAAAGAAGGGATTCATATTTTGCTATGTTATTCGAACACTGAAAGTTTGATCTACAAGAAAGTCTTTCTGTGTGGTTGTTTTTAGTGTTGCAAATCGAGACACCCACGCCAACATTTCTTCTAGTGCATGACCCGTCAAAGTTCATACTCCACAGAGGACTAGTTTCAGGTTCATGTTGGTCACTATCCTCTTCAACTAGGGTGCTTTCTGGTTGTTCTCGAATGTTAGCACTTAGTTGAATTTGTTTTAATTCCTTAGGTTCTTCGTTGCATTGAGGAATGCTTTCTTGAATGTCAAGGTTTAAAAGCAAAGGATGTATGACTTGTAGCTCAAGACTAGTGTTTGGTTTGCTAAAGTTTTCGGGTCTAACAAACTGTTTTGACACTTCTGTGGTGTCTACCTCCTCCTCTCTATCGGCCATTAATTCAGTTAAGTGACTTGTTCTGTGAATGTTTCATTGTTAAACAGGATAAAAGAATCGAGGCCTGTATTTACAGAATACAGAGGAGTGTTTTGTGGTCTGTCTTGGCTAGTAACCATATACTGCATATGAGACTCGCTGTAAAGTCTTCTTGTCTAATTGAAAAGAGGGATGGTCGCATATGTCATGTCCATCTACATAGTCCCTTGTAACTTAGCTCCCCAAGACCTAGATAATAGCATACCATACTTTGGGGGCACATCAGCCACAACAATATCCATGACTAAACATTTGGCTGGGATCTGTGCTAAGTTAACACAAAGGTCTTTAATTAAACCTAAACATTTTACTCTTCTTGAGTCAAATGAGTAAAGGTCTTTGTAAGGTTGGGTGATTTCCAGGCCTAGGCTCTCCATTACAGCTTTCGGCATTAAATTGTGAGAGGCCCCGGAATCATGCATAGCGTTGTGCAAAATATTTTCATGAACGTTTAAACTAATGTAAAAAGGAGTAACAGGTCCCTCTTGATATCTACCTTCAATATTAGGACCGAATATGAGCTCTGGCTAGTCATCGTTAAGATTGGAAGTGCCATTATTCTCTTCTATGTTAAAAGCCTTCAAAATTTGAGATCTATATACATTAAGGGCAGCTAACTCAGTAAGAGGAACAGAGATTTCAATTCTTGAAATTTCCTACTCTAAACTAAAATGAATTTGATTCTTTGAAGTACTTGTTTCAGCCTTATTAACTGCCACCCTGTCAGCAAAATCTATTTGCTAATTTGTTCTTTTTACATTTGACAAAATTGTTTTAACAGGAGTATTAGCTGAGGTGCTAACACTACTAAGTTCTGCACTCTATTTTGCATTGTTTTGAGTGCCTTTATCTTCACCTTTATCAGAATTTACAGCCGCTATTTTGTCCTTCTATTTTACAATTTTGGGTTTACTTGCAGTGCTGTTTTGTGAAGACTTTTCAAAGGTTTTGGTTTTGGGAGTTTCGTGATTGGTTTTACTTCGAAGGTCATGCTCTTTTTGAGACTCTATGATGACATTTTCCATGTCTTGATAATAAATTTCATCCTCATCTCTTTTGTCATCATAAGGTGTGTATAGACCTTGTTTTCTATCATAATGAACCTCAAAGTCATCATTATCTACTCCCAACATGTTGATATCATCTTCCTCTGTTTGTTCATCTGTTTCTTCAACCTTGCTTACATAGTTTTGATGAAAAGGAGGGGTGATATGTTGATCATCCTCCATAGGTCTGTTTGGAGGTTGGTTTCTTCTGAAATTTTGATTCTGGTTTTGATTTCTGTTTTGAGGAGCAGTTTGATTTTGACTTGCTTGTGCTCTCTCAAGGATGCTCATTTTCTTCATCATCTCCTCCATCATTCTCTCCATATTTGAGCTAGATGTGGAAGGTGTAGATTCCTCTTTAAAGGACACTTTCTTTTCATTTCTCATTCTTGATATTTTCTCCATCAAGTTAACTTCCACAGCAAGAGCCCCTTTTTGCATATCTTCAAGGGTTAAGGGATCTCTCTCTCTCAGCTAATAGGCCATCTTAGGATCAAACCCTTTAGGAAACTTGTTTAACGCTGAGCCTTGTGGAGGTTTTAGATCTGGGGGAAGTGCATTATACACACTGTTAAATCTAGTGTTGTAAGCTTGTACACTTTCCCCAGTGTTTCTGTGGAGATTTGTGTAATCAGAAAGTATTTGAAGAGGGTTCTTCTTCACTTCCCATTTGTTTAAGAATTGATGATGGAAGGCTTGAAGATCATTTATACTATGAGGGGCTAAGCCTTTAAACCATTTTCTTACTTCTCTCCCCAAACTCTGAGAAAATAATCTAAGCTTGACAGATTCATCATCAATTTCATTATTGTCAAAGTAGTCATTCATATTATCCACATGTTGTGATGCAGTAGTAGCATTACTAGCATCATATAATGGTATGTTGGACTGATAGTCCTGTGGAATATTGAATAAGGGTATAGGAAGGACTAAGGGAGCATACCATGCTGCCATGATAGGAGGTGGAGGTGGATTTACAAGAGGTGGATTAACAAGAGGGAAGGTGGGATGGAATGGAGTGGTTTGGACAGTGGATTTAGGATGAACAGATGTGGAAGGACCAGGAATAGATTGCTGAGCTGATCTTAGATGGGAGATACCTAAATTATGAAGGAAATATAAATCAAGTGTTGTTGTTTCTCTACTACCAGGATGTTCACTTGTTTCAGGAGATGAAAGTGAAGACTCTGAATCTAGCTAATCTAAATCATCAATTGACTTAGTTCTAAATGGATTTCTTAAGTCAACTTGTGATTTTTGTAGAGCTGCAAGGTTTTCGGGAACTGAATTAGCTCTCAAGGGTGATCTGAAAACAGTTGAAGATTTAATCTTAGGAGACTTCCTAAGGATACTTTCAGGGTTATCAACTATCTCAGGTGGGTCTAGGTCAGGATAGGATCTAGTATGAATCTTTCTAGGAGCCACTATGATGTGTTTTGCAGACCCAAGTAAACAAGAAAAGTTCAACCAGATATGACAGTCTTTAAGAGGTTAACTGATCTGTTTTAAATAAGAAAACTTTAATCCTAAAGCCTTCTAATTGAGTTTAAAAGATGTTACAATGATTATGGGTCTTCCCATTGGAGTCTTAAGGTCTGTTTAGGATTGTGGAGTTTCCAAGTGGAAGTTTTTAGCTATTTTGGAGGTAAAATATTTTATGGTCCACCACCATGTTTATTGAATACCAATCTAAAATATTTTTGGTTTTTCTGAGTTATTTTTTAGTCCTATGGGTTTTAAGAGTGTCCTAAATCTGTTTCAAAACTTAGCTATGGTTATGAGACAAAGCCAGTCTACTCTTATGGCTAAACTAGCTAATCCTTCAAGGTTTGATAAGGTCTTATGAGAATCCTAAGGTGTCCTTAGTTTGTCACTGATTCAAACAAGTTTTATCATGATTACCATTGCTTCGTAGTGCTTGAAAAGGGCTGATTTTTACTCACTGCACAATTTTTTTGAATTGAGGAATAATCTGAGGTCTTAGAAGTATCAAGGATGAAAGACACTCACAAATCCCTAGTGGAGTTGCCAGAAATGTTAGTTGCTGGTGGTTCAACTGGCCAAAAGAAAAAATTTCATAGAATAAAGAGGTTTCCTGAGTTTGTAAAAGCAGATAGGATGATGTTTTACTCAGAACTTCCCCAGCAGAGTCGCCAAAAATGTTAGCTCCCTGTAATTTGCAAGATTTGCAAAGTCAAACTGCAGAGAGAACACTTGAACCACTTTTGGATTCTAGGATTTAGCCCTCCTGAATCCAGAGAGGGATCTCTCCAATAAAGTGAAAAGATTGATTTATCTTTAAAGGTTTTATGGGTATGATATTAGGCTAGTTATGAAGACCGAGGGTTTTTGTTTGTTTTGGATGGTTGAGCATGATTATTATTTGAGTGGAAAGTCCTAAATGGAAAGAGTTTCAAAGGTGTGAAGTTGCAAGAAATCAGAACAATCTTTGGCTAAGAAGATAGATATAACGCTGGTTTTTAGTCCATTGGGCTATGGAGTCATAAGAGGGTTTAATTGAGCAACAACTTCAATAGTGATCCAAGGGGAAAGTCATCTATATCACAAGATATTTGAGATTAAATGATGGGATGGAAACAATAAAAGTGCTGGAGAGGTGGAAACAGATAATAATTTCAACGAGGATTTATAGTTTGTCGAAACAAGTAAAGCCTCTTAAGTAAATATTTAAAACCAACCAAGAACAGGGCTCAACATAAATTCCTTGGGCAAGTTTGTATTAAAGCAACTTAATAGAAAAACAATCCAGTAATCCGCATAATTACCTTCAGAAGGGATGAAAACATTTAAGAGAAACAAAATGCAACTGAAGCTCAGTTAAGATACTTTTAAATCTAGACCGCTTTCAGCCAACACTAAGGGAAACTTTCAGAATTTACCTTTGGAGAAAGAAGCTAGAAAACAGGGCACATCATCACTTTTCTAGTCTAGCTTTACTAAGAAGATAATGAAAATAACATTCAAGAATGATGTTTGGAGTAAACATTAGGATGAGGGAACGCTAGCATTCCTAACTGCTCAACTGTATTGAATCATTCTTAAATAAATAATTTAGAGGAAAACATTGACATAAAGTTTATCAGTGAGAGAAGGGTACTGTAAACAATAAATCATAACTCTATGCTTGTTGTTCTTTATCAGAGAATAAATGGACAAAATGGCATACATGAAAGGAAAACAATTACACAGAAAGAAGCACTTCACCAGTGATATAGACCAGGATCCCAAGAAACAGCTTGTTATTGATGTCAAACCAGTTACAGTCTTTAGGTCCAATATTTCAGTTCAGCAATCATCTTCACTTCTCAGCCTAACTATTTGATCACAAAAAGAGCTTCAAGAGCCTTTGAATACTATTTACACATAGAAAGTTTCTAGCACAAGTATATTTCAAAGTTCTGCAACCAACATTGTTTCATGTTCTATAGAAGTATTTATAGAAGAAATGAGGAGGTGGGATGGGATAAAAGATCTCCAAGTTCAATTAATACAGATTAATACTTCTCAGCCTTTGAGGGGCTTGATGGAGAAGTTTACAGATATTTATTCTGTATTAATTGTTATACATTAAGATTTAAGCTCGGTGAGGAGCTTTTGTTGACTTTAAGGCTCTATTTCATCGTGTAATAACTTTGCTTATATTTTTACAATAAATCTTTTTGGCTGGGAATAACTGTTCAGCTGTATTGAGGAAAACATCCTTTTTTATGGTCATTACTCAACCTCTGTTGAATGCTGTGAGGCTACAGGTGGCATTAGGTAGCTCAAAGGAATCAATTAGCCTCTGGTGTGGCAGTGGAGGCTCTCTCTGTCTGGTAGATATTTTTTATTTTCTTTAAACACCATTAATTTGATTTGATTCTATGTGTTTAGGCCTAATTCAGCCTAATTCTATCTTTTTGTTCTTTAACTGTGTTTAATTTAATGGATTAGGCTTTTGATTTTTGATCTTAGCCCTAATCCACCAAAACTGTGGTTCTTCCTTCAATTCTTCTGTTCTGGTTATATTTGATCTTCAACACTGATACTGTCAGTTTTAATCATGCTTCACTGTGTCTTGTTGATGTGAAGGTAATACAAGGCTTTATAATGTTGCCAACATTCATGAGACACTGGAAAATGCTGATGAAAAACCCCATGGAACAATCTCTTTGATAAACAAAATCCTGGAGGATCATCATCCTGGGATTTTATTTTATTTTTAAAACATTTGAAAAACCTTTGAAACCTGCACAAACAAAGAAATATTAATAAATCCTACGTATTTTTGGGTTGGACTACTTCAGAGGTTGCGTATTAGGTCACAGCCGTTGGATGAAAGCATCCAATGGTGGAGATTCGCTTGTGGGGGTCAAAGGAGGCGGTTGGAAGAATGGTGGAGTTTTTAAGTTAGGGCCATTGATCTTGCAAAGATCAACGGTGGGGAGAAAATGTAATAATATAAAGCGAAAGAGTCACTTTACAATAAGGTATGCTGAACATGCGAAGAAAATAGGTTAAAGATCCTTTGCGGAGGAAAAAGCATTGGAAGGGAAATTGGGGTTTCCAAATGATCACAGGCCGTCGGATTAGCTTGGCCCATGGAGATAAATGATCAGGATTGGTTGATGAAGAACCTTTGGAAAAGGCAGAGGGTGATAGTGTAATGCTCAAATTGAATCTGGGGGAGAGAACGCGAAGAAATGTTGTGGAAATAAGGGAAAGTGGTTTCGGCTTTATAAACCAGTAGTATTGCGTAGGAAAAGGGGAGGAAGGTGGTTTCACCTTTTCAAATGTGATATGCGTTATCAATCGACACGTGGCACTCTGAAACCGCCTATATTGCATAGCCTTATGAGAATTATCCTTCATGCTAAAATATGCGCAAAAATGTGCACTGGACGTTAGATCTAAGGCCTTAGATCAAACGTTGGGGAGTGAGTGCGATATTGATAAGATGCACAGGCGGTAGTAGGTGGGGTGGTTTCAATCTGAGCCGTTGGATTAGAGATTTGGACAGCTGAGATCAAATCTGGAGTTAAATGGAATATATATGCGAGGCAGAGAAAGGGTCAATATGGGATGTTGATCTGCAGAGATCAACGGCTGAGATTTGGCCAAAAACATTATAAAGCAGGGTTATGAATTTAACCAAAGGTGGCAGGATCGATTTGGACCGTCTGATCTTGACACGTGGATGGCCCAAATGCAATCGGAGGATTGCAATCAGTGGGGGCATAGACAGAGGAGTTTCGATGCAATTAGATGTGGACCGTCGATCTGCAGATCAAATCAATGGTGGAGGATGAATCGGAGGATTTCTCAGCGGGGAAAAGGTCTTTGCGATGGAGTGATAAGGGCAGTTATATCTGGGAAGGAAGGGAAGATATCAACGGCTAATATCACATCGGGAGGCCTCCAATCGAGAGTGGGTGAATAAAATATAAACACGCCCAATGGAAAATCTCCGATGCGAGATTGCATGATCCGTTTGATCATTTTAGATCAACAGTGGAGATTGTCTGAAATCATGCACCGGCGGGACCCTTTGTAACATATGAAAATTAGAATTTTAATGAATAACAAAGGATTTTGCTTTGGGGAAGGGTTCATTTATGTGGTTTGGCACTAGATTACTGGGCCTGTGGATATATGAATAAGTGAAAGGGACCAGGGTTCAAACATATAAATGTCCAATCAGAATTGGAATAATGGAGCAGGCCTTTTCAATCTACCCATGCAAAATCTCCAATGCGATATTATATTGACTGTTTGATCAGGGAAAGATCAATGGTTCTTTTGATAAAGAACATGAACCGACAGGTTTAGAAAAACTTAGGAAAAATGGGTTTTATGAATTTACAAAGGGAACAAGTGATCAGACAGGGCTTATATAAACATTTAAGTGCCCTATGACGGGCTCTTGGGTTATATGAAGCGAAAAAAGGCTCGGAGCTTATAAAAAGAGGCCAATTAGATAGAAGGTTTTAATATGATAAAATGACTTTCGTGCATCAATTGTTTCCGATGCGATAAGTGCCCGAATGGGTCTAGCACCTGGTTCTAGGGCATGGGCATATGTGGGGAAGTGGTTTAAGACTTAGCCCAAAGGGGCTTAAGCCCATAGTCAAAAAACTTATTTTTTATGAAATTTTCAACATTTTTTGATGGATTTGGGGGTTTTGGCAAGGTTCAAAAAATGAGTTTAAAACCTTGTAAAAGGGATTTTCATGAAGGGAAAAAGGGAATAAATGGAAAATAGAGGAATTTCATGGGGAATAAAGAGGTAAAAATGAAGGTTAATTTGAAGTGAAAGGAAGGAGAAAATGGGGGAAAAAGGGATTTTTGCAGTAGTCTTTTCTTCATGAAAACAACAAAATTTCTGAATTTAAAAGGGGAAACAGTAGTGAATATTATACAAAGGGCATGATGTCTTCATGAGTCTTCAAGAGATAAGATTTTTAGCAATAAAAATATTTTCTTGAAGGCTCGAAAAATGATTTAGCCACCATTTGATATAGCAAATTTTATAGGTGGCTAACACTATCCATTCAAGCTAATTCATGTAATTTTCAGTATCCGGTCTAGGTGTATGAAAATATGGTGTATATTTATTCTCTGCCCTCAGTTTTGAAATGACACCAACTAGATCATAATACCATGTAAAAATAGGGCTAAAATACATCTCTTTCAACAACTTATTTTCTTCCTCCCTTGTTGTCCTGCTATTACTGATAAAAGGACCTATCTGTGTTTTAATTTAAAACTAGGATTTATTTTTACCAGAGACAAAATGCACTTCATCTGCATTAATCATTTGTCTAATATAATCTAATGCAAAAATCTTCATGGGCAGGAATTTTGGCAACTTATAAGGGGGAAGCTCACAGCCATAAACTCTCAGTTCTATATAATTTTGGTAAAGATACCAATCCCTTATTCTAGCTTGATATGGAAACAACAATACCTTTCTAATCTCTTCACTAATCCTTGGCTCTGGAGTGCTATTCAAAAAACTGAGAGCTGGCTGAATAAGTAATTCAACAAACTGCCTATATGAATATTCTTTTTGTTCCTTCATGACTAATGAAGTCCAGAAGATGATTGAATATTTATTTCCTTCTTCATCTAATTTCTGTAAAGGAAACTTAAATTTGTCTCCTTGAGAGTACAAGAATAAGTAAACTAACACAAAGGCATAACTGAAAACCTCTTCAAATGTGAATTTGACAAGCTGATCATGGATAGAATATGAAATAAATTGACTGAAGTTCAAAATTATGGAGGGTTTAGAGTCTTTGAATAATATGGACAGGAATCCTAGGATGGCTTCATCTACCCATTGGTATGAATAATAACTAATAATGTAGGAAATGACTGTGATGATTTGTTTGGACCTTTAAGGGAAAATGGATGATGGAAATGGAGGGATTTTCTTAGGTAATGGATCATTTTCAGCCATTAATAGCTCAAGAGTTTGAGCTCTCTTTGAAAAATATAACTTCTGGTATATTTCAATCAAGGTTTCTGGGGTAAATGGGGTAGCATTCTCTGTGGTTGGGGCTTGCATCATTTTTCAATGGTTTGGGCATTGATAGTCACTAAAATCTCTCATGTAGGAGTGATAATAGCTCTCTGAATTGGCATATACAAAGCTTGGAATCTCCTAAAAAACTCTGGGGCACTATGGGTACAAGGAAATATGAAACGTGGGAGATTAGAATCCCATAGTCCTATGTCATCTGATTTATCCAAGAATTTTTCTTCTAACCAATAGTATAACTCAAAAAGCTCAAGGTCAGACAAGGTTTCATGTATTTTGTAATATTTTCTGCTAAAGGTATGTGGTGAAAATCAACTAGAGGGTGTAACATCAAACTTATTGGTTCTTCTGGTCCTTTATTCTTTGAAGGCATGATTAGATCTATCGAAATGATGGAAACACGAATTTGTGATGGAAAACACAGGCCGAGACTTGAGGAAAATATATGTAGACTAAAAGAACATGAATAGTTGCAAAGGAAGGCTTTAAACACTAACAAAGTTTATCTATGGAGTTCTAGTCAATGGCTGTAAATTGGTAATATTGTGAAGAGAAGTTTGAAAAGTGGAGTAAATGTTTGAAAAAAACATTTAATGGTGAATTCATGGGCAATTGGATTATTTCCTGTTTGAAAAAGGGTGTGGGTACATTGCCTAACAGTTAGAAATTAAATTAGTTGGCTAATGGTTATGGTAAACATGGCCATTAAGTTTATTGGATAGTCTTAAGTCCACGTTGGCATGACGTGATTGGCAGGAGGAGTGATGTTTTTAATTAGCAGGTAAGCAAGATTTGAGAGGGGTAGCAAGGTGGAAAATGGTTTCGTGCGGGTGAGGTGCGAAATCAGCTTCTCGTGACACGTACCAGTGGGGTCGGTCTTCAATACCACTCTCCCCCAACGTTAAGTCTTGGACAATGAGGGGGGCCTGAATTTTCATACAGGTTGTCGGATTAGACTGTGATGCGATAGATGATCGGCTAGATGGGGGAGGATTAACGTATGTCAGAGTTTAATGAAATGTGGGTTAGGGGTGTGATCAAGGTGATGTGACATGAACAACTAGAGAATACGAGAATGTAACGTGTAGCATGGGTAGTGTATAATAATTGATAGTGGAGAATGACATCGGTGAATTAAAACACATAGGATTTAAAACCTATGGTTTTGAAGCTTTATTTTCAAAATATTAAAAATAGAACTTTAATAAAATGTGATTTCGAAAATATTTTTTTTAGTAAAACTTTGCATTTCCTTCAAACACAGCAAAATAATATAAAAATTCTATCACAAAAATTTTATTTCGGACTATGAAAACTGAATTTATCCTTCATCTAGAACTTTATGGATGGATTGGAGGTTTTACTGCCCTTTTTGATAATAAAAAATTGAAGAGTTTTCATCGTAGTTTAGACCCTAAACTTGACCTATATGTGATGGAATGATATGACTTTAGAGCTTTGAATGGAGATGAAATAGTGTGAAAGAGAAGCATATTATGATATGACTCATTCAGTGACCAAAATTATTGCTGAACACTAACTAAAAAAAGAAAAAAAAATGATTAAAGTGTAATATTCCCAATTAGCCATGAGCTAGTTGGAATATTAATTTTTGTTTTATCTTCCTTGTTTGATGAATAATAGGGTATGGAGACCCATAAATCTCCTTATTAGGAATAAAAATCACCCCTAATGTGAAATGAGGACATCTTATAAGCTTAATTAAGAACCCTTGTGTGTGAAAAGGGGTTGGAGCATGAAGACTAGGTCAACTTTGAGAAAATCAACAACGTTGTTATGGAGTGGACATTTATTGAGGGACAACACAGTTTTGGAGGGAGATCTCATGCATGGAGATAGTGGATTTAAGGAGTGGGACCAAGGGTGAGGAAGCTGATCACTTATATAAGGAAGAGGATTCCAACCATAGTTCATTCATGTTATGTTCTGATACTTTTATTATATGGTATGTTTAGACATATAGCTTTCTTCAGTTGTTTAGCTAAGATTGCAGTGTTGTTTAACACAGGGTGTTCCCGAGCGGGAATCCCACCTCTATCCTTGAGGAGCCTAAAAGGAAGAGTATGTAACTATCATTCCACATTCAGGCATTAGTTAGTCCAAGTTTCAGTCTTATGGTACAACGAAATTCCTCTTGAGGTTGTGTTGTGTTGTAGGGAAAAAGTTGTGGAGGGTTGATTTGGGTGATTTTTGAGCTAGATCTCATTGGAGGGAGGTTCTTTTCTCTTGGGATACTAGTAAAGAATGCCCTAGAGCATCACTGATAAATTTGGCATTAGGCCATAGTGTTTTTATCCCCTACAGTGTAGTATTAGTCGTGATTTGCGTTATTCTAGGAAGGAGTTTCAGGGGTATTTGTAGTAGGTGATTTGGGGGGTGATTTCTTCAGTGAAGGGTCCAACCTTTCATCCATAGGATCAATTGGAGGAGAAAATACTTATTTTCATATCATCTTCAGCCATATCTATTCAGTTACTTCTTACAACATACTTTAGCCCTAGGGTTGCAGCTCATATTGTGTTATTGGGTGTTTTCCCTGGAGACCCTCTTGGGTTCTTTGTTGGAGGCTGTATAGAGCCTTGATCTTCATTGTACATTATATTTGAGGCATATATAAGCCCTTTATATTTTGTGTACTCATTTTCTGTAGAATTGATTTTATGAATGTGCTGTAGCAGTGTCTCCGACATTTTGATATAGTAGCAGCACCTCAATATTGAGAGAATTACTCATTGGAGGCTTATTGTATATTTTTATATGCTTTCTGGCCCATTATTTTATACATATTTTTTTTTGTTATGATTAATGGAAAGGCTCCATATTTGTCTCATACTTTGATGTGATGTTTACACTGTTATTTCAAAAAAATTTCACTATATTCCTGCTTTTCCCATTTGGGAATTTTACATAAAGACCTAATGGAAAACTCTTAAAAGAGATATCTTTGATCACTGAAACACTGACTCTAACATTGGCTCCATCTGGGGATGGCAGCTCCTTGAAGAGGTGTCAAGAGCACCATAAATCAGGTAGCCTTACCCTTGGGCTATGGAGTCAACTGAGCTTTAGAAAACTGAAACAAAATAAAACCTTTTGACTAAAACTACTGACTTGACTCGAACTTGACAAAAGAATAAAACTTGAGAATTTTTTAAAGAGAACAAAAACTATTTACTGATGTCTTATAGCATTCTCCTCAAAATTCAAACTTTTGCAACCATTCCCTTATTTGTTGAGCATCAAATGTAAACTGATATATACAATGACATTGATTTCCTTTCTCAGGATTTCAAGAAACATAGTGCTTTAGAAACCTACCATTGATAGGTCCTCTTAGCACTTCTTGTCCTTCAAGATATTCTAGAAAAAACAATTTGTTTCCTCTGAATGATACAATATTTTAAGGTCCTTTCGATAGATTGTAAAATTTCCCATGCTTGCCCTTTTCTTCATTTATAGCATCCCATCTTAGAACAATATCTCCAATCTTGAAATAATTAGCCTTTGTTTTTCTATCAAATATCTTTTTAATTCTGTCATGCAATTTTGAAGTATTGCTAAAAACTTCATCTCTTGATTGTTGCAAATGTATCATCTGGCTGATCCTTCTCTAAATATTATTAGGCTCACTGTGAACCTCCTGCAAAATCTTCATTACTAGAACAAACAAAGAAGAAGGGAAAACAATGTCAATTCCATAAACAATCTAAAATGTAGACATATTAATTGATCTTTTTGTGCTCACTCTATCAGCCCAAAAAGAATCTGTAAGCTTCTTATTCCAATTCCTTTTGTTTTCCTGTACCGTATTTTTGATAATATTCACCGAAGACTTATTAGATGATTCCACAAGCCCATTTCCTTGAGGATAATATGTAGTAGAATGACCAAGTATAATGTGATATTTATCATAAAAATAAATCATCTTCTTGGATTTGAAAGCAGCTGCATTCAATGATAATTTTGTATGGACAACCAAATCTCGATAGAATATTATTTTCAAGAAACTAAATAATAACATAATCAAATGCTTACCTTGTGGGAATAGCCTCATTCCATTTGGTAAAATAATCAGTAGGAGTGAGAATCCATTTGTGTTGAGCTGAATATGGAGGATGAATTTAAGCAATAAAATCAAGTCTCCATTGTTGAATTCATGTTTGGACTTCAATTGGTTTTAAAGGAAAAATTAAAGGTTTCCTTTTTCCTTGAAATATCTCACTCATGACAACTATTAATTGTTTTATAAACATAATAAAACAAGGTAGCCCAGTAGAAACTTTCTCTCAATATCTTTTTTTCCATGGTTTTCCAATAAATATGACCTCCATAGTTACCCTTATGAAAAATTTTCATGACTTTCTCAACTTCACCTTCAACTAAACAATTCAGCAATATCCATCCGGGATCTTTCCAATATAAGACACCATTGAGAATACAATATTTTAGTGATTTTAACTTTAGTGATCTTGATTTACTGCTTACCATGCCAGGAGGAAGATTCAAATGTTGCAGAATATATACAATATCAACATACCAGGGAGATAAAGAAAATATCTCAGCTATCGCAAGTAATGTTTCAATATTTTTTTCATCAGACATTATAGCAATGAAGTTTATATCTAAGGCATGAAGATTAGAATCTGCCATTAGATTTTCTAGGCCTTGTCCCTTGATTAATTTTGTGGACTTCATCTACAAATCATACTCTAGCAAAGTTGCAATCCATTTTCCTCTATGACCTTCTAGATAATTTTGTGTAAGTACTTCTTTAATAGCAACATTTGGCACATAACAAATGACATTGTTAGTCATCATTATTTTTCACCTGTTATTGATGACTAGATTCCTAGCTGAGTTTTCTAGAAGCTGATCTCCATATGTCAATTTGTCATCTAGAAAACCCCCAAACAAATTTTTTCTTTCCTAGCCCTTCCTATCAGCCTATGATTAGAACAATATTCAGCTTTAAAGTCATGTCTTGTTTCAGCAAAATATCCCTGTCTATAGCTCTCTTGGTCTTGCTGGTATACTATCATTTTCCCCTTGGTTCTCATGAAACTCACTGTCCAATATTTGAAAAAGTGTCTCCCTTCCTATCCTTGATCTTCTTGTCAAACACAATCAGAATTAATGAAAGTTGCCCCTAAGTTAGGTAGTGGCATGTTAGAGAGTCCCTTCCTCGACAAAAATAGCCTGAGCTAGAATTATTTGTTCAAATACCAACCAGCCTGAATTAGTGCTTAATCTACAAAAAAAAAAACAAACTGTGATATACCCCTAGGTCGTGCCACTAAGAGGTCTTGTTGTCTAAATCCGAAAGAAATTCTACAAAGATCTAATACAGAAAGAGATGAGCATTTTCACAGTCCAAAGGAATATGCTTAATATTGGGAAAAATCTCCATAAGACACCAAAGGAGTTCCCAAGGTTCAAAGCCATATTTTTTACACCTCTACAGGGTGCAAAGTGAATGACAAACAGTATCCGAACAAAAGCAAAGAGACAATTCCAAATAAGTCTCTCATGTTGAAGGAATTTTCCATCATTACGCAGATGGAGAGATGAAATGAAAAGAGAGAAGGAGTACATATTTCAAAAGTCAAAAGTTTTCCAAAAAGCAGAGATATATATTTCAAGGAAAGATGACACAATTTTGGAAATAGATGAAATATCATGACTATGATGACCTCCTTCAAAAGAGAAAATGCTAGAAAACATCGTGCTAAATAACCTCCTCTAGCAAAAGAGCAGATGGTTAGAAAGGCATGATGTGGCCTCCTTCATGAACAAGCAGAGGGCCAACATGTTTTCAAATGATTTCAGAGCTGTTGTAGGCCACCTCCTTCCAAGGTATAAAACAAAGGATGCATCAGCATGTTTTAAAGTGTGCTTGAGTATTTTTTCTATTGGAAAATACTGCACATTTGGAACAACATCCAAAAGATATGTCTCTTTTATGCACTGAAGAAATCATAAAGAAGAAGGCTGCTGCTAGGATCAACAAATTTTGCTGACAGATTTAGGTTCAACAAATGTTTCATTCTATTTTACATCACAAGAGGGGAAAGTACTTTGGCCAGCATTCTTAAGAGGTTATGAAAAGTGTTGCATGCAAGCATCTGCATATCAATATGTTAATCTGTTGTTTATACTTTTTCATACACCATTGCAAGTTGTAGGGATGTCACATCAAAACCTGATAAGAAAATTAGCACTGGAATGGACTCTGATGAAATCAAACTAGAATTGATTTTGGATTCCAGTTTTGAGGTTGCAGACCTCCTTCACAAAAAAATAAAGGACCGACTCCTCAAAAAACTTTACACATCAAATCAACTCATTCATAAGGCCAAAGGTGTGATAAAACACTGTTTCACTTTCAGTCAAAGAATGTCCCCATCGAATGAAAGACAGAGTTTTTAGAAGACACATGACAGTTATCAAACATAGTTCTCCTTCATAAATAAGTAGAGGGCCCACCATTGTTTAAGGATGAGGAGCATTTATTTCAGTATGGAAGGGATTTCAAAAAATACTGCTGTCAAAAATGGTAAAATGAGTGAATTTTCACTATTTTTTAAACCTTATTTATAGAGAAACAAAGGGACAACTCTCAAAGGTTTTCACCATGAAAATCACCTCATACAAATGGTTAATAGGATGCTCAAAAAAAGTTTCATGTTCCTATCAAAGTATCCTCATCAACAGATAATAAGAGAAGGGCCCCATGATAGGCTTGAAATGTTTTTTAAAAAGGCTGCAAGTAGTGTCTTTGTAAATCTCCCTTGAAAACAAACTAAAGAAAAACACAGTCTCTTTAGGACCTTTTTCACTTCTTAAAAAAAGGGACAGCCTCATCTAAAAGGCCAAATTTCAAATTTTTCGTATGAGGGCCAAGTTCTGCAAAAATCAGTGGACTAAGACTGTGAAAAAGAGGCTGAATTTTGTGAGTTAAAAGGGTTTGATTTTCCTTGTGTCTAAGGGCTTTGTTGACTGACATAAATAGTCCCTTTATTTTCACTAATTTTATCTTGAAAAATGAGAGGCTGAAATAAATTATTATTGAGACTAATTTCTCATTGATTATTGAAGTTTCTGAGTAGAATTTTCTACAACCATCGATAGGTTTGATAGTCATCATTTCCTCTGGGTGTTAGTGGTCCAGATCTGATATAAAAGTCAAGACAGATGGTTCTTATCATGGAATGTCTTTGTTGCAAGTTCTTCAAATTAGAGAGTGAAGAGTATGCAGTCCCTGTTGAATTTCCCAAATTGCTGATAGATTTAGTAAGGAAAAGGGGTCAACTTCGGTTAAAGCTAAGATTTACAGATAACAAGACTGAAAAAATCAATGGGCACTTCAATGAAAAATACATCTGTGTATTTTCGTGGTTCTGTTGGGTTATGGAACATAATGCATGGTTTCTAGATCTACGTGGAGAAAAAATGATGCAAGTTGTATACAACCCCATAAATAAATCATCTTGGTGTCATTCAAAGAGCCATTACAAGTATCGATGTTACAATCCACACTCCACCACAAAAAGAAGTGCATTCTTCAGATGTAGCAGGGTTATTGACTTCTGGAACAACATGGGCTATTGCTCTAGCTATTGGAGCTCCATTAGGAGGATAATGGCTAATAAAAGCCTTGGTGTATGTGAGTCATTCTAGCAGCCTTCCGGATCTCATATATCGGTCTTCTGAACATGGCAAAGGATTAAACAGTTTTTGGTCTCAGGTTGAAGGTTACAAGGGCTTACAAAGATCATTATGGAGATTACAGTCAACCACAGAGAATAAAGGAACAAAATCTTGGTGGACACATAGCAAGATGGCATTAGGGTTCCAAAGGGTTACATTTGTGGTTTCAAAAAGTGATGATCTCCTTGATTTAGAAACAGAGGTTTTGATCATAGTTTTAAAAAAGAAAAAAGCTTCCTACAGCACAAACTATGAATTACCATATGATTTTGAAAAAACATTCCATTCAATATGACAAAGGTTGAAAAAGACAGATGTTAAGGAGTGCCCGGGAAATTTGTTTCAAAATGTGTTTCTGACCAAAAAGAGATGAAATTTACAAAATTGAGAGAGTTTTTTGTTACTCATAGTTTAAAAAATAAAAACCTCCTTCCGTTTCAACACAGGTATCATGGTTTGTGAGAAATGTAAAAAATACAAATGTCACGGGAGAATTTCTGCACCAGGATTCACCATTTTGACCAGTGTTGGGATAGTCAGATTTTGAACAACCAAATGGATACCAAATGAAAAAAATCAAGAATATTTGGAAATTAGACTTGCATAATTTCCAACGAGCCATATCGGGCCCAATTTCGAAAACAGGAAGGCATCCAAAAGTAGCCTGCAAACAACACTATGTTTTTCTACACCAGCATTCACCATTTTTTACCAGTGTTGGGACAGTCAATTTTTGATTAACCAAATGGACACCAAATGAAAAAAATCAAGCATATTTAGAAATTAGACTTCCATAAATTTCCAACGAGGCATCTCAGGCCCAATTCCGACACTGGAAAGGCATCCAAAAGTGGCCTACAAATACCACTATGCATTTCTGCACCAGGATTCACTAGTTTTGACCAGTGTTGGGAAAATCAATTTTTGGACAACCAAATGGACACCAAATGAAATAATTCAAGCTTTTCGGGAAATTATACTTCCATAGCTTTTGAACGATCCATCTTGTGCCCAATTCCGACACCGGGAAAGCCTCCAAAACAGGCTGCAAAAGTGCGTGGCGCTTTTGAAAAATTGTGCGGCGCGCCTGGGAGAGAAAATACAAAGGCTTTCTATTGATGCGCGGCGCGCCTGTAGCAGCGTGTGGCGCTCTTGCTTTTGAACGTGTTTCTCACCTAAAAACCTTCAAAAAAACTCTTTTTAGAGCTTCTCAACCAATCAAAAAGGGCCCTTAAGCATTTTTAAGTGTTAGAAGGTGATGCAGTGTTTATGAGGAAAGCACAGTGATTGTGAGGTGACATCAATGAGCCTATGTTAAAAGCAGTAGTATTAGTCCGAATGCCTTGTCACCTTCAAAGAATGTCTCCTTTTGAATAAGTGAAATAGTGAAACTATTGCTGCCTCTTTTTTCCCATAAAAAAAGTGTGGTGAGAGATTCTGCAAAACCATTTGAGAGTGTTTTTTGTTACTTGGGTATAAGAGACAAGTAGGGAAACAATTTTGTAAAAAGACAACAGTGATCAAAATAGAAATACTTTACCATTTCAAAAGGTCCTCTCTGTGTGGAAAAATAGTGAAACTAGGGCTACCACCTTTGTGCCATAAAGTATATTGTGGTGAAGGATCTCTTAACTCAATTTGAAGGTGTCTTGCCTACATGTGCATATGAGACAGTGAAATACAAAAAGAGTGTTTTTGATTGGGAGGGGTGTTTTGTTTTATACAAGTTTGTCTTGCTTACACCAAAACACAAAGGAGCTTTGTGACCTTACCCAAACACAGTAATCATTTGACTGTGTGTACCTCTTTATTTGATAACTGTTTGTTGATTGACATACAAAGGAAGACAAATAGTGATTTGTAAGGAACAGGAGGTTGGTGTTAAAGAACCATTTCATGCAGCATTTGAAGCAATTTGCCTTGGTCAAACAGTGACTAACAAAGAAAACAGAGTTGGGTTTTTGAGGAAACATTCCAAAGGATATTTGAGGTAGCTTGGTGTTGCAGAGAGCATTCAAAACAAGATGCCTCCCAGGCAAGACAGCAGGAGTGGCCTGCACAAGATATTTGAGCCTGTTTCCACTAAAAAGGAGCACAGTGAGGCAGGGTAGCAAGGTGAAGAAGAACAAAGTGATGAAGAGCAGCACCATGAAGAAACTCAAAACAATGATAGATGATGAGGGCTTTGCAAGTTTGAAGGAAGGAATTTTTCTTTGAATAGTGAAGGATAATGCAGTACTAGGGAGGAGGTTTTAGGAGCTAATTTGAAAATCTTTCCTATGCTATAAATGACTTAGAACACACCTAGTATCTAAGAGAAAAGCAGACTTAGGTTGAGGTCTTTAAATCAGTTTGCAAGGGTGTTAAAACATTGATTACAAAGTTGTTTTGATCATCTGAAACCACAGAGAGAGACATTTATTGGAGACATGGCTTTTTTGTCAAAATTATAGAGATCTTCTTGCTGTGAGTGTTGAAAGAAAATTCTTGGCTGAAGCAAGGATAAAAACAATGATCAAAGGAAAGAGGTTTTTGGTGCCAAAAACACAAGGATACTTCCCTTAAAAAACCACAAACATGTCTTCTTAAAGACCTCTTGGCTCAAACACAATACTGAAGAGATGAATTTAGTGATGATGAGGAACAAAGCGAAGAGTCTAAACATAGTGGTGATAATGAAGAGAAAATTGATGGGCAGTGAGGCAGTGATGAAAGGGAACATTATGGCAGCCAACACAACAATAAGCATAAGGGTGATGAAGTACAAAATAGTAAAGGGAAAGAGCATGACAGTCATAAAGAAGACAGTGACAAAGACAAACAAGGCAACCCTCAAGAAAATAATGATGAGGGCAAGAAAATAAAAGACATGGATCATGAAGGGAATTCTCCAAAGCATGTGCTAGCTGCCTCTCCTAGGCAAGGGGCCATGACTTCTTCACCAAAGCTAGAATGCCAAACAACAAAGAAGAAAACCAAGAAAAGCTCAAAACTGCCCAGAGAGGACGCCCGGTGAGAAAAAAGGAGAAAGACACCTTTATGCTTGGAATTTTGGCCCAAGCTTCTAGACATGTTTCTAGAAAGCCTTGAGGGACTTGCTCACCAAAATTGAGCAAATTTTGACATGTTCTTGTTTTTCGACATTTTTGGGCCTAATTGCATAAGATCATGGGCGCCGCCATTTTGGTTTGGAGCATCCTCAACTCTTGAGAGTGGTACCATTGGATGCATTAAACTCAGGGGCACATACTCAGTGATTTTCAGAACAATTGAAGATCATTTTCTCCGCCAAGATGGCGAAAAACACTCGCTTTTTCTACACTCTACATCGTTTATCAGCAAGGCTTATTTTTTGGGTTTTTACACACATGCCTATTTTTGGAGGACTTTCAATGGTCAGTTCGGAGAAAAATAAACATTTTCGAAAAGTATACACTCAGATATTTCCAACGAGCTATCATGAGCCTCATTTCGACATCGGGAAGACTTCCAAAAGTTGCTGGCAAGTCAGGAGACCTTTTGTTGATGTATTTTTTGAGTATTTTTGTAGAAAATGAACCTTTCAAAACTAATTTTTCCTCATGTGCGTTTAGCTATTTTTGTACATGAGAAGTTATGAAAAGTCAATTTATTTCCCTTTTTTAGCATTTTTCAGATATTTTATGAGATATTTTGTGCCTTGGGCTTTGCAAAGCCTCAAAGACAAAATAAGATATTTTGGATAGGCCAATGAGATTGCTAGTTGAACTAAGAGGTTCTTCTCACTTTGGCCTATATATTCCAAAGGCTTTCATTGTAAACAAGGCTGAACTAGATGAATTGAAGCAATATATGGTCATATAAGCTTTGGAAGAAATACTTGTCTCATGATTTTGGATAGTCTCTTGGATGTTCTTGGATGATGAAAGAGGATTGTTATTGGATTCCATGACTTGGTAGAATGGTATAGTGTCTCTCTCTCTCTATTTTTTTTCCTAGATTTCATTCATAAATCCATGTTCTTGCTTGGTACAGGACAGTAGAGAACAAATTTGAGACATGCCCTTGGAGGCACCTCAAATTTCCTGTTTATTCATAGCTTCCATGTTTTCTTCATTCTTAGTCACATTAAAGAATTCTTGATTGCTCTTTAATAACTTAAGAATATTGTTTTTTTGTTTCATTCATGGTTTTATGCATGCTAAGTATGATTTATGGTATGCCCTACTTACTCATGGCTAGCCATAGCTCCATCTATGAAACTTCTCTTTGACTGATTAGATTGTCATTTGTTGAACCAAGGAGGTCTTGTTCTAATCTTGCCCTTTGCCCAAGACTATGCAATCTTGTTTTCAAAGTGCTCAATAGCTTGGAGTATTGTGTTTAGGCGTTCTGGCATAGTAATTTGAGTTGTTTGTCTGTCTTAAATGTATTTCCCCAAAGTCTGATAGCCATTTCCCAAAGTTAGAGAGTCATATATCTCTATGCATGGCTTGAATGTTTATTTCTATGCATTGATTAGCTTATAGTTACATTTCTCATGATTAATGGTTTTCCCTACCATGTTTATGTCAACTATTAAATTATCTGTGCTTGAAATCCTATGTTATTCACAAACTTGATGTCCATCTTACTCCATTTTTCCCAAAGATCCCTTTTACCTCGAATCAAATCGGCCCTTAAACAACCTTGTATCACCATCTGAAATCTTCTTTGACCTTTTTGACCCCATAGCCCAGTTGATCCGACATATTTTTACCTATCTTATGTCTTTGATCAGTTCATCCCTCACAACCTAAAAACCAAAACCAAAGAACTACTTCATAACTAGCCTAAAATTAGAACATAATAAGAAAACACACAAATATCCCTTACACAAGTAAAGAGAGCCCTCTCTGAGTCCAGGAAGGCTAGGTCCTTGGGCTCCAAAGACTGGTTTGATGTTACACTATAATTTGGCTTGCCAATCAGCCAAATCATAGGACCCTAACATAATGGAGATCACTGTGGGACTTTGAGTCAAACATCCTTGGCATCCCTTAAGATCTCTCAAACTCTCAGTCAAAATTAGAAAACTTACGTGTTGTCTGAAGAGTAGAAACTAGCTCCTTCACCATCTTAGCAAAATGATGATTCAGTTGTAGGAAACTCTTCCAAACCTTAGGGCTACATATAGGAAACTCAGAAAACCCCAAAAAATATCTCTATATTGGTGTTTATCAATATTGGTGGTGGACCATACACATATACTCTCAAAACAACTAAAAATCCACCTGGCGACTCCACTAGCCTCCAGTAGGCCTTACTACTTTGCTAAAATTTAGAATACTATTCGATTGAGCCACATCATCGCCACACTAACATAATGGCGATCAAGGTGGGACTCTGAGTGATATACAGACTTAGATTCCCTAAAAATTCCAGCAGCCTTAAGAATACTATCTGATTGACTTATCCCACTGCTCACTAACATAGTAACGATCACGGTGGGACCTTCCGATTTAGTGACAATCTAAGTACACCTTAGAATTCTTGAAGTCTCAATCAAACTTAGAAAACTTGAGTGTTGTTTGAAGAGTAGAATCTAGCTCTTTCACCATCTTAGAAAAATGATGATTCAGTTATAGGAAACTCTTCCAAACCTCATAGGCACATAAAAACTTAGAAAACCTCAAAAACATCCCCAGATTGGTTTTTCCTAGTTATTTGTGGTGGACCATAGCTACATCTCTGTAAAAACAACCAAGTTCCACTTGGTGACTCCACAACTCTCAATAGACCTAAAGACGCCATTGGAGGAAGAACCTAAAACATGACTGGTCATCCTAGAAAGAAAAAGCGCTCGGGCCTTAGTTGGATTCAAGAAATTATTGTCTTTATCTATAACTATGTTCTATCCTACTTTGAGCCTAATCAAGAATGCACCGATGAGATCTACATTGATCATTGGAAGGATCTCAAACCTCAAAAATTGAAGCCTCAAATTTCAGACCATGATTAGGCTTATACACCTCTGCTTACCCCAGATTCACCTATGGAAAACCTAACAAAACATGAGCCTCATGCTACCTTTCCCACTCTGGCTGAAACCTCAAACAGTCATAAGTCTCTTTTTACACTACCTATATCCACAAAGGTCCCAAAAAGATACAAGCTTCTGGTTTTACCTCCCATCTTTCAAGCCCTCCCTGCAAATCTTCAAAATAAATTACCTAGATTTGATGGAGAAAGCTCCAAAGTCACCACTGAAGAGCACATCCAAAATATTGAGGATTTACTTGACCTTTATGAAATAGAAGAAGATGATGTGCATATTAGAATTTTTTCCTTATCATTGCAAGGAAAAATTAAGAGTTTGTTTAAAGACCTTCCAGCTGCAAGCATTACCAATTTTCATCAGTTCAATCAAATCTTCCTAGATAGGTGGGTGGTCATGGGTAATAAAGTTCTCATCATAAAGGAATACAATCAGCTGAAAAGACAACCAGGGGAGATAATACAAAACTTTTCAGCCAGGTTCAATAAAGTATACCATGCAATTCCTGCTAACATAAAGCCACTCCTCGGATGTGCTCTCTTGCACTACCTAGATTATTTTGACCCAGAGATGGTTTTCCGGATAATAAATAAAGATCCTTTGACCCTAGAAGAAATGAAATGGATAGCAGTTGATGTATAATTCAACATACTAAATAGGGAGGCACAACTAAGAATAATAGAGAAAGACAAAGAAAATCAAGAGAGAATAATATCTTTAGAGGAAAATTTGGAAAAATTGGTATGTATATTCGGCAAACTAGAGCATCTACTTGACAAGAAAAGAGAAAGACACAAAGTTAAGGTTGACACCTCTTATTCAAACCAACCTACACTTCTTCCTCAGGATGAACACAGTCAACTATTACAAGACAAGAATTATAAACAAAATGCGCCTAATGAGAAAATTGCAAATAAAAACATAGAGGAATGCTCTAAAGAAACTATTAGCCATTTTGAAATCACAAATTCTGAAATGGAAGAGGAATAAAAACCTTTAGGTTCTCTACCCTTATGCTTTAAATCATTCCAGACTCTGAAAGAAAATTTTCATCCTAAATATCTCTTAGTAGTTATTTAGGAAAGCCCTGCTCAAGTTAACTCTCACCTAAATCAAGGAAAGTTGATTGAAGAGGAATTCAAATATGAGATAGAAGATAAATCAAAACCTGTAGGATCTCTACCTTTATGCTGGGAGTCATTTGAGTTCATAAAATAAAATTGGCCTCCTGAAAATCTATCAGAAAAAACTCATGAATTACATGCTAACTATTCTCAACATCACAAAGAATTGGTTGAAGATGAAAACAAGCAAGAAATGAAAGAGAATCCACAGGATCTCTCTAAAAGCACAAGTTATGATTCATCATCTCTCATAAGTGAAGCCCAAAAGGACATTCATCCTCCAAATCAGCTTTCCCAAGAGAATGAAAATTATTGTAGCTATATCCAAAAAGAAATGAAAATGCCTCCCTTTTTAACTGAAGAGGAAATAGATAAACTCATAAACATACAGTCAGCCTCTCTTGATTATTCTCCTGATCTTAACTATCACATAGTAGTAAATAGATTTAAAGATCAATTCAAAGAAAAAAAATCTGATAGTCCAATATGTATGGTTGGTGACATTAATTATAATGATGATTTTCCAAGGTTTGATCAATATGTTGATAATGATGATGATTTCCAAACATAAGCTAACTTTGCAGAATACTCAGTTTTTGTTTTTTGAGAGGAAGCTCAGTTTCATAAAATTGAGGAAAGTAACCAAACAAAACATAGCAGCTATGACAATGATGAGGAAAGCTCAGAAAATTTGGAAGAAAATGAAGGCTTGAAAATTGATGATCACAAGAAAGTTGTTGCTCTTCTTTCTCAAGAAGATTTGTTGCCAAAGTGTATCCCTGCTCATCAACATGATGACCTTCACACAATTTTCATTTCACTTAATCAGAACACATCAGCTTGGCAAGAGGACTGCACTGCAATATATGATGAGTCCGACAGTTCAAGTAATCATGAGCAAGGGGAAGAGTTTCTTTACCAGGAGAGTCCCAAATATAGCCAAGTGGAAGAAAGAGTAGTCCTGAATGAAGCCTATATATCAAATCCTCTAGATAAGGTATTATTCCAAGATCCATTTGTTGTTTCCTTGAGAAATCTGAAGGAGTAGTGGGTTCTATCATGAACATTTTGCTACCAAGAATGAGGAAAAACTTAAGCACTACTGTCCGAAAACAAGCCAAATGGAAGTGGCCTTTTCACTACTTCAACATCATGAAAGAACTAAACCAGAGTCACACATGTAATCATCTACTTGACCGGTTACATTGGAAAAGAGAGTTCACCAAATAAATGTCTATTGTGTATAGGTTAGATTAGGATAGATAGATAGCTGTGGAAAATAAGCTTAGCCTTGTGAGCATCTTTTCAGTTCTATATTGTTTGAAGAAAAAGTGAAAAAGCAGAAAATACAGAAAACAGTAAAAATAGGAAAAGAGGGCAGTTTCTAAAAGAAATGGTAAAGCCCCATGTTCAAAAAAATAGTCATTCGGAAAGCGAGCAAGTCTAAATGCCGCTACTAGTGCTCAAATTTCTTGTTAAGTTATCTAGCCTAGTCATAACTGAACATGTTTTAAATTTGTTTGCTGATAAGTTAGTGAGTGGAAAAGATGGTCAACATTGTGTAAGCTTGACTTATCAAAGAGAGTAGATTAGGAAAAGATACCGGTTCCACATGCTCAAAACAGAACCAAAGAGGAAAGAAGGGATGAAAAACAAATTGTGTATCCCAGCCTTGTTTTTCTAGATTTCATTTTATGCAAAATAATATTTGTGTGCAGCTTGTCTTTCATGCCACAAGTACATGAAAAATCAGAGTGTCTAATCCTGATTTGGTCATTTTTCAATTTCATGTTTTAGATTAGAGAATAAAATCCTGTCAAATAGCTTAACCTTGATAGTTGATCTAGCATAGGTACAGAAGAAAAGGAGTTCATCATCTTAATCTGAACTCCCAGAAGGTATAAGTGTAGCATTAGATAGTTTCTATTCTGAAAAATATCATGGCAAAAGGTTGCTAGTCAAAATGCACCTAAACAAGAAAAATGTTAGGAAATATAGCTGGGTAGGTAGAGATGTTTTTTAGGCTAATCATGCTGTCAATTTTCAGAAATGGCATCAAGAAAGAATGAAATTTGTGCCAATGGATAAGGCACTGGTCTTCATAAGCCAAATATTTGCAATTCTGGTCACCTCCTGAAAAGGAGCTGCCCTCCCCAAATGGAGTCACTGTTATTCATCAGTATTTTTCACCTGTTATTGATGACTAGATTCCTAGCTGAGTTTCCTAGAAGCTGATCTCCATATGTCAATTTTTCATCTAGAAAACCCCTAAAAAAAAATTTCTTTCCTAGCCCTTCCTGTCAGCCTATGATTAGAACAATATTCAGTTTTAAAGTCATGTCTTGTTTCAACAAAATATCCCTGTCTATAGTTGTCTTGGTCTTGCTGGTCTACTATCATTTTCCCCTTGGTTCTCATGAAACTCACTGTCCAATATTTGACAAAGTGTCTCCCTTCCTATCCTTGATCTTCTTGTCAAACACAATCAGAATCAATGAAAGTTTCCCCTAAGTTAGGTAGTGGCGCGTTAGAGAGTCCCTTCCTCGACAAAAATAGCCTGAGCCAGAATTATTTGTTCAAATACCAACCAGCCTGAATTAGCACTTAATCTGCAAAAAAAAACAAACCGTGATATACCCCTAGGTCGTGCCACTAAGAGGTCTTGTTGTCTCAATCCGGAAGAAATTATACAAAGATCTAATACAGAAAGAGATGAGCATGTTCACAGTCTAAAAGAATATGCTTAAGATTGGGAAAAATCTCCATAAGACACCAAAGGAGCTCCCAAGGTTCAAAGTCATATTTTTTGCACCTTTGCAGGGTGAAAAGTGAATGAAAAATAGTATCCGAGCAAAAGCAAAGAGACAAGTCCAAATAAGTCTCTCATGTTGAAGGAATTTTCCATCATTAAGCAAATGGAGAGCTGAAATGAAAATGGAGCAAGAGTACATATTTCAAAAGTCAAAATTTGTCCAAAAAGCAAAGATATATATTTCAAGGAAATATGACACAGTTTTGGAAATAGATGAAATATCATGACTATGATGACCTCCTTCAAAAGAGAAAATGTTAGAAAACATCGTGCTAAATAACCTCCTCTAGCAAAAGAGCAGATGGTTAGAAAGACATGATGTGGCATCCTTCATGAACAAGCAGAGGGCCAACATGTTTTTAAATGATTTCAGGGCTGTTGTAGGCTACCTCCTTCCAAGGGATAAAAAAAAGGATGCATCAGCAGGTTTTAAAGTGTGCTTGAGTATTTTTTCTATTGGAAAAGATTGCACATTTGGAACAACTTCAAAAAGATATGTCTCTTTTATGCACTGAAGAAATCATAAAGAAGAAGGTTGCTGCTAGGATCAACAAATTTTGATGACAGATTTAGGTTCAACAAATGTTTCAATCTATTTTACATCACAAGAGGGGAAAGTACTTTGGCCAGCATTCTTAAGAGGTTATGAAAAGTGTTGCATGCGAGCATCTGCATATCAATATGTTAATCTGTTGTTTATACTTTTTCATACACCATTGCAAGTTGTAGGGATGTCACATCAAAACCTGATAAGAAAATTAGAACTGGAATGGACTCTGATGAAATCAAACTAGAATTGATTTTGGATTCCAGTTTTGAGGTTGCAGACCTCCTTCACAAAGAAATAAAGGACCAGCTCCTCAAAAAGCTTTACACAGCAAATCAACTCATTCATAAGGCCAAAGGTGTGATAAAAAACTGTTTCACTTTCAGTCAAAGAATGTCCCCATCGAATGAAAGACAAAGTTTTTAGAAGACACATGACAATTATCAAACATAGGCCTCCTTCATAAATAAGTAGAGGGCCCACCATTTTTTAAGGATGAGGAGCATTTATTTCAGTATGGAAGGGATTTCAAAAAATACTGTTGTCAAAAATGGTAAAATGAGTGAAGTTTCACTATTTGTTAAACCTCATTTACAGAGAAACAAAGGGACAGCTCTCCAAGGTTTTCACCATGAAAATCACCTCATACAAATGGTTAACAGGATGCTCAAAACAAGTTTCATGTTCATATCAAAGTATCCTCATCAGCAGATAATAAGAGAAGGGCCCCATGATAGGCTTGAAAGGTTTTTTGAAAAGGCTGCAAGTAGTGTCTTTGTAAATCTCCCTTGGAAACAAACTAAAGAAAAACACAGTCTCTTTAGGACCTTTTTCACTTCTTAAAAAAAGGGACAGACTCATCTAAAAGGCCAAATTTTCATGTTTTCGTATGAGGGCCAAGTTCTGCAAAAATCAGTGGACTAAGACTGTGAAAAAGAGGTTGAATTTTGTGAGTTAAAAGGGTTTTATTTTCCTTGTGTCTAAGGGCTGTGTTGACTGACATAAATAGTCCCTTGATTTTCACTAATTTTATCTTGAAAAATGAGAGGCTGAAATAAATTATTATTGAGACTGATTTCCCACTGATTATTGAAGTTTCTGAGCAGAATTTTCTACAACCATTGATAAGTTTGATAGTCAGCATTTAATCTAGGTTTTAGTGGTCCAGATATGATATAAAAGTCAAGACAGATGGTTCTTATCATGGAATGTCTTTGTTGCAAGTTCTTCAAATTAGAGAGTGAAGAGTATGCAGTCCCTGCGGAATTGCCCAAGTTGTTGACAGATTTAGTAAGGAAAAGGGGTCAAATTCCGTTAAATATGAGATTTACAGATAATGAGACTGACAAAATCGATGGCCACTTCAGTGAAAAAGACATCTGTGTATTTTTGTGGTTCTGTTGGGTTATGGAACATAATGCATGGTTTCTAGATCTACGTGGAGAAAAAATGATGCAAGTAGTTTACAACCCCAGAAATAAATCATCTTGGTGTCATTCAAAGAGCCAGTACAAGTCTCGATGTTGCAGTCCACACTCGACCACAAAAAGAAGTGCATTCTTCAGATGCAGCAGGGTTATTGACTTTTGGAACAACATGGGCTATTGCTCTAGCTATTGGAGCTCCATTAGGAGGAGAATGGATGATAGAAGCCTCGGTGTATGTGAGTCAATCTAGCAGCCTTTCGGATCTCATATATCAGTCTTCTCAACATGGCAAAGGATTAAACAGTTTTTGGTCTCAGGTTGAAGGTTACAAGGGCTTAAAAAGATCATTATGGAGATTACAGTCAGCCACAGAGAATAACGGAACAAAATGTTGGTGGACACATAGCAAGATGGCATTAGGGTTCCAAAGGGTTATATTAGTGGTTTCAAAAAGTGATGATCTCCTTGATTCAAAAATAGAGGTTTTTATCATATTTTTAAAAAATAAAAAAGCTTCCTACAACACAAACTATGAATTACCATATGATTTTGAAAAAACATTCCATTCAATATGACAAAGGTTGCAAAAGACAGAGGTTAAGGAGCGCCTGGGTAGTTTGTTTCAAAATGTGTTTCTGACCAAAAAGAAATGAAATTTACAAAAGTGAGAGAGGTTTTTGTTCCTCATAGGTTCAAAAAGAAAAACGTCCTTCCGTTTCTACACAGGTATCATGGTTTGTGAGAAATGTAAAAAATGCAGATGTCACGAGAGAATTTCTGCACCAGGATTCACCATTTTGACCAGTGTTGGGACAGTCAGATTTTTAACAAAAAAATGGATACAAAATGAAAAAAATAAAGAATATTTGGAAATTAGACTTCCATATCTTTCCAACGAGCCATCTCGGGCCCAATTCCGACAACAGGAAGGCATCCAAAGGTAGCCTGCAAACAACACTATGTTTTTTTGCACCAGCATTCACCATTTTTTACCAGTGTTGGTATAGTCAATTTTTGAATAACAAAATTGAAACCAAATGAAACAAATCAAGCATATTTGGAAATTATACTTCCATAAATTTTCAACGAGCCATCTCAGGCCCAATTCTGACACCAGAAAGGTATCCAAAAGTGGCCTACAAACAACACTATGCATTTCTGCACCAGGATTCACCAGTTTTAACCAGTGTTGGGAAAATCAGTTTTTGAACAACCAAATGGACACCAAATGAAACAATTAAAGCTTTTATGGAAGGTAGACTTCCATATCTTTCAGAAGAGCCATCTTGTGCCCAATTCTGACCCCGGGAAGGCCTCCGAAACGGGCTGCAAAAGTGCGCGGCGCGCCTGGGAGAGAAAATACAAAGGCTTTCTATTGATGCGTGGTGCGCCTGTAGCAGCGCGTGGCGCTCTTGCTTTTGAACGTGCTGCTCACGTAAAAACCTTAAAAAAAAACTCTTTTTAGAGTTGCTCAACCAATCAAAAATGGCCCTTAAGCATTTTTAAGTGTTAGAAGGTGATGCAGTGTTTATGAGGAAAGCACAGTGATTGTGAGGTGACATCAATGAGCCTATGTTAAAAGCAGTAGTCTTTGTCTGAATGCCTTGTCACCTTCAAACAATGTCTCCTTTTGAATAAGTGAAATAGTGAAACTATTTTTGCCTCTTTTTTCCCATAAAAAAAGTGTGGTGAGGGATTCTGCAAAACCATTTGAGAGTGATTTTTGTTACTTGGGTATAAGAGACAAGTAGGGAAACAATTTTGTAAAAAGACAACAGTGATCAAAACAGAAATACTTTACCATTTCAAAAGGTCCTCTCTGTGTGGAAAAATAGTGAAACTAGGGCTTCCTCCTTTGTCCCATAAAGTAGATTGTGGTGAAGGATCTCTTAACTCAATTTGAAGGTGTCTTGCCTACCTGTGCATATGAGACAGTGAAATACAAAAAGAGTGTTTTTGATTGGGAGGGGTGTTTTGTTTTCTACAAGGTTGTCTTGATTACACCAAAACACAAAGGAGCTTTGTGACCTTACCCAAACACAGTAATCATTTTACTGTGTGTACCTCTTTATTTGATAACTGTTTGTTGATTGACATACAAAGGAAGAAAAACAGTGATTTCTAAGGAACAGGAGGTTGGTGTTAAAGAACCATTTCACACAGCATTTGAAGCAATTTGCCTTGGTCAAATAGTGACTAACAAAGAAAACAAAGTTTTGTTTTTGAGGAAACATTCCAAAGGCTATTTGAGGAAGCTTGGTGTTGCAGAGAGCATTCAAAACAAGATGCTTCCCAGGCAAGACAGCAGGAGTGGCCTGCACAAGAGATTTGAGCTTGTTTCCACTGAAAAGGAGCACAGTGAGGCAGGGTAGCAAGGTGAAGAAGAACACAGTGATGAAGAGAACCGCCATGAGGAAACTCAAAACAATGATAGATGATGAGGGCTTTGCAAGTTTGAAGGAAGTAATTTTTCTTTGAATAGTGAAGGATAATGTAGTACCAGGGAGGAGGTTTTAGGAGCTAATTTGAAAATCTTTCCTATGCTATAAATGACTTAGAACACACCTAGTCTCTAAGAGAAAAGCAGACTTAGGTTGAGGTCTTTAAATCAGTTTGCAAGGGTGTTAAAACATTGATTTCAAAGTTGCTTTGATCATCTGAAACCATAGAGAGAGACATTTATTGGAGATAGGGATTTTTTGTCAAAATTATAGAGATCTTCTTGTTGTGAGTGTCGAAAGAAAATTCTTGGCTGAAGCAAGGATAAAAACAATGATCGAAGGAAAGAGGTTTTTGGTGCCAAAAACACAAGGATACTTCCCTTCAAAAACCACAAACATGTCTTCTTAAAGACTTCTTGGCTCAAACACAATACTAAAGAGATGACTTTAGTGATGATGAGGAACAAGGCAAAGAGTCTAAACATAGTAGTGATAATGAAGAGCAAAGTGATGGGCAATGAGGCAGTGATGAAAGGGAACATTATGGCAGCCAGCACAGCAATAAGCATAAGGGTGATGAAGTACAAAACAGTAAAGGGAAAGAGCATGACAGTCATAAAGAAGGCAATGACAAAGACAAACAAGGCAAACCTCAAGCAAGCAATGATGAGGGCAAGAAAATACAAGACATGGATCATGAAGGGAATTCTCCAAAGCATGTGCTAGCTACCTCTCCTAAGAAAGGGGCCATGACTTCTTCACCAAAGCTAGAATGCCGAACAACAAAGAAGAAAACCAAGAAAAGCTCAAAACTGCCCAAAGAGGGCGCCCGGTGAGAAAAAAGGAGAAATACATCTTTAGGCTTGGAATTTTGGCCCGAGCTTCTGGACATGTTTCTAAAAAGCCTTGAGGGACTTGCTCACGAAAATTGAGAAAATTTTGACATGTTCTTGTTTTTCGACATTTTTGGGCCTAATTGCATAAAATCATGGGCGCCGCCATTTTTGTTTGGAGCATCCTCAACTATTGAGAGTGGTACCATTGGATGCATTAAACTCAGGGTCACATACTCAGTGATTTTTAGAACAAATGAAGATCATTTTCTCCCCCAAATGGCGAAAAACACTCGCTTTTTCTACACTCTGCCTCGTTTATCAGCAAGGCTTATTTTTTGGGTTTTTACACACAAGCCTATTTTTAGAGGAATTACAGTGGTCAGTTGGGATAAAACTAAACATTTTCAAAAATTATACACTCATAGCTTTCCAACGAGCTATCATGAGCCTCATTTCGACATCGGGAAGACTTCCAAAAGTTGTCGGCAAGTCAGGAGACCTTTTGCTGATGTATTTTTTGAGTATTTTTGTAAAAATTGAACCTTTCCAAACTGATCTTTCCTCATGTGCGTTTAGATATTTTTGTACATGAGAAGTTATGAAAAGTCAATTTATTTCCCTCTTTTAGCCTTTTTAGATATTTTATGAGATATTTTGTGCCTTGGGCTTTGCAAAGCCTCAAAGACAAAATAAGATATTTTGGATAGGCCAATGAGATTGCAAGTTGAACTAAGAGGTTATCCTCACTTTGGCCTATATATTCCAAAGGATTTTATTGTAAACAAGGCTGAACTTGATGAATAGAAGAAATATATGGTCATATAAGCTTTGGAAGAAATACTTGTCTTATGCTTTTGGATAGTCTCTTGGATGTTCTTGGATGATGAAAGAGGATTGTTGTTGGATTCCATGACTTGGTAGAATGGTATATTGTCTCTCTCTCTCTGTTTTGTTTCCTAGTTTTCATTCATAAATCCATGTTATTGCTTGCTATAGGACAATAGAGAACAAATTTGAGACATGCCCTTGGAGGCACCTCAAATTTCCTGTTTCTTCATAGCTTCCATGTTTTCTTTATTCTTAGTCACATTAAAGAATTCTTGATTGCTCTTTAATAACTTAAGAATACCGTTTGCTTGTTTCATTCATGGTTTTATGCATGCTAAGTATGATTTATGGTATGCTCTTCTTACTCATGGCTAGCCATAGCTCCATCTATGAAACTTCTCTTTGACTGATTAGATTGTCATTTGTTGAACCAAGGAGGTCTTGTTCTGATCTTGCCCTTTGCCTAATACTATGCAATCTTGTTTTCAAAGTGCTCAATAGCTTGAAGTACTGTGTTTAGGCATTCTGGCATAGTAATTTGAGTTGTTTGTCTGTCTTAAATGTATTTCCCTAAAGTCTGATAGCCATTTCCCAAAGTTAGAGAGTCATATATCTCTATGCATGCCCTGAATGTTTATTTCTATGCATTGATCAGCTTATAGTTACATTTCTCATGATTAATGGTTTTCCCTACCATGTTTATGTCATCTATTAAACTATCTGTGCTTGAAATCCTCTGTTATTCACAAACTTGATGTCCATCTTACTCCAGTTTGCCCAAAGATCCATTTTACCTCGAATCAAATCGGCCCTTCAACAACCTTGTATCACCATCTGAAAGCTTCTTTGACCTTTTTGACCCCATATCCCAGTTGATCCGACATCTTTTTACCTATCTTATGTCTTTGATCAGTTCATCCCTCACAACTTAAAAACCAAAACCAAAACCCTACTTCATAGCTAGCCTAAAATCAGAACACAATAAGAAAACACATAGATATCCCTTACACAAATAGAGAGAGCCCTCTCTCAATCCAGGAAGGCTAGGCCCTTGGGCTCCAAAGACTGGTTTGATGTTACACTGTCATTCGGCTTGCCAATCAGCCAAATCACAGGACCCTAATAGACATGAGAATGTAAAATTTACACTACGAAATATTTCAATGCTTTGACGAATGCTAAAGCTTGTTTCTCAATGATTTTGTACTTTAAAGCAACATATCTTATTGTTATTCTAAAGAAAGCAATAGGTTGTTTTGTATTTTGATTTTTCTTGTACATTAAAACAACTGCAAGTGCATGCTCTGAAGCAAATGAGAAAATAATAAAATTAAGTGTATAGTCTGGGCTAATGAGAATAAGAGCATGAGATAGAGCTAAATTGACTTGATTAAATGACTTATTTTTTTCTTCATACCATTTTACTTCAATATATTTCTTCAACATATCAGTAATTTTTCTCAAATGTTCAGCAAGATTTGGAACAAATCTTCCCAGAAAATTGATTTTACCATTGAAAGATTGGATCTATTTTTTTCTCCTAGGATAATCTAAATTCTGAATTGCTTAAATACTTGAAGGATCTACTCTTATGCCATATTTAGTTATAATATTGCCCAGTAATTTACCTTCTTCCATAGAAAATAGGCTCGTCTTTGGATTTAATGAAATTCCAAACTTTCTGCACTTTTCAAAGACTATCTTTAGATGTTGTAGATGGTGTTAATATATTTTTGAAAAAATTGTGATCTCATCAAGGTAAATAACTAAAAATATATCCCTTTCATTGGCAAAAGTAATGCCCATTTCTCTTTTAAAAGTTTATCCTACATTATTCAAACCAAAAGGAATTTCAGCATACATGAAAGTACCCCAAGGTGTGGTGAAATTTTTCTTTTAATGATCATCTAGGTGGACAAGAACTTGGTTTTATCCCGAGTATCCATCTAACAAAGAAAGTCTAGATGATCCAACCCTTTGAAAAATATGATCCATTTTTCGTAGTGGATAATTGTCTTTTAAAGATAATTTTTTTAGATTTCTAAAATCAATGCACAATCTTATTTCTCTTGTCTTATTTCTCACGGGTACTAGATTAGACATCTAGTCAGAGAAACGAATAGGAACTACTATTCCAGTAATGAATAATCTATTTACTTCCTTCTGAATAGAGGGAAACAATTTAGGATTCATCCTTCTCAATTTCTGGTGAAATGGTTTTTGATCTAGCTTCAAAGGAATAGTGTGTTGAGTAATGATTTTATCATAGACCTACAAATATAAATATTCCCAAGAAAATACATCTGAAAATTGAGACATAAGTACTGCATACTTAGCTTTCATTTCCAGACTTAAGGATTTAGAAATATGCACCATCCTTGGCTTTTCTAAAGTGCCAAGATTTAGATCTTCCACTCCCACCTCTATTGGTGACAGAGTAGGCTTCCTTGCAACATCATCCTGGTCAAAAAGTTCTTCCAAAGGTACCAAAACTCTTGGAATAGAATTATCTTTAAGTTGTAGTACTTGCATCTCTGTATCATGAATTTCTTGGTCATCTATTTGGGCATTTATGAATTCTTCTTCTTTCTAGAAAAAGTTTTTGATTTTATCATCATTTTGAAACACTTGCCAATATTGAACTTTATCAGGGACAGAAGGGAAATATTTTACATTTATTTCATATTTTTTGTTTAGATATAGAGGATTTTTTAACATACTAGCAGATGTAGCCAAAGAATCCAACAATAACATTACTTTTTCTAGGAATTAATGAAAGAGTATATTCAGGAAATGTTTTGAGGATATATAGGACTGCATTTTTGTAATATTGCATTTTGGGATGTTTGGCTTGGTAATCTCCTTTGACTTGCTTGATAACTAACTCAGAGTTACCATATACAAAAATTTTATTTGCACCAATCTTTTAAAAAAAATTTAGACCAGAAATTAAGGCTTCATATTCAACTTCATTATTTGTGCAGTCAAATTCTATTTTATAGGAAGAAATTATAACATTTTGAGGGATATCCAATGATTGATTAATTGGGATGTGAACCCATATTCCATTACCAACACCTTCTTTACCCATGGCTCCATAATAATCCATAGTCAAAAGACTATTTTATTCATCTGGAAGATGTAAATCAGATTGTTGATTTTTATTTTCTATTTGAGATACCTCTACTGCATCCAAAGTTTATATTTTTTTACTGTTTTCGTATTTTTTTCTTTAGGATATGTTTTTAATTCCTAACTACTTGGAGCTATCTTACAAAATTCTATCTCTGCCAATTCTAAAACATAATCTAAATTTTTTAGTTTTTTCTGATTTTTCTTCAATCAAAAATTCTGAAGTGTTGAGTATTCTTCATTGAATAAAATAAAAGACTCTAAATCTGTATGTACAACATGAATGGGATGATTGTTAGGCCTTTCTCTTTTATTGATCATAAACTTCATCTTACTTTCTCTGTAAATTTTTCTGAATTGTCCAAAGATAGGAATTGTTGCATATGAAATGTCAAGCTGCAAAGTTCCTCTATGCTTTGCTCCCCATGATCTAGAAAGTAACATTCCATACCTAGGTGGAATATCAGACAAAAAAACATCCATAAGGACATTATTGGCTGGAATTTGTTCTAATGAAATCACTAAATATTTCATAAGACCAAGACATTTCACCCTCCCTCAATCAAATGAACAGAGGTCATGATAAGGTCTTGTGATGTTTAGTCATATCTTGTCCATAATGGCTTTAGGCATGAGATTGTGGGATACTCCAGAGTCAAGAATTGAATTTTGAAGAATGAAATCATGGATCTTGAGACTTAAGTAAAAGGGAGTAACTTCACTATCTTCTGATTTTCCATCAGCAACAGGACCAAAAATAAGCTCAGGATGATCAACACTCAAGTTAACCATATCAGATGTTTGATCAACTCTAAGAAACTTAGTAACTTGAAGATTGTATTGATCATTATTAATTATCTCAATTATAGGAATAGAAACTTTCATTTTAGCAATTTCATTTTCAAGAGAAAAATGAGCAGGAGGTTTTTCTACCTCTTTTAGTGATGTGTCCTTCTTTTTAGGCAATTCTTTGGATGAAGAATCTTTCTTCTGCCCTCCTTCTTGAAATTATTGATCTTTTCTTTGATTTATGGTGGATGCTTCATTAGATTTAGGATAATTAGAAGCAGCAAGTGCTTTTTCTTTGCCTCCGTTTGGTACAACAGTTTCTTTTTGCTAAGTATTAGTTTAGGAGCTTTGCTTCTTTTGATTAGCAACTATGGGAACATTTCTGCTCCTCAATCCATACTGTCTTTGAACTTGGGTGAGGTCATTTTGATATCCTCTCTGATAGTTTTTAGTACATATAAATTCTTCATTTAACATGGAATATTTTTGGTCTTCTGATGCACAAATTTCTGCAGAGTATTGATCTTCTTCAGCGAGGAAATTTTTTTGTTGATTTTCCTCAAATAAATGTTTTTCTCCATAAATTTATTCTTCATCATCTTCAACTGGGCCATTAGTATAATTATGTTGGGAAGGTGTCCTAACTTACTGTTGACTTTGTGGATCCTGTCCCCTATATTCCCTTTGTTTAATCTTGTATTGGGGTTGCTGATTTCGATCTCTGAAATTGGGATTTGCTATATAAGGTTTAGCTTGTCTATTAGCACTAGACATATTATCCATCATTTTATCAATGGATTTAATCAAAATATCAATTTTTTCTTCTGATGAAGTGGATGTTTCTTCTTTTATTGTGACTCTTTTCTATGTTTTGACCTTAGAATTTTTAATAATCAGATTGGCCTCTACACTCACTGCATTTGTTTGCATTTCCTGCAAAGACAATGGGTTTCTCTCCCTCAGCTGATAAGACATATCAGGGTCAAAAAAATCTGGGCAATGGAGTAAATAAAGGCCCAAGGGTGGTTTTATATTATTAGGAATTGAATGATATATATTATTAAATCTAGCTGTGAATTCTTGGACAGACTCATTTATATTCCCTTTTAGTAAATTATATTCAGCTAGGATTTGCAATGTATTTTTCCTCTCTTCCCATTTTTCCATGAATAAATCAATCAGTTGTTGTGATGTACCAATTGTACTAGCTCTAAGAGAGAGAAATCATTTCTTTACTTCTCCAAAAAAACTTTGAGCAATAATATGCATCTTAGCATCATCCTTGTCTACTTCTTAAAGATATATAAAATAAGTTACTTTAGACACATGCTGATAGGTTGTAATTTCTGATGTTCCATCTAATAGAGGTAGCTTCTAACCATAGTTTTGAGGTAGAGTAGTAAGTTGACCTGGTAGAATCAGTGGAGAAAATCTGGCCATGATTAATGGAGGAGGTGGTGGAGGTGTGAATTGTGATGTAGATTGAATAAAAGTTTTCAAAGTTAAATATGGAATGAAAGGAGAAAAAAATGATGTCGTTTTATAAGATGGTGAGGTAAAATAAGTACCGAAAGCCTATTGCTGATATTGAAAATAGGATTTTTCAGAGGTTTCTTAAAATTTGTCTACTAAGTCTTTAAGTTTATGGAAATTGGACCAGGCTCAAAGGTTTCAGAAAATGGTGAAAAGGACTCAAAAGCAAAAGGATCAAAAGTAGCTTCTGAGAGAAATGTTTCGTACTTGGTTCTAATTAAAGATTTTTTAGGTGATGGAGAAAAGGCCAAATACTCTGAGACAAGCCTCGTAGGAAGGGAATTTGATTTAATTAATGGAGGAAAAACTCTTCTCGGCTGTCAAGACTTAGTCTTATATTTTCTCAAAATACTTGCATGATTGTATACTAGGGGTGATGGATTAGCATCAGGATTAGACCTGTTATATCTTTTAGGAGCCATACTAAGATCTGAATTATGTGTTTTGGCTCAGGTTTTGACTTCAGCCTGTTTAGAAAAACTTTCCCAGGGAATATTTAATAATCATTCCCTGGCAACAACATCAGAAATTTTATCACTCTCCCCAACTTCCTAGGCTGAAAGTAGTAAACACAAACCAAATTTTAGCTAGGCAACTAGCCCTACCTAACCATAGAGGGCTCTCTCTGTCTCACTTTTTTAAATATTCAATTTTAGGCTGAGTACTAGATTTTAGGCTAGATATGAATTAATTAGTTTTACAATTTGTTTGCTGGATAAAAATTATAATCAGTGAAGCTAAAACTGATTTCAAAGACTAAATTGTAGAAAAATGAGAAAAGTAAGATAGGAAAACTATTTGAGCACAATTAAGTTGTCATTTGTGTATAGTGGTAGAAAAGAGAGGGCTCTGAATGAGCATTTTACTGAATTCATTCATAGAAGAAAAGACACATTGTAAAAATATTAATAAACATAAAATATGACTAATCTCTTCTTATAAAATGATAAGATTTTATGCAAAAATGGAATGGAAATGAAGTAACAAAGAAAGCACAGTGCTCAAAATAAATAACACATGAATCTCACAAAATTGCTGCAACTCCCTTTGACTTTCATTAATAGAAAGTCCACAATAATACACAAAGTATTAAAACTTGATTATCCAACAGTAATACTTCGTACAACGAAGTCTTTATAGAAAAATAAAATTACAAAAATTACATTAAACTCTATCATAAATTATAGCGCTTTATTTTCCAACTAAAATCTAACTAGATCATGGAAATAAATTTAATCTGTTGTGTTGACGTTGTTCGAACTGGAAACTATTGCCAAAGGAGATGTTTGCGGGCTGAGCTGGCTATCAGTTGACTGCTAATCTCACAAAGATATGAATTTTCTGCTTTTACTAATTAATCCTGAAACACACACCGTTTTTCCAATGCTCTTCATCAGGGATAACTAATTTTATTACCCTACGGTAAATTTCATCTGCTTCAGTGTATTTAGAAAAAGTGGGCTTCACCACAAACACATGTTTTATCTCATACTGAATGTAAATTTCATTTTTTAATGCTCCCAATAGTGCCTTTCACGTTAATGTGCCTTTAATATTTTCAAATTTAGCAGTATCCTTAAAAATTTCCTGAAGTCTTCTTCCATAGTCTTCTTTGGTCATCAATTTATGTTGGAGAGTTAAATCCCCTCTGCAGACAGAGGCGATGCTTACTAGCCCAGATTGAGTCTAGCAACAACCGAGTCACGCTAAGACGCAGGTTCCTAGTTACAAAAGACCAAAATGCGACAAGAGGCCTACCTTAAGTCCCACGCTATTGTTGTTTGCAGAGAAGATGGTGCTTCCGTCCTTTGCTTTGGTAGATCACAATTCTCTTTCCTAGCACGTTCGAACACCTGCACGTACACGAAGAAGCAACAACACATGTGTAAAACCTAATACATGCAACTATGTATCAGTCAGAGAAGATATAATTCATAACATAAGACATGAACATATGAATGGAACCATAATCAAAGTCGCCTATTATTAATCACAACGAAAGAAGGATACAACATGAGCTCTGACGCCGGATCTTCTTTCGGCGGGTCGACAACAGAGTACGTCTCGATAAAGCTCGTCGGGAATGGGACAAGTCTCTCTCTCTTCGGTTGTCTGACGATAATCTCCTTAATACTAATTCAGCTCTATTTAGGCTAGCTTGCAAAGGGAAAATGGCAAGCTTATATAGATGGTGGAAGGGGAGTTGGGATCCCTACAATGGTGGGATTGGCCCTATCCTCAAAGAAGCTTCCATGATAGGTGGAAAACCACTTCCCCTACATGGAGATCCGGAGCCAAACCTCCCAACTAATTTTAGAGACTCGTTCAGGAGTTGGTTGCAATCAAACTTCCGCCATTTATTAAAAAAAAACAATCCTTATTAAACTTGGCACAAGTACTACATTGGGATAGAGTGCCAGTTGGCACACCCTCTTTGGTGGATTTCCACCACTGGAGTGAGGGTTGAACTGGTTGGTCACGCCAAGGCCAAAAGGGCTATTTTTAGGGCTTTTTATAGGAAAATTTCTTAAGAGGAATGATTTTCCTTGTCAAGGGGGATGCCATGAAAATGGTTTCAAGTCATGTCACTGCTCACAGGTCACAGAAAATGCCCTCCAATGTGTGGGACAGGGGATTGTAGGGACAGTGACAAATTATTGTGTAACAATATACAAAAAGAGAAGGCAATCATTTTTGTGTCAGAGACTCTATTCTGCTGAAAATTATATGAACTGTAACCTCCAGACTGTGAAATTTTTATTCAAGTTGAAGAATCAAATTCTTCTTTGTTAGCACTTTCTTCACTTCCAGGATTGTTTCTGTTCTATCATCAATGGCCAATTCATATAGATCATACTTGTTCTTTGAATTCATAAATCTAATAATATTTTTTTTTTGGTAGGCTTGTCTCCCAGTTGTGCTTTGATTGTTGTAATGGCCTCATTTGTCTTCTGTATCAGCTCTTTTTGCTCAAATATGATCTGTACACTTGGCCAAATTTCACTGATAGACTCTATGATGTATCCCCATATTATTTCTTTTACCTAGCCCAAACTACTACCAATGGTAGATTATTTTTTCTCTTTCTGCAACCTTTCAACAAACGTTTTGGCCTTATGTGCTTCAGCTGCATGTGAACTATCAAGATTAGATTTCTGTAATTGAAATAATTTTACCTGATCCAGTAATTTTTTGATCTCCTCTTCTTGAATGGACATGTTATGAACTGCTTTGGTAAGCTGCTCAACTCCATCTGCAGTGCTTGCTGTAGAAGTTTTAGCTATAGGAATGGTTGTTAGAGGCACTGCTTCCAAAGGAACCTTTGATTTTTTTACTGGTTCTTCTTTTTCCTTTATAATGTTTTCTAATTTTTACTCCATCTGCTTTAATTGAGCATTCTTCTCTGTTATCAATTTCATAATTTTTGTAATATGAGTTTCAGTCTCTTCAATATACTTTTCCAGGGAATCTTCTGTAGCTAGAATTTTTAGTTGTTTTCTCAATACTACTATGTCAGCATTTTTGTTCTTGATGATTTATTCAATGGAATTCACATTGGATGGACCATACCCAATTTTAACCACTATATCTTCTATACTTTTGATTCTTCTGTCTTTTGAAAATGAAGACACCTTCTCCATTTTCAACTGTGACTGTACATTTTCCAATGAAACATGTAGTTTTCATAGACTTAAAGCAGTGTTAGTGAGACTTGATGAAATCATCTAACTAGCTTGTTTGTGTATCTCCATTTGATCTAATGGATGAATCTCTTGTGTGTCAAACTCTAATTTATCCCTTTTATAATATGCCTCTAACTTTGGCTATGGAATTTGTGCCTAAAGAAATGCAAAGTGCATTTTTCCCTTTCTTGAATCAAAGGCTAAAAGAAACCTACTTTGTGAGCTAAGATTTTGTTTCCAAAATTGGTTGTATGTACTTTTATTCAACATTTCATTCTTAATTTTTATATCTTTGAAAGTGTTAGAGACAGTCTTCTCCTTTTCCCTTGTAGCAGTTGTGCTAGTCTGAATGGATTTTGGCTGATCTTTAGGATCTATTGTTTGTTGATCTTTAGAAACTGTAGAAGTAGTAGGAGTAGTAGAAGTGCCTTTATCACCTGCTTGTGTGGAAGGAGGTGTCTCTTCAGTAATTATGATTACTTCTTTCTCTGACTCCTTGCTGGGATTGACCTTAGTATTAAGCTTTGTCTTCTTCCTGTAGTGAATTTTGAACTCTTTGCTAGATGAATCAGTCATTGGAGATGACTGATCTTCTCTAACTCTTTTACCTGCTATTTCTTGTGCAATAGGAGTCTGGAATGCTGATGTAGATAGTGTATGTTATTCATCATCTTGTAGTGTTCCTTCTGTCCATTCAAGTTGATTCATGTACTTTTCAATATCTGGTCTAGGTGTATGAAAATATGGTGTAGATTTATTCTCTACCCTCAGTTTTGAAATGACAACAACTAGATCATAAGACCATGTAAAACTTGGGCTAAACTACATCTCTTTCAACAACTTATCTACCTCCTCCCTTGTTTTCCTTCTATTACAGATAAAAGGACCTATCTGTGTTTTAATTTGAAACTGTGATTTCTTTTTAGCAGAGACAAAATGCACTTCATGTGCATTAATAATTTGTCTAATATACTTTAATACAAAAATATTCATGGGGAGGAATTTTTGCAACTTATAAAGGGGAAGCTCACAACCATAAACTATGACTTCTATATAATTTTGGTAAAGATACCAATCCCTTGTTCTATCTTGATCTAACAGCTGCAATACCTTTCTAATCTCTTCACTAATCCTTGGCTCTAGAGTGTTATTCAACAAACTAAGTGTCGGCTGAAGAAACAATTCCACAAACTGTTTATATGAATATTATTTTTGTTCCTTCATGACTAATGAAGTCCAGAAGATGATTGAATATTGATTTCCTTCTTCATATAATTTTTGTAAATAAAACTTAAATTTTTCTCCATGAGACTACAAGAATAAGTAAACTAACACAGAGGCATAACTGAAAACCTCTTCAGTTGTGAATTTGAAAAATTGGTCATGGATAGAATCTGCAATAAACTGAATGAATTTGAAAATATGGAGGGTTTGGAATCTTTGGAGATTATGGACAGGATTCCTATGATGGCTTCATCTACCCATTGGTCTGAATAATAACCAAGAAGGTAGGAAATTACTGTGATGATTTGTTTGTACCTTTCATGGAAAATGGATGATGGAAATGGAGGGTTTTTCTTAGGTAAGAGATCATTTTCATTCATGAATAGCTCAATAGTTTTAGCTCTCTTTGAAAAATATAACTTATGGTATGTTTCGATTAAGGATTCTTGGGAAAATGGGGTATCATTCTCTGTGTTTAGGGCTTGCATCATTTCTTAATGGTTTGTGCATTGATCTTAACTAAAATCTCTCCTGTAGGAGCGATAACATCTCTCTGGTTTGGAATATACCAAGATTGGCATCTCCTAACAAACTCTGGGGCACTACGCAGATGAGGAAAGATGAAATCTAGGAGATTAGAATCCCATAGTCCTATTTCATATTATTTATCAAAGAATGTGTCTTCTAATCAGCAATATAACTCAAAAATCTCAAGTTCAGAGAAGGTTTCATATATTTTGTAATATTTTTCTACTAAAGGTATGTGGTGAAAATCAACTGGAGGGTGTAATAACAAAATTGCTAGTTCTTCTGGTCCTTTATTCTTCAGAGGCATGGTTGGCTCTGTTGAAATGAAGGAAACAAGATTTTTTTATGGAAAACATGGGCCGAGACTTGAGGAAAATCTATAGAGACAGAAAGAACGTGAATAGCTACAAAGGAAGGCTTTAAACACTAACAAAGTTGATCTCTGGAGTTCTGGTCAATGGCTGTAAATTGGTAATCCTATGCAGAGAAGTTTGAAAAGCGGAATAAAAGTTTGAAACTGACATTTAATGGTGAATTTATTGGCAATTGGATTATTTCCTATTTGAAAAAGGGCGTGGGTATGTTGCCTAACGATTAGCAATTAAATTAAATGGCTAGCGATTATGGTAAACGCGGGAATTAATTTGATTGGAAAGTTTGCATTCCACGTTGGCATGACGTGATTGGCGGGAGGAGTGATGGTTTTAATTAGGGGGTAAGAAGGATTTCAGAGGGGTAGCAAGGCAGTAAATGGTTTTGGGCAAGGAGGTGTGAAATCACCTGCTTGTGATGCATAGCAGTGGGTCTTCAATACTACTCTTTTTGGACCCCCCCCCCCCCCAACGTTAAGTCTCAGACGATGAGGGGGGGCCGAAGTTTCATATAGGCCATCATATTAGACTATGATGCGATAGATCATCGGTTACATGGGGGAGGATTAACGTATGTCAAAGTCTAATGAAATGTGGGGTAGGGGTGTGATGAAGGAGATGTGACATGACTGACTGGAGAATATGGGAATGCAATGTGTTGCATGGGTAATGGAGAATCACAGTGGTGAAGTATAACGTATCGGATTTAAAATATATGGCTTTGAAGATTAATTTTCGAAATATTAAAGATAGAAATTTAATAAAATGTGATTTCAATTTTTTTTCTCTATAGTAAAGCTCTGCATTTCCTTCAAACAAAGAAACATAATATAAAAATTCTATAACATAGAGTTTATTTAGAACTATGAAAAATAACTTGCTTCTTCATCTAGACCTTTATGGAGGGAATGGAGGTTTGACTGCCCTTTTTGATAATAAAAAATTTAAGATTTTTCATGGCAGTTTAGACCCTAGACTTGACCTATATGTGATGGAATGACATGAAGTTAGACCTCTGAATGGTGATGAAATAGAGTGAAGGAGTAGTATATCATGATAGGACTCATTCAATGACCAAAATGATTGGTGAATACTAATTGTAAAAGAAAAAAAATTAACTAAAGACCTAATGGAAAACTCTTAAAAGAGTTATCTTTGATCACTGAAAAACTGACTGTAACAGGTGCTATGGTCGGAATATTTTCGAACTGCTGTTCTTTTTCATTGATTATGTCATGCAGCTATTGAGTGACCATATCGTTCTGTACAGAGGACCAAATTTCCATGGATTCGTTCAGGGACTTGTCACACTGGGTGACCACATCTACGATGCTATCCCAAGCCTGCTTTAATTTTGCTTCTCTCTTCGCGCACACTTCTAGTAGTTTCTTTTGTTGCAATTTGGTTTGGAGGTTCATGATTTGTTGCTCGTATTCTATCTGAATAGTTTGAACATATTTTCACGTGGCTTTGACTGTAGGATTTAGTCCCTCTAACTTCTCAGCAGGCGCAACTGTGGCCAAGACAGCTAGAATGTCGCAGAACCAATGATTTATTTTCACCTCCAGCGTAGCGCGTTGGGCCTCTACTTCTCTACATGCTACTTCAGCCTATTTCTATTACTGATGCGCTTGTGCAACCCAATGTTGTGCATCTCTAGTATTTTTTTGCGTGGTCGCTTCTTGGAATTCGAGCTCATATGAAATCACTAAATGAATCAAATGGAGTTCACCTACAGGAAACATTGAAAGGTTAACATGAATATCATAGGTACCTGTAAAATGGATGCACTAGTTAGGGTCGATTTGGATTGCCAGCAGGGGGATGTGAAAAAACTGAGCATCCCCAGATGCTGGTAAGGAAACATCCAATGGTTGCACACTGGTCTGGCTCGCCTAGATCATGCTCTCCTAGATTTGGCTCGCCTTCACTTTTAATTCTTGCAACCCACTTGGACAATTTCCAACACTGATTTATATTGGACCTCCATGTCCTTTCAATGATCTTCCTATGCAGATGTGACGATGTTCGCGATCTCATTGATATCATCCTTTGTAAGGGTCAAGACCTCCTGTCCTGATTTCTTAGAGCTCTTCTGATTTTTGCATAATCCACCTGTGGCCTAAGTGTTGCGCTTTGTGCCTTTTGAGGTTGTTGCTTCTCCAGTCTCCTTAGGCATAGAGCCATTTTTCTATGGCACTACGGTTGTATCAACAGTCTCTCTAGTTGTAGCTGGAATTGGTTCCTTCTTAGCAGGTTTGTCTGTGACAGTTGTTTTCATTATTTCTACAAGATTTTCAATGGCCTTCTCTGTTGATTTTCTTTGGTGTGCGTGACTACGTCAGAGGAGTCAACTAGACCAATGACCATTTTGTTGTTACCTGGATAAGGTCATCCTCAGTTACCAAATAAGGCAACTAATACCACATGCCCTTTATAGTTCCCTTCACGCGGATGTGGATGTTGTGAAACGTAGCCCTAAAGTCAACTATCATTTTGTATTGATCGTAGAGAGTAGGGGACAGTCGCAGCTTTGATTGTACTGCTTGGTATAATGTCTCATGATACAAAACCCAAAATATTTTGTTCTCTTTCATGTGCACTGGGTCATATGATTTCCACAAAGTGGCATAACGCACAACTTCGCACATCATCTCTTCAAGCCCAGGGAACTATGTGTATTCAGGGGTTCTTTGTCCAATAAGGGAAATGAGTTACAAGAGCCAAGAATATTAGAAGTGATTTCACTCCTCCTGTACCTCGCGCGCATTTTCAATAAATTCCTTGCAGAGATATCCACACTAGTTTTATATAACTCCTTTCTCATATCTTCCATTCAGCACAATCACATGCATAGGTACCTCATTAGGCCTACATTTGTGCATCATATTATAGGCCAAGATGAGCATTCCAAAATGGACAACAAGGTCATCAATTTCCTCTACCACGAAAACCCGAGATTTGTGAGTGACATCCTATTTTTTCTTTATCTGATCCACCAACACTTTCTCCTACGCTTTGTCTCCAAAGTCTGCCATAGGGTCGATCCCCTTATTTGGAAGACTTGTGATTTGGTGAATTAACTCCGTATCAATCTGGATGCACTCTCCCAACCAGAGTGCATCATCATGGACCAACACCAACCATTTTCTAACGTGGATATCATTAATGGGACTGCACCCAAAATGAGGGATCTGAAACAAATTAAGCAGGCCTGCCTTGTGCAGATCTAGCATTCCTCTCTTTGGCTAGAGGCATACCACACCTCCTTCATAAGTAATCTGATCTAAATAGAGGTCTGGCATGAGCTTGGGAAACTTTTCTACATCTGCGATGTCCAGTCATCAAACAACAACTGAGGAAATTTTGCAAGCATGTCCCACTCCATTGGGACATTTTCTCGGATCAACGAGATTTGGATGCTTATGCACACCTTGTCCAAGAATTTGGGCACCTTTATAGTAGGTTTGTGCGGTGCAATATAACTCGGCAGCCGTGAGAATGGGGCTACTTCAATAACTTCATCATCCCCTTCCTCAATAGTTTCTGGAATTTCATCCATGGGATTCTTCATCTTCTCTTCTGTAGAATGGCATGTTCTAGGGGTCTTTTCTCTAGGAGACTTGCGCATTCCAGAGGTTTGGCCCTTATTTTTTTTTTATGGAATGTGTGTTTCTAAATTGGATACTTCTGGCGTAGCAAGGTCATTTCTTGGTCCAGTGGCTGTCATCTTGTTCTCAATCACGTACCTTAGACTAGCTCGGTGTAACGCATCCTCAAATACTGGGTCCAAACCAGACATCGACACCGTAAATGCAATGGTAAACACAGAGCTTAGAGCATAAAAATCACTTAGAACACAAAGAGAAATATTTCCACCCTAGAGGTTATATTTATACTTGTGGCGCATCTGCAACGGCTCCTTGTGCATTAATGAGGTTCCATTACTAATTATACAGTCCCAAATCTGGAAATATCCCTTCATTAAATGTGTCTTGGACACTCCTAAAAACGATAATAAATCAGTCTTATCTAGTTTTACTATTTCAATGGTTATTTTTTGGCCCCTCTACACACCAGTCAATCTCCTGGTGTAGATACCATGCACGTATAATCCACAACTAAGGATAACCATCTACAAACCATCCCCCCCAACACAAGCTTATTTACCAGGTAATTCAAAGCATATCGAGAAGTGTCCATCGTGTCCCTTAATAATTTTAAACTTATCTAACATTCATCATCCCACTTGAATATCGCACCTCTTATGAGTAATTTTGTCATGGGCACAATTATCAATTCATACTGGGGAATGTGCTTTCTGTAATATCCCACAAGGCTTGGCATGGAGCACATTTGTCTGATATTCGAGGGGATCGAGGTTCCTTCAAGCACGCATGGTTCCCTAACTTCCACAAGTGCCAATTGTCTACAATGCACACTCTCCCTTATCGGTGAATAATAAGTTTTGGGATCAAAGCTTGACCAACTGTTTCAAGCCCACCTTCAAAGGTAAACGTAAGAATAAAACCATATACCAGTGCATACCACTCACTAGTGCCTCTGTGCAGCTCTGTTTCCAAGTACCATTCAGTAGGCATGTTTCCTAACGTGTGAATAAATATATGAACCCATTCAGGTCTTGGTTCTACACCCCATACCTGATTCCACTTGGCCAGATGTATGTGTGGATCTTCTTTACCAAAATATAAATCCTTTTCTTTAATTACTAGGAACTCAAACTACAGCCTCATCATGTGCACACATTCTTCCAAATAGACCATATTCTCCTTATGTGTTTCCCACCATCTTGCTGGAGTAGAGTGCAAGCCAATATCCAAAGCATGGAACCTCTGTTCTGCAGACACAAACCTTTCCAACTATCCTAGGAACATGTTTACATAAGTTGAGCCATCATAATGTGGGAAATAACGTACCTCATATGTTATACAATGCATAGCATAGGTCACACGATTACAGCGCAACGTAGACACCCCATGTAGTCGGTGCTGCCAATTCTCCAGTTCTTCATCAGAGTCTAAAAATATAGAACTATCCTTCTCTGATTTAAGGTTCCCATCTGTTGTAGGATCAATCAGGTCTTCCTCGCGCAAAGTGAGATTATAAATTTGATCAATCTCATCCTCAATGCACACTCATTCAGTATACCTTTGGCCATTTGCAGGGTATAGAGGAATGATTACCCTAACTCCATTAATCTCAAATTCCATTCTCCTTCTCTTCATATTGATAACACCATCAATGTTAATGGCCCAATTCAATCCTATTAGTGCAGGATAGGGATCAGTATCATCTACATTATGTATGACTTCAAAATCTTCCAACACCTTAACACCTTCTATATTGACCACAAATTTTGATAACATTCCCAAAGGAATGATCTTCTACTAATTAGCCATGCGCAGTTGGATAGTAGACCATTCCTGCTTTTGCTCTCACATGTGTTTCCAAGTTTTTTTAGGTGTTATTGAGATTCAACAAGATGATGAGCTTAGTGAGAAGTAAGCACCTTCACTAAGTTCCTGTGGGCTATTTTTAGGTTTATGTCTATTTTTAGACATGGTGATCATATTTCAGAAGTTTTAGGATGCTATTTGTGGATGGTTGGTCAAGTTGGAAAAATAGATGAAATTCTATTTTTAGAATATTGGGCGAAGTCTATTTATAGATTGTCGATCTAAAAATAGATGTGTCGATTATTATTAGCCCTTAATAATAATCAAACTCTAAATATCAACTTATTCTCTTGGAGCACTTTATTTCAGTATAAAAATTTGGAAAATCAGTGGGTTGAAGGAATTACACAATTCCTAGGGTTTACTGGTGGTTCATCCATGGAGGTCTTAGTTAGAACTGAAGTGGTAAAGTTATGACAGAGTTGGAACAGTAGTTCATGGAGTTGTTATTAAGTTTAACTCAGTTAATGGAGTTAAACTTAGTTGAGCTAGTTGTATCTAGTCTAACTAAATGATACATTAGCGAGAGTGGAGTGAATTAATTCACAACTAATAACTCGCTAACAACCGAACAAATAAAACAATTAACTACAGTGTATGTCAGTTCCAGTGGAGACCCGATGGAGAGATAGGTGAAAGGGTAAGATGGACTATCCGTTCTAACTATAGTGATGCATTGATTGCATCACACACACATTGGAGTTTCCAATGAGGATTTCACAGTCAAGGCAAGGCAAATTCGAATTCATTCAAGGGTCTTCTTCAGCAGGGATTTCACAGTGGAGGTAGGCTATCAAGTGGCAAGAAATCAGTGCATGGATTTGCAGATTTCTTCATATTATTCTGTGACGATTGTATTGTTCTGAGAGCTTGATGTAATAATATTTGTATGAGATTGTTACATGATATCCGTGATACATAATGTATGATAGTTTGGGTTCTTAGCTTTAGGCTTTCCTGTTAAACAACTGTGTTATGTGAAATTATTTTTATTTCTTCATGTGTTTGCAATTGACTTTTAAATTTCCGCAAAATATTAGCAGTGGAAGGATTCTGTATTTAGCAAGAAGATAAATATTTTTAGATCAGGAGAATCTAGATATATACATACATACGTTATATAATTTCTACATGGTATCAGAGCAGTGTTAATTCTTGAATATTTCAATTGTGAAGAATTGTTGAGTTTGTGTTGGTGGAAAATTCGAATTTGCTGCAGAAATTTCTTGGTGCAATAGTTGAGTATACATTGAAAAGTATTTCAATGGGCTGTGATTGGAGTATGCCCTTGAGGGCAGCTCGAATTACATATCCTAGAAGGATAGAATGGAGGTGGTGTTGAAAGATAATGGACTGAAGGAGTTCATCGATAGTGATGTTCCTAAGCCTGGTTCTAGCGATGATGCATTACTTGACACATGGCAAAATAAGGTAGCAAAGACAAGAATAATTTTGTTGGAAGGTGTGAAGGACCATATTGTGTCCAGCCTTCATGGGAAATCCACTCCATTTTCAATATGGAAGGCTTTGACAGATTTTTTTTAAATCAATAGTGACCAAGAGGATGTTGGCGCTGAAAGATAAGCTCAGAAAAATAAAAATGGAGAAGGGTGACAGTATTCCAAAATATCTCACAAAGTTTTTCCACTATAGGGATGAACTGCAAAGTGTGGGGATTACTATTGATGATGATGACTTGGTGAGATTGGCTCTCCTTGGGCTTCTGAAGATTTGACATAGCTGCGAAGACTCTGTCAATGGACAGGAGAAATTGCTGAGTTGGGAGGGACTTTGGTCAGATCTTGTGCTGGAGGAGATAAGGCGAAGTACCAGGGATGGCTCTTCATCGAAGAATGAATATGAAGAGAATTTCACTTTGGTTTCTAAAGCAAGGAAAGGTAAGGGGAAGAAATTCCCTTCAAAATTTTAGGCTAAAGGAAAGAAGCAGGATTTGTCCAAGGTGAAGTGTTTTCATTGTCACGAACATGGGCATTTCGCCACTAACTGCCCATAGAAGAAGAAGAAAAATAAGGCTACTGGAGATGCAGTGGGTGAGGCCATAGTCTCACAATTTGAACTTGATTTCTCTCTGATCGCATGCTTGGTTTCAACCGCTATGGGATCTGTGTGGTATCTTGATAGTGGTGCGCCTTTCGATATGGTGGGAGATAAGGAGTTGTTTAGTGACTTGGAGGAGAAGGATCTCAAAATGCATATAGAGATGGGCGACGATGGAAGATATAGTGTGATCGAAATTGGAACCATTACCTTTGAGAGGGATTCAATTAAACCATTTATGTTTAAAGATGTTATGCATGTTCGAGGTCTAAAGAATAACTTGGTCTCGGTCGCAATGTTGGAAGACAGAGGTTATGACGTTGTTTTCAGCGAGGGAAAAGATTTCCTTCGACATAAAAAAATGGTTCAAACCAAGAGGATAGGGATTCAAGTTAAGAATCTCTACAAGATGGAGGTAGATGGTTACACTGCAATGATGGGTAAAGCAGAAGAAGTGGTGAGCTGGGATGAGGGCGATTTATGGCACAGGATATTGGGCCATCTTCACCATGGCACTTTGAAGATTTTGCAACATATTTCTACTATACTTCCCAAGGGTACTCTTGCGTATTCAGATAAATGCATGGGATTTACTATGCGTAATTTTTTGAAGACCACCTTTCATGAGAAGAAGAACTGTGCTTCGGTGATCCTGGAGAGAATTGACACAGACGTGTGTAGAACTTTCTTGGTTGCTTCAACAACAAAAAAAATAGGTATTATTTTTTTGTTTATGACTATTCTCGTAGATGCTAGATCTTCTTCATGTAGAAGAAGAGCGAAACATTCTCAACGTTCTACGAGTTTAAAGCATTGGTGGAGAAGGATTCGGGGAAGCAAGTGAAGGCTCTAGGGAGCGATAATGGTGGTGAATATATCTTGAATGAATTCAAAGAATTCTGTAGAAAAGAAGGAATTCAAAGAGAAATCATAGCACGTCATAACCCACAGCAGAATGGGGTCGCAGAGAGGAAGAACAGAATGATCATGGGTGTTGCACGAGCAATGCTTGAGAGGGAGCTAGACTTGCATGTAGTGGAGGAACTACTAGTTTTGAAAGATGAGCCTCCAGATGTGGACCAGCCATAGAAGGAAGTTCATGGAGTGGAGGAGTCCACTCACGTAGAGCCAAACATCATAACTAGGAGAAAGCGTACCACAAAAGCTGAGAGATTGAAGCTTGATGCGGCACAGAATGTAGGAGTCCCTACATCACAGCACAGACAGAGATAGTCATCTGACCATTTTACTGGATACATGGCTCTCATGAGCAAGTGTGTCATGACAGAGCCATATTCTTTTGAAGAAGCAGTGAAGGAGCCCACATGGGTAGATTCCATGGTGGAGGAGTATGACTCCATTTTCAGAAACAATGCTTGGGAGATTGTTCCAAGGCTGATGGGAAAATCACTTATAGGATCAAGATCGATCTACAAGGTAAAGCAAGCTACTGATGGGAGCGTCGAGAAGTATAAGGCAAGATTTGCTGCCTAGGGATTTTCACAGATCGAGGGGATTGATTATGAAGAAAAATTTGCACCTGTCGCACGATATTCTTCCATAAGGACCATCCTTGCTCTCTCAACATAGATGGGTTAGCACATTCATCAGATGGATGTGAATACTGCATTCCTTAATGGGATCATTGAGGAAGAGGTGTGCATTGAGCAGCCTGAAGGATTTGAGATCTTCAGCAGTGAGTTGCATGTGTGCAGACTCAAAAGAGTGTTGTATGGTGTAATGTTCCTAAATTAGCTAAGCTAATTGGAACATTATAATTTTGTTTTATTTTTCATGTTTATGAATAATAGAATAATGGAGGACATGCAACACTCCTTAGATCTAAAAATAAATACATGCTCAATGTGAACAGGATTAAATATGAGCTGGTGGCATAAAAACTACTTGTGTATGAACAGGGTTAAGCTATTTGACTAGGTCAATAGGACCAAATCACAAGACAGTCCAGGTGCATTGAACCTCCTAAGTGATCTGCGCAGTTCTAGAAGGAGGACCTCAATGTGAAAGGGGCTAATTCAAGTGAAGTGGTTTAGGGTTTTTCACATACTCATTTTATAAAAAGGAGGGAGAGGAATCAAGGAAGGGTTGTTGATGATTTTTGGTTTCTTGAGCAACTCAAGTTATCTTGGCTGGTTAGCCAAAGGGAAGAGGGTTTCCTGTTTAGGAATCCTCTCTCCTTCCATGGAGTAGCTCTTTGGAGGAGGATGTGTTGCATTGATCCACTATCCGGCATTTGGCCAAGCTTCTACTTCCAACTGCAATGCAGATCCTGTTGAGGGTTTGATTTCCTTTGTAATTTGCAGCAAGTGGGAATTATATCTTTTCATATCTAAAGAATTTCAGTACTTCTTTTCAGTGGAGGATGGTTTCTAATCCATTGGAGAGCTGTATTGAATGATTTGAGCTTGATTTTAGATCTTAGCATCAGGCCAATGTGTTCTTCATGGTATACTGTGTAGTTCCTTCCCCAGATCTGCATTATTGCTGAAGGAGTAGCGTTGCAGGGTTTTTGGCATCATTTTGGAGCTAGATCTCTGATGTGAAGGAAGCCTCCTTGCATCAAGGGTGATCCTTGGATTGGCCAACTAATCCAAGTCTATTTCTGATATGATTCATTCAATAAAGTTTTTTCTTCAGAAATTCTGAATCATTATGCAAATCCGCTGCAGTAAAACTCAAATTTGCTCCGGCATTTTCATGTATTGCTGAAATCCCCAAGGGGGATGTAATAAAGAGCCCTTTAGGCATTTTGATTTATTATAGATCTATATTTTCATGTATTTATCAGTTGAAGATCTGTAATATAATAAAAATAAGCTTCACCCTCCTACAACTAACGTTGAATGGTTTCTGGGTCATTCTCCTGTATTGCAGCACCTCAATCTTGAGGGATTTTCCTTGTAAAACCATTGTTTAACCTTGCTTAATGCTTATGTCATGTTCCTAAACTCATTTCCTGATGGTAAATATTTTTTTTACATCTTAAACATTCAGAAAATACACATCCCTTTCTTCATTAAATTTTTGCATCTTCCAAGTCATGGGAAATCGGGGTTTTTCTTGACTAGTCGGGAAGGAGGAACTGTTTAACTTAGAAAAACGCATTTTTTTTCTTCTGAAATTAGGCATGTAGATTCCTATTTACCTAAGATAACATATCCTAGATCCATGACCCTTATTGTTATGCAAATGTCTGATTATACTCATTTTAAGGTCGAAATCCTCACTTTTCCCCACCTTTTTTCCCATAAAAGTTGAGTAAAGGTTTTTGCAGCACTTGGAATTTGTTTCTGAGTGTTTTCAAACACTTTTTGTGATATATTGAGCACACATTCCTAAAAAATTCGTTTTTCAGGCATGTATTGCTAAGAAATCCATTTTGGGAACATTACAGTGGTATTGGAGCATCAATCTTGGCTCAGCTTGTGCACAAGATTGCCATCAACAAGAGAAGATTCTCTCCAAGGAGAGGATATTGATAGAGGAAAAAATTTAAAAGGAATGATGGAAGAGGAGGTCTCCCTTCTTCTTTTCCAGACCATTGAGGAATCATTGAAGATCTGATGAAAGGGAAAATTTGGAGAAATTTTTTGAAATGGTTTATGGATGAAGAAAGCCCTAGATATTATTGTGAAGGGTGTGAGAATTCAGCCACACATGCAGATCCACAACGCAGTACATTACCCATAGCTACTGCAAGAAGGATGGAGGGAAGGAGTTGAGGCCTTTGGAAGAGCAGCGCTGCAAACTCAAAGGTATGATTCATGATGATTGGTTTCAGAATTCTATTTCATGTTTTCATGAAAATTAGAGATCATATGTGGAATTCACAAAGAGTTTTGAAAATGGGATTGATGAAAACCAATGTGAAACATGGTGTGACAAAACTTCAAACACTTTGCATGCATGGAAGGGGACCATGAAACAAGGATCATTCCATCTTTCTAGAAGGGGAGGAAATCATGAGGATGGCTTGCTAGAGGCAATACCCCCATTGTATGAAGGGCACTCTTCCATTTGTGAGGTGTAGATATTTTTCTCTCCAAGGAAGGCCAAGATCCAAGGCCTCTCTTAAGGAGGAGATACACTCACATGTTGGTAGAGAAGAGGTGCATAGAAGAACCTACAGCGCTGCAACATTGGAAGAAGAAGAAGAGAAGAAGGATCATCATGAAGGGATTATGGAAATTCACCCTTATCTATTTCAAATATTCTCTTCACATAGGAGAGGGACTGAACTGCACAGTAGAGAGAGAGGGACCTTTCATTCCTCTCATATATACAGTCCATTTCCTATCTTGATGTCTCAATTTTGGAGGCTTTCCACTTGGGAGGCCACATGATCTACAGATGATGAGAGGCATCATGCCATTTGGTTCACCACTTTTGGATTCTGGAGGGGTGGAGACATTAGAGGAGTCCATCATAGCGCAGAGAGTTTGTGGTTGAGCACAAGGAGGAGGGATACACCCTTTCATTTTCAGTACCACCCATTATCATCAATTCACTGCGCAGATAGAGTTGCTGCAGAGATGGAGGATAGCATATTCATGATGCAGGATGGCTACTCCATAGATTTGGTGAGAGAGATGATGCTTCCTTTGAGGAATGACTCTTTCATGCATTGGAGTAGATGGAGGCCGCTCATGCTTACATTGGCCGGGATCAGGAGATTATTTGGAGGTGATAGTCTTTCATGGGAGGCTCAGTTTCAGAGAGCATCATTTCTATTTGAGCATGAGTAGCTGCATGATGGCATGGCAGAAACTTGGAGGATGAATTTGGCATGAGGGGATGTCAAGGTAGTAGGCAATAGCATGAGGGAGCACCATATTGCAAAACACCAACGCTGTCTATGTGGAGGATTGATCCAGGATGGAGGACTCATCTTTGGTTGAGTATTCCCCAGGATCTTGGTGAATTGCATGATTTTGGATGGCCTTGATGGAGATGGAAAATACTTATTGGATGATATGATCATCTATCATCATGGCAGACTCTTCTTGACTAGAATTTCTAATCTTAAGGAGAAACTACTGCATGTAGCACATGAGGACTTCCTAGCTGTGCATTTGGATGCATACTTGGCTTTGCTAGAGGAGTTCACTTGGGAGGGAATTCAGCATGACATACATCAGCATATGGAGAGATGCATATCCCGATTAATGGTGGAGAGAACATCACAACCACTACCCTACTCATTGGAGGTGAAGGGAAATTTACAGTTGAGCCATTTTAGCTCAAGAGCTCTAGTGCATGATGGAGGAGGTATAATTGCATGTTTTGTATTGTACTTCTTTTCATTGATTTAGGAGCATGATGTATCAAGGAGGCTTGTTCCTTCTTGCATTTTTCATGACGATGCACTTGCAGCCAATTGCAGCAGTGGGATTGGCCATTCTTATAGTGGTTGTGGAGGATGCCACATATTTTTTGGTGTGAACCATTGGCACCAAATAGTATTTTCATGTTCTCATATTATGAGGAGATGTTGTGGCAGAAAACAAGAGGCTAGTACATCACTTGTTACTTTGATTTTGAGGCAGGCCAAGGAGGCACTACACAGGTTCCATGAGTGGAACTTTGAACCACTCTCCGGTTGTCATTTGGAAACTTGCTTTTATTGTATATTTATCCTTGCATTACTAATTTTTGTACACTCATGAGGGGCATTATTTGGAGAGTATTGGATGTACAACCCATTGGGAGCATGATTCTCCCCATTGTATATGTTTTATTTTGCAGGAGACACCATGGGCAAACCATGATTGCCACATTGCTACTTACTCTTCTTGTGGGAGGGACCACTTGGAGGATTTGAGGAGGCATTTCATGGTTTATTTTCTTGATGGGGTAGCTTGGGCCATTCTTGGAGGCCATACCATTTCAGCCCAAGGATAGAGGCAGCCCCATGAACACTTCAATTGGAGAGAGGGCCGTCATGAGAATCACAAGCACAACTCTCCATTCAGCCCGAGCACATTGCAAAAATCGAGGGTTGAGATTTTATTTGGATGATTGCATGGATGAGAGGATCATAATTGCGAGCAAAATTTTCCCATGCATATCATCACTCCTACCTTAAGGAGGCCTTAGCGTAGCAAGAAGGATTCCACTACACCGTCTATCTTTCCATGAGGAGCATTGTTGTCAAGTTGCATACTTGGGAGAGAGAATTGGAGGTCAAATTTATTGTAGCATGTTTGAGCAGTGGTGGATATCATTGATGAGGAGGCCATAAGAGAAGAAGGGGGAGAAGTTTTTTTCTCTATATGCAGTTGCTTGACGGCAAGAAACATGTGGGAAGGGAGGATTGTAATGTTCCCAATTTTAGCCTCAAGCTAAAATGGAACATTATAGCTGCACATTTTATTTTTGTTTAATAAATTGGGGAAGGAGACACCTTAGCCCCTTTTAGATGAAGAAATAACACTCCTTATGTGAAAATGAGGAAAATAAGCACTGGAATAAACACCTAAGGGTGTGAATGGAACCTAGCTTACTTTATTTAGTCACCTTTGACTAAAGTCAACAGCACTGCCCAAGGAGGAGCGGCTTCCTAGAGAAGCTGCATAGTTTTGGAGGGCAGACACTCATGTGAGGGTGGTAACCCTAATTGGTGGGACCATGGTGGAGAAAAGGTTCCTTTATTTATAAGGAGGAGATGGCAGCCCATTTTCATTCATGTTTTGGAGTTTTATACTTGGGTCTACAAAGGCTTGCATCCCTGGGCTGTTTAGTAGGGTGATGGTGCCCTCGGGCACTAGGGTGTTCCCGGTCAAGGATCACTTCCTCTTCCTCAAGGAAGGATGGGGAATGAGCTGATTTTCCTCAATTTGGAATTGGCCATAGCTACTACCATCATCTATAGCGTTAGCTCTACAACAGAGAGGACGTTGTGTTGCTGGGGGCAGCAAAGGAGAAACTCATGGAGTCATATTATCTTGTTTTCTTCAATGGAGGAGTGATATATTCATTGGAGGAGCTACAAGGAGGATTCCCGGGCTTCATATCAGATTTGTTGGGATGGGCCAACATTCCATCATCTCCCATTGTGTAGTCCATGGAGGAAACTGTGTTATTTTATGGAGGCAGTGAGAGAGGGGTTCTTGGAGCTCATCAGGAGCTTGTTTCTGAGACAAAGGGATCAGCCCTTTGTATTAGAGACATTATCAGAGAAGGGAAATAAAATTTCAGATATGTGATGGCCTCATTCATATTCCATTTTATTTTCAGTGACAAATCTGTTGTCACATTTTGTACTCTCCGACATTTCTAGCAATCTCTCCTAGATTGGCTAGAAATCTAGTGTTTCAGCCCATTTCTTTGTTATTGGGATATTTATTGTATTCCTTCAGCCACATATGTGTTTTATTCATATTCAGAAGTTCATGCCTTCAAATACACACCACAGTCACTGCTCTTCGAAATTTTGTGGAGTTGCAGGAACTCATGTATTTCATTGTTTATTCACTCGAGGTTGGTTCTTAAGGTTTGAGTGGCTTGTCCCTCAACTATTTCTTGTATTCTATTGCTGATATATCATAATATAATGATGGCTATATAATTTCCCTCTTATGATGTATTCAGAGTTGCAGAGTTCATGTTTATGTTCACATATTGCTGTAAGCTCTCTCGTTGAGCATTTTTTTAGAGATCTAGATTGGGGAGATCTAAATAAGCCGTCTAGAGTTATTTCTTTGAGCTCATTTTCTGCATAGTATTTGTATAGGGTCTATTATAGGGCATCCCAGTGGTGGTTTGTCTTATTTTTACAACAACTTCCTTATACAGCATCCTCAAGGACCCTATAGCAGAAATTCCTGAAGTGGAATATTGCATATCCATAGGCAGAGTCTGTGAAGGGCCAGCTAGCCTCAGGATCTCTCCCTTCTTTGGAAGGAGACATATCCTGTAAATTCCCCAACAATCAATCTCTGAAATGGACTTGTGATAGCTCACTGAAGAAGGAATTGGAATATCTGAAGATATTCTTGATGGAGCAGCAAGTTCCAGGTTTGGAGCATTACATATGGGTTGAAGCAAGCACCACGTGCTTGGTACACACAGATCGATAGCTATTTCACTGGACTTGGCTTCACCAAGAGTGAGGTGAATGCAAATTTGTACCAAATTGTGGTGGAGGGTAAGCTTTTAATCATTGTTCTTTATGTTGATGATTTAATACTAATGGGTGATGAGCAGTTGATACACTCATGCAAGGCAGATCTTGTAAAGGAGTTTGAGATGAAGGATTTGGGCCTCCTTCATTATTTCCTTAGATTGGAAATATGGCAATGAGAAGGTGAATTGTTTGTGTCTCAAGGAAAGTATGCTCGGAAGATACTTGAGAAGTTTCACATGCAAGGCTGCAAGCCTATTGATACTCCTCTTCCAGGAAATTGGAGGAAAGAGGATGCTACATCGGCAGAGGTAGTGGATGCCACTGTTTATCGACATTTGGTGGGTCCACTCATGTATTTAGTTAATACAAGACCAAACATATGCTATACGGTGAACTAGTTTTCACAAGTGATGGTTAAGCCTACCAAGCTCTTTTGCATTAGGGGAATTTTGAGTTCTAAAATGGGCCTCCTAAGGAAATTTTAAAATAATAGTAGAAATAATAAAATAATATTTAATTACATCACCAAATTTTAGAGATAAAAAATAAAAAACTACTTTTTCAACTCCTATTTTGAACTTATCTCCCTAAGTGTTTACTCAAATTCGAGAAGGAAAACTCGTTGGATGCAAAATTTAATTCCTCATCCAAGGAGTACCCATGTTGCATACTTTTGATGGACCCTACTACACGAAAAATGAGAAATACATGAAAAAACGTGATCACAATCATGTTTTTTCATGTATTTCTCATTTTTCGTGTAGCGGGGTCCATCAAAAGCATGCAACATCGGTACTCCTTGGATGAGGAATTAAATTTTGCATCCAACGAGTAATCTCACACTAAATTTGAGTAAACCCTTAAGGAGATAAGTTGAAATCATTATTTTATTATTTTATTATTTTTTAATCTTTTTACTTCTTTACTCCAAAAATGGTGAATCATCCCCCATGGTTGACATCATCATCTTGAACCCTATTGGTTCTCATAAAGTTTATTTTTGTTGTACCTTTTTCTTAGGAGGCCCATTTTAGACCTCAAAATTCCCCTAATGGAAGGCAGGCAAGCATGTCCTGAGGTATCTCAAGGGCACATCTGAATATGGCTTATGGTACAAATAGACGGATGAGGTGAAGTTGCATGGCTTCACGGATGCAGATTGGACAGGCAGCCTAACGGACAGAAAGAGCACATCATGAGGGGTTTTCAATATCAGATCTACAACAGTTTCTTGGTACAACAGGAAACAAAGATCTGTGGCACTCATTTCAAGGGAATAAAAGTACAAGGCAGCAAGCCAAGCTGCATGTGAGGCTATCTGGATCAGGAAGATCCTGGTCAGTTTGTTCAGTTCACAATTATATCCTACAGTGATACATTGTGCTAATTAGAGTTGCATTAAACTGTCAATTAATCCTTTGTTTCATTATAGATCTAAACATATTGATATCCGGTATCATCATATCAAAGATTGTGTGCAGCGGAAGATCATGTTGCTTCAGTACATTCCTATGGAAGATCAGGATGTAGATATTTTGACAAAGGCGCTCGGCAAGAGCAAATTCGAATACCATAGAGGCAGGATCGGGGTGAAGGATAATCCCTATCTTGTTGAGAGGGAGTGTTGAGATTCAACAAGATGATGAGCTTAGTGAAAAGTAAGCACCTTCAATAAGTGGGGCATGTCTATTTTTAGGTGTATGTCTATTTTTAGACATGGTGATCATATTTTAGAAGTTGCAGGATGCTATTTGTGGATGGTTGGTCAAGTTGGAGAAATAGATGAAATTCTATTTTAGAAGATTGGGCGAAGTCTATTTATAGATCGTCGATCTAAAAATAGATGTGTCGATTATTATTAGCCCTTAATAATAATCAGACTCTAAATATCAACTTATTTCAGTATACAGATTTTGCAAATTAGTGGGCTAAAGGAATTACACAATTCCTAGGGTTTACTGGTGGGTCATGCATGGAGGACTCAGTTAGAACTGAAGTGGAAAAGTTATGACAGAGTTGGAAGAGTAGTTCAAGGAGTTGTTATTCAGTTTAACTCAGTTAATGGAGTTAAACTCAGTTGAGCTAGTTGTATCTAGTCTAACTAAATGATACACTAGGGAGAGTGGAGTGAATTAATTAGTTAATTAATTCACAACAAATAACTCACTAACAACTGAACAAATACAGTAGTTAACTACAATGCATGTCAGTTCCAGTGGAGACCCAGTGGAGAGGTAGCTGAAAGTGTAAGATGGACTATCCATTGTCACTTTAGTGATGAACTGATTTCATCACACAAACATTGGATTTTCCAATGAGGATTGTGCAGTCAAGGCAAGGCCAATTCGAATTCATTCAAGGGTCTTCTTCAGCAGGGATTGCGCAGTGGAGGCAGGCTATCAGGTGGTAAGAAATAAATGCATGGATTTGCAGATTTCTTCATGTTAGTATGTGATGATTGTATTGTACTAAGAGCTTGATGTACTAAGATTTGTATGAGATTGTTATATGATCTCCATGATACACAATATATGATAGTTGTCAGTCTTTCCCGTTAAACAAATGTGTTATGTGCGATTTTTTTTATTGCTTCATGTGTTTGCAATTGAATTTTAAATTTCCATAAAAGATTAAAACTGGAAGGATTCTGCATTTAGAAAGAAGATAAATATTGGTAGATCAGAAGAATCTGGATATATACATGCATATGTTATATAATTTCTACATGTATAACTTTAGCATTTGATCCCAAATCTAGAATGACTTGGTCCATTTCATAAGCACCAATATGTGTATTCATACGCATCTCTCAACCCGTTATCTTCTTATTCTTATATATTTTATTGATTGCTCGATGTTCTACCAAGGGTTGTTATTTTTGTGTACAATTATCTATTAATGCCTAAAAATTTTCAACAGCCTTCTTGTTGTGCAGAAATTTTATGCATGCTTTTAAAAATGGCTTAATATCTTATTCTCCTCCTGCTTCCTTCAGTGTTCTACCACTTGTTGCAGTATCTCCTTCTGGAAATTATTTCTTTGCTTCCATAAAGGTTTCTTTTCTGCACTGAAGATATAAGCCTTCTTTATTTTTAGGTTCTTTTCGAATCCATATATTAGTGCAGTGTTGGCTGGAGGGGTCCTGACCTAGGTTCATATGTTCAAGGTTTTCCAACAGGCCCCTATACTACTGGCCCTTTCAGCAATGACCTGCTTGCGTAGGCCAAAGTCTCACCTGAAGTAGTATGGGTGGGTGCTGGAACTAGATTTCTGCACCCTGGGAGAGGGTAGGTAAGTCAAGAAGAGTTGTGTTCACCCTGATTGTGACTCGATCCAGTATCACCGAGCCTATATTCCATTCGTATCCACCTGCGTAACAATAATATTACTCACAAAAATCAACAGATCAAGAATTCATATAGCAATACACAGATATTTCAGATATTCTTGTATGAAGCAAGTAGAACAAACCCAGATCGCAACATAAATAAGCACACCAGTATGTTCGCAACTTAAACCAATAAAACAGAAACATATACTAAGTAATCAAGACATCACAAATTAATATCAAAACAATTCCAGTGGATTCAGATGGGAAAGAATAATTCCACATTCATTAATCTTTCAGATCTACGTACAAAACCCCAAAAACCCAACCTGCGCACACAGCAGCAGGGTCCACACACAGCAGGACAGCGGCCCTCTATGCACACAGCAGCAGGAGTCCTTACCCAAAAACCCTGACCAGATCTATCGATTTTCACTTAGCACAAATCTATTATCATTCTTAGCTTGTTCTACAACTCAAAAAGGTCCAACTACTTATACTATTCTAGCCTATGCATCCAATGGTGCGCAAACCATGGTTTGCAGACTCTTGGTCTACCCTTGACCCATTTACAATGCTTTAGGGGCCTTGACCCACCCCAAAACCCCTATGCTATACTAAATATAATCAGAAATATACACAATGGACCATTTTTGCAGCTTTGTAGGAGACCCTATTCCAACAGTCCCCCAACACAATCTTGTGACTCATCCCAAGTCACTGCGATGGCGGGGTCTCCACCTGTGCGCGTAGTGTGTTGATGGTGATGATCACCAGGGGTAGTAATTCTTAGCTCTGAGCAGCAACATTCTGAGCAATATCCACGAGCTTCTGAGATGTCGGTCATTTAATCGCCGCGGTGACACTTTCCAGTGTCTGATTTAGTCACTTGACTGCAACATTGGTATCATGTGATAGCTGGAGGGCTACGTTGGCCCAAGGCTTGAATCGGTCCACGATGGCATGCTTCTTGCGTGGGAGTTCCTCAATCTCATCCTGGAGAGTGTTACTAGTCTTTAAGCATGCTAGACGTTGAGCAAGGACTAAAGAGGGCAATGTAGCTTCAACCTGATCGAAAGCTTCTTCCTTTTGCCACAAGTCCTGATTGATTCTCTAGAGGATCGGATCGCGCTGGATCCTGCTCCAAAGCTACATAACATCTTTGAGTAACCGGGAACCTTGAGCAATCTGACCTGTAATGGTGTTAGTGGCCTCGGTTACTAGCGCAATGCGCTGGGCTTGTACCTCCGGAGGTGTTTCGGGCTGCAGCTTGGTCCAAGTCGATGATTTGCTACTCCAGCTGTGCCTTCACAACCTGAATCTTTGTCTTGGATGCCTTCAATGCTGCAAACAATCCTTCAATTTTAGCCCGGGGTTGGCTGCGGTTGGGATCTCCTCTGTAACCTCTGTGCAGAGCTGGTGGATTAATGTTACAAGCTCCTCGTGTTGTGCGACAACGCGGAGTACTTCAGTGTTCTACTGCGCAATGGTTTGCTCAAATATCCCTAGTTGCTGGTGCACCTACTGGTCTCAATGGTGAATTTCCTGGAATACAGCGGTGTGGAGGCCCTGTAACGCATCATGGGTTAGCGTCGCTAGATTCAGCTGCACCCCTGCATCTGTCTGGAGTTGGACTGGTGGACTGATCACAAGGGTAGTGCTAGGTATAGCACAGAGACAACTTTCCTTTGTGGTGAGCACTGTATGGCTGGGTAACACGGGAGGTTGTACCTCAGTCACGTTGACCTATAATGTGTTGGCCTTTAACTGCAGGGTGCGGAGCTCAGCCTGGAGGGTATCAATGGTAGCCTTTTGGTGTTCCTCTAGGGCTACCCATTTGTCTTCTGTGGCTATTGTGACGATGTCCACTATTTGTTTGAGGTCCCCATCCATCAAAGTGATTGTTACATCGTATTCTCCCCGTTGCATATGTTGCTTATTTCGAGGCCCCTTGTTGGGCTTTCCCATTCTCTTGTTTCCCCCGAGGTTTATTATTGGTGGCAGATCTACCTAGATTTCAGCCTTGGTGGTTTTTGACGGCGGGTTCTTCTTCGTGGCTGTGTCCGAGCCCTGCTTGCTTGGTCCTGCAGTCTCCGTGGTGGGGGTCTGGAAGCCTATCGTCCATGAAGGAAGCCATAGTTCGACCACCCGGTCAATTTCCTCATCTTCTACCATATATGGGAGGGACGTCCATGTTTTATCCTTGAGACCGCGGATCTGTATGTGGTGCATTGTAACTTGGAATGCTGCAATACTTTTGTACTTGTTGTATACTTATGGGGACAACTGTGGTCGAGAGTTGATGGTTGTGGCCAAGCTGCTCTGGAATAGGACCCAAAAAACTTGGTTGTCTTCCACGCATTGCACATCCTTAGAGTCCCATTGGTGGGCGAAGCGAGCCCCTTTGCACATTTCTGGAGTGAGCTCGGGGAAGACCGAATCCTCAGAGGCCTCCCATGCAACCAATGCTATGAGGAGCAGCAACCAAGAATAGCAAAATGCCTTTCCTTGTTCCTGAGATTCATGGACATTGGTCAGGAATTCATCACAAAAATATTGAGCCTAATTAAGGCAAGCCCCCTTCGTACACTGGCCTGCTAATCAAATGAAATAGGTAGGGATAGTTGCAACCTAGCACTTCTGCATTAGCTTGCATGCTAATAGTATGGTGCCCATCTACGTAGCACAATCACTGATGGATTGGATGATAAAGCCTTGAGTATTTTTCTCTACCTTGTACTTTTGGCGCACATATTCAGCAGTCTCACCTTCATATTTATTTCCCACCCGTTCCAGAGGGTGCGGCCCCTGCATGGGAAGGCCTGTAATCTGCTGGATTAGCATGGCATCAATGGGGAATTGGTCCTGAATCCATAAGGAGCCCTCATGAATCAAGGTGAGCAGCTGCCGGGCCAGTCGGTCCATGACATTGTAATGGCCAAAATGGGGCATTCGCAGTAGATTCAAGAGCCCAGATTCGGCCAATCCACATACCCAGCACTGAGGAATGATGGTGATCCCATCATTCGTATGAGTTGTGTCAAAGTATAGTGCAGGGCCAGTTCTGGGAGGGCTTCATAATTTACCAAGTCGTGGTCACTGAATTTAACTTCATGGAGCCGTCCGCAAGGGTCACCGATGACAGGGACTTCGTCTGGGGTTAATGGTGTTTGCAGGTAGGTGATCAAACCATCCAAGTTTTTGGGCGTGCACGTGGAAGGCTGGTGCAACCGGATAAAGGGGGGAAACCAATTGATCAGATTGGCGGGCAGGGCTTCCTCTTGTGCATCCTGATCCAGAAGTGGTGTTCGTGGGGATTTTCTATTCCTTGGGGACATCCTCGATCTTCCTTCAGCCCATTTTGTAGCTTTTGGGGGCTTCCTTGAGCCCTGTGCTTTTTCTTTTCCCTTATTGGTGACTGGTGTAGACAACACTTCTTCGTCCTCAGCCCCAGGCTCCACTACTTCCTCACTTTCCAACTCTGTTGGTACTGAAGATTCAACAAGGTTCGTGGCTATCATCCTAGCGTGGAAAAGGAATCCCAGCTCTGGATGGCTACCGTCAGAAGGAATAGGATAATTAGACATGAAAGGGATGGGGAATACTAGGATAATTATAGAGCTTAGGTTTGCGCGCAACAAGGGTGAGAAGTACAGTCTATGCAAGGGAGGCGGATTTCTTATTTGTGATACCCCGTCCTTCTTATAGTGCTTGTGGTCACTCAATAGTAAGGTGTACTTCATCTGGAACTTACCATTAGATAAATGTTCAAAAGTCCCCAAATTCCGCCTCATTAATTTCCAAGGGGCCGCATCCTTCAACAGTAACTTCTGCTCCCTATCAGTTGTTAGGGTCCCAACGGCTAATTTCCGCATCCCCGGTGTGCCCAACATTTTTGCTACACTTGGGTCAACTATTTGGGTCTTCTCAGCATCCTCCCCCAACACAGACTTGTTCTTAAAGTACTTCTTGACCAAATATATGTTCTTCTCATAGGTGCCCTTCCACGCAACCAGACATTTACAGGGATCTCTTGATCCAAGGAATATCTTGATTCGAACATTCGTTGGGGCTTCAAATTGTAGGATCATCATATCCCGACATTCCTCCCAAGCCTGGAATGCCTCCCTCTGCGTCTCCCACTAGCATGCAGGTATTCCATGCATGGATAGCTTAAGGGCCCATAACCTTAGTCCCTTGGGAACCTCTACTTCGAAGGCTTGCAAAAATTCCTTAATGCTACCAGAACCATCAAAGTAGGGTACATCTTTTACCTTTGAGGAAATGCAGCGGAAGTCCCTTGTGACTCGAAGACACCACAAAGCTAAGACATCATGCAACTGGTTCTGCCAATTTTCCATCTCCTTGTCAGAGTCAAAGAAGAATTCATTGTCATTTTCCCAACAGAGTACTCCTTCTGCCGTGGGGTTGATCCAATATTCATCCCGCATAGTCAACTTGTAAATGTGATCCACCTCCTCATCATCGCGTACCGACTTTGCATATTGTTCACCTTCCGTAGGATCTAATGGTACTATCACCCTTGTGCCATTATTCTTAAACACCATGCTTATTTTATTTAGGTCGATGCTACCGCCCATATCTATGGCACAGTCCAATCCCAAGAGTGCAGGGTAGGGGTTCGCATCTTCTACAATTTCTATTACTTTAAAATTAGCATGGGCTTTTACTCCTGTGATGTCCATCGTAACTTTAGGAAACCTTCCTAGCGGGATGATTTTCTATTGATTTTCCATGCGTAGCTGAATAGTGGACCATTCCAACTTAGGTTCTTCGATTCGTTTCCAAGTCTACTTAGGTAACACGTTCGCATCTGACCCTAGGCCCAAAATAACCTGTCTCATTTCGTAGTCACTGATCTGCGCAGACAACAAGATTCCTCTTCTGGTGTGTTTCTTATACCTGTACAGTTTGTGCACATCCTTGACTTCTAGGTTTAGATTAGGTCATGCTTCGCAGCTATCTATTAATTCCTGAAGGTTCTCCATAGCCTTTGGGTTGTGCAGTAATTTCGTACATGCCTACAAAAAGGGCTCAACCTCCACATTTGCCTTGACGTTCGTAGTTGGCCGAGCAGTAGTTACTTCTGTCTCAGAAAAGTCTTTACGAGCTATGATAAATGTTTCTTTTCCCCTTTTTAGTTCTAGGCCTTATTTTTTGATAGCAACTTGATGGATCAGAGGTTCCATCGCAGCCTCCTCCTCAGGTCCCCTGGTGGCCATCCTGCTGCGCATCAGTACATTCACACTCGGCTCCTTGCTTCGCAACTTATCCTTAACTCTCTGCACATTCTGCGTAGGTGTAGACTGCTTTTCCTAAATTTTTTCTATAAAGATTAGGCAATATTCAATTGCGTGGTCCAATTTTCTGCAATATTGGCAGGATTTCCTAGTGGGGTTCGGGCAGTCTCTTGCAAAGTGTCATGCTTCTCCACAGTTATAGCAGATTAGATGACCTTGTCCCCATTTGTCACTTCCATCGGATCCTCCTCCCCTACCCCTTGATGGGGAGCCGCCTATACCTACAGGGGTCCTTGGTGACGCAGGGTATGATTGTACCCTGTACAAGTTTCCTCGATCAATCATCAAATCATATGTCTGGCAGTTTTGTTCGTCATGTCTCACCGATCTGAAGAACCTACACCATTGTTGTCTTACCTCTAGAACATATGCAGCAAGGTGGGGATGGTGGTTAGTATCGTGTAGCCCTATGACACGACGATCATCGCACCAGAGCACTGGCCCACTAGGTCCCACAGATTCCCTAGGGCGCAATGGGCTCGGTCCCCCAGCCTACACCTAATTTTCTAATAGAGGACAGTTATCCTTGGTGTGTCCATTCACTCGGCATCGTATGCACCATCTTTTGGGGCTGGCTTCTGAAACTTGTTCCTTTTGTAGGTTCTGGACCTCTACATTCATCGCTTCCAACTATCCCTGGATCTGTTGGACACCCAGCTGAGTCTCGTCCTGAGGTGAAGCTTCTAACTTCATGGCACCTTCCAAGGCCTTCTCCTGTGATTCGAAAGTTTGGTGCCCCATAGGTACATGCAGGTGAGATAGCAACATGGCAATAAACCATTCTGTGTGCTATCTGTCATCATATTAGAATCCCCCTTCTTTGATCACCTTCTTTAGTCACTGATCGACCCCCCACATAGATTCAGAAGGTCCTTGCTTGAAATCCTTTAGATCAACCACGACTTGGGAGTAGGACTTAGGTTTCTTGAACTGTTGTTTCAGGGCATTCTTAATTTCTTCAATGGTTACATTTGCTTTTTGGCCGATGTATCCCATGTACCATTCCAAAGCTCTTCCTTCGAAGGCAAGGGACAGTTGTGCCCTTTTAACCACATAACTATCCACATTATTGCGCAGTCCATACCAATATTTCGACAAACCAGAACTGAACCATATCTTCATCTCCAACACCTTTAAAGGTCAGCAATTTCATGTGCACAGCCATGTCATCTTCCGGTGGCGGAGGGGTCGGTGAACTCTTACCTCTAGGCTGATTCGAAAGTGGTGTGGCTCGAGGACTCTGTGAAGCTGCTTCCCTTACTAGACTGTAGACCAGTCGATCTCCTTCTAGGTTGGCCCTATAGTATTTTCCACTCCGTGTTGTGCTCCCATCTAGATCATAGGCCATTCACTAGGTATGGCTACATAGAATACTCTTTTCGCATAATAATATCTTAAACAATAATGGAAAATTCTTTAGGAACTTACCTCGAAACCCCGTGAAGAATATTCACTCTGCTTCAAAGTAGGAGACAAACTGATCGATGGAAAATTCTGTTACAAATCCTCTTAACACGGTGTCTACCCAATGGTCCACTATGCGAGTGGTGGTGTTATCAGTCTTTTCTAGCTACTGGATTAGTTCGGGGGTCCAATCTGTGATCCACTCATCCTTCCAACACTTCTTAAACTCGACTAGTCTTGCGAGCCACTCCTGTAGCTTGATTGCAATCATTACAAAGATGATCTCATAGATCTCTGTGAAAATGTACTTATTATTCCACTCTTATGTGGTCAACCTCTTACTGTGGTTCTCTTTTATGGCAAATTCTTGAACTTGTTGTTCAAACCATTCATCTATTTCCTTCCTCTTCGACTTCCATTACCGCCTTGGCGTTACTCAATCCCTCTCTAAAAATGCTCCAGGTCCCAAAAACAGTACCATTTGTTGGCTTGAGGGGTCCTGACCCAGATTTGAATGTTCAAGGTTTGCCAACAAACCCCTATACTACTATCCCTTTTGGCAATGACCGACCTGCGTAGGCCAACAACTCACCCGAAGTAGTATGGGTGGGTGTCGAAACCAGGTTTCTGCACCCTGGGAGAGGGTAGGTAAGTCAAGCAGAGCTGTGTTCACCCTGGTCGTGACTCAATTTGGTATCACCGAGCCTATATTCCCTTCGCATCCACGTGCACAACAACAATATTACTCACAGAAATCAGCATATTTAGAATTCATATAACAATACATAGTTATTTCATATATTCTTGCATGAAGCAAGTAGAACAAACCCATATTGTAGCATAAATAAGTACACCAGTATGTTCGCAACTTAAACCAATAAAAAAACAGCATATACTAAGTAATAAAGATGTCACAAATTCATATCACAGTAGTTCCAGTGGATTCATATAGGCAACCATACTTTCACATTCATTAATCTTTTAGATCTACATACAAAACCCCAAAAACCCAACTTGCACACACAGCAGCAGGGTCCGCACACAACAGGATATAGGCCCTCCGTGCACACAGTAGCAGGACTTCTTACCCAAAAAATCTGACCAGATCTATCGATTTTCACATAGCATAAATCTCTTATCATTCTTAGCTTGTCCTACAAATCAAAAAGGTTCAACTAATACTATTCTAGCCTATGCGTCCAATGGTACGCAAACCATGCTTTGTGGAATCTTGGTCTACCATTAACCCATTTATAATTCTTTAGGGGCTTTGACCCACCCCAAAACCCTTGTGCTATACTAAATATAATCAGAAATATACAAAATGGACCAGTTTTGTAGCTTTGTAGGAGACCTTGTTCCAACAGGCAGGTTGCATTCCCTTATCTTCAATTTTAGCTACACCACTCTGGGTAACTATATTTACACAGGGATATTCTTCATGATTTTTTATGTGAACTATTGAGATTGCAACAAGATTATGAGCTTAGTGAAAAGAGTCACCTTCACTAAGTGGGCCCGCAGGCTACTTTTGGTGCAAGTCTATTTTTAGACTATGTCTATTTTTAAACATGTCGATCATATTCTATGAGTTGCAGGATGCTATTTGTGGATGGTTGGTCAAGTTGGAAAAATAGATGGACTTATATTTTTAGACATATTGGGCGGAATCTATTTTTAGATTGCCAGTCTAAAAATAGATATGTCAAATATTATTAACTCTTAATAATATTTGGACTCTAAACATTATCTTATTCTCTTGGAGCACTTCAGTTAAGTGCACAGATGTGGCATGGGAGTTGAAATAAGTAATTACGTTATTCCTGAGGGTTAAGTGGAGCTATTTCATAGAGACTTCAGTTAGAACTCATGTGACAGAGTTTGGTGGAGTTATTGAGGTAGTTGGTGGAGTTGTGTTCAGTTTAACTTAGTTAAACATAGTTGAGTTAGTTGTATCTAGTCTAACTGATTAATACACTAGTGAGAGTGGTGTGAATTAATTATTAATTAATTCACTAAATATTAACTCATTAATCAACTAAATAATACATCAGTTAACTATAGTGCATGGAGAGTTTCAGTGGAGACTAGTGAAGAGGTAGGTGAAAGAGCAGTGTGACTATCAGTTGTGACTATAGTGTTGCATGAATTGCAACACACAGTGGTTGGATATGCCAATGAGGATTGCATGAGAAAGGCTGGACCAATTCAAGTTCATTCAAAGCCATTCTTCAGCAGTGATTGCACAGTAGAGGCAGGCTAGCAGGTGGCATAGATCGGTGCATGGGATTTGCTAGATCGGACCTTATTAGTGTGTAGCAATTGGAGATTGTACTGAGAGATTGTGAGGAGCTTTGTATGATGATTGTTACATGATCTCTATGAAATATAATATACAGATAGTTTGGGATTTTCAGCTTTAATCTTTCCCATAAATTACTGTGTTTATATGTGTGAATTTTTATGGTTTTAATGTGTGCATGCAATTGATTTTATTTCCGCAATTAATGATCAATGGTAGAAGAGATTATGTATTGTGCATGAAGTCAAATAGTGTGTGATCAGGGGAATCTTGGATGTATAACATATCAGTTATATAAATTTCTACATGGTATCAGAGCAGTATTGATCATTGGAGCAATTGCAAAGCATTGAAGTAGTTGAGTTTTGTGCTGGTGGAATTCGAATTTGCAGCAGTGTTTTCTTGGTGTCAAATTTGAGATGTCTTTCAAAGGATTGCAATTGGAGTATGCCCTTGAGGGAAGCTCGAATTATATTGCATGGAAGGACAAGATGGAGGTGGTGCTATAGGACAATGGGTTGAAGGAGTTCATAGATGCAGAAATTCCAAAACTTGCTTCTAGCGATGCTGTCTCACTTGATGCATGGAAAAAGAAGACAAAAAAGTGTCGAAGGATTCTATTGGAAGGTGTGAAGGATCAATTAGTGTCCATAATTCATGGTAAATCTTCTCCATTCTTGATTTGGAAAGCTTTGACAGACTTTTTCCAAAGCTAGAGCGACCAGAGGAAGTTGACGCTCATGGACAAGCTCAGGAATATAAAAATGGAGAAAGGTGACAATATACCCAAGTACCTAACGAAGTTTGTCCAGTGTAGGGATGAGCTGGGAAGTGCGGGGGTTAATATAAATGACAAGGACTTGGTGAGCTTGTCTCTCCTTGGTCTTCCGAAGAGTTGGCATTCCTATCAGGACTATGTCAATGGTCGGGAGAAACTGCCAGGATGGGAGCGACTTTGGTCAGATCTTGTGCAGGAGGAGATAAGGCGGAGTACAGGGATGGATCTTCATCGAAGAATGTAGATGAATAAAATTGTGCTTTGTCTGCCAAATCAAGGAAGGGGAAGAGCAAGAAGAATGCTTCTCAATCCGATGCAAAAGACAAGAAGCAGGACATGTCCAAGGTGAAGTGCATTCACTATCACCAACATGGACATTACGCCACTAATTGTCCACAGAAGAAGAAAAATAAGCAGGCTGTTGGATCTACAGCTAGAGAGGCCTTAGCCTCACAGTTTGAGCTGTATTTTTCACTGATTGCATGCTTGGTCTCAAGTATGATGGGTTCAGTGTGGTTTCTTGAAAATCGTGCATCTTTTCATATGATCGGAGACAAAGATTTGTTCAGTGATCTGGATGAGAAGGATCTTGGAGTGCACATCGAGATGGGTGATGATGGTAGATGCAGTGCCACCAGTATCAGTACCATTTCCTTTGAGAGGGAGTCTGGTAAACCCTTCGTATTGAATGAATTCATGCATGTTCCAGGATTAAAGAAGAATCTTATATCTGTGGCGATGTTGGAAGACAAGGGATATGATGTTGTCTTTAGCGAGGGAAAGGCTTTCCTACGCAGTAAGGCAACTGGCGAAACCTGGAGGATAGGGGTTCGAGTTAAGAACCTTTATTAATTGTAGGTAGATGGCTGCACAACAATGGTAGGCAAGGCAGAAGTGGTGGCGAGCTGGGATGAGGGCGAGCTATGGCACAAGAGATTGGGCCATATTCACCATGGTCCTTTGAAAATTTTGTTGCAGATTTCTACCAGGCTTCCCAAAGGTACACTTGTGTAGTCAAATCAGTGCAAGGGATGTACTTTGGGAAAATTTGTGAAAGCCACCTTTCACGAGAAGGATAGTCACGCCACGACGATCCTTGAGAGAATTCACACAGACATGTGTGGACCTTTCTCAGTAGCTTTTACAGCAAAGCACACGTATTATGTGATCTTTTTTGATGATTTTTCTTGGAAGTGCTGGATCTTCTTCATGCAGAATAAGAGTGAGACATTCTCTAAGTTCTGTGAGTTTAAGGTACTGGTGGAGAAAGAGTCGGGGAAGCAGGTGAAGGCTTTTAGGAGCACAATGGTGGTGAATTCATCTCTGGTGAATTAAAGGACTTTTGCAGCGTAGAAGGAATTTGAAGAGAGCTCATAGCGCCTCATAACCCATAAAAGAATGGGGTCGCAAAGCGAAAGAAAAGAACGATCGTGGGTACTGCACGGGTGATGTTGCATGATCAGGGCCTTCCCATACAGTTATGGGCTGAGGCATGCAATACTTCGGTTTATGTGCAAAACCATTGTCCTCACAGAGTACTTGGCATGAGTACACCCGAGCAGGCATTTTCTGGTAAGAAGCCTGATATTTCTCATTTGAAGATTTTTGGCTCACCTGTTTACATTCATGTAAAGAAGGATGCTAGGAAGAATATAGAGTTTACCATAGAGGTTGGGATATTTTTTGGGTACACTGATACACCCCACAACTAACGTGTGTATTTTCCAAATAGTCAGAAGAATGTTGTGTGACGAGATATCAAATTTCATGAGGAGAAGGCCATGAAGTGTTCGCTTGAGAGGGAGCCACACTTGCATGTAGATGAGGAGCTATTAGTTCCTAAGGATGAGCCTTAGGATGTGGATCAGCCACAAGAAGAGGTTCATGGAGTGGAAGAAACCACTCATGCAGTGCCAACCATCGGAGGGCAAAAGTGCACTACAGAAGCTGAGCAACTGAATCTTGATGCAGAGAAGATTGTCGGAGCACCTAAATCATAGCGCAGATAGAGATAGTCACCTAACCGATATAATGGATACATGGCTCTGATGAGAAAGTGTATCATGACAGAACCATCCTCTTTCGAGGAATTTGTGGAGGACCCTGCATGGGTAGATGCCATGGTGGAAGAGTATGATTCGATTGTCAAAAACAGTGCATGGGAGATTGTCCCAAGGTCAGAAAGGAAATTAGTGGTAGGTTCGAGATGGATATACAAACTGAAGCAAGCAACTGGCGAGAGCGTTGAGAAGTAAAAGGAAATATTTTTTTCCTGAGGCTTCTCACAGATTGAGGGGATTGATTATGAGGAAAATTTTACACCTGTCGCAAGGTATTCTTCCATACAGAAAATTCTTGCTCTCTTAGCACAGATGGGATGGCACATTCATCAGATGGATGTGAAGACTGCATTCCTCAATGGAGTCATTGAGGAGGAGGTGTACATAGATCATCCCGAAGGTTTCGATATCTTCAGTACCGAGTCGCATGTGTGCAGGCTCAAAAGAGTGTTGTATGGGTTGAAATAAGCAACTTGTGCTTGGTACACACGGATAGACAATTATTTCACCGGACTTGGATTCTCCAAGAGTGAGGCAGATCAAAACCTATACCAGATTGTGGTGGAGGGTAAGTTGTTGATCATTGTACTTTATGTAGATGATTTGATTCTGATAGGTGATGAACTATTGATACACTCATGCAAGGTTGATCTTTCAAAGGAGTTTGAGATGAAGGACTTGGGCCTCCTTCATTATTTCCTGGGATTGGAAATTTGGCAGCGCAGTGATGGATTGGTTGTGTCTCAAGGAAAGTATGCACAGGAGATACTGGATAAGTTCAACATGCATGGATATAAGGCTATCGACACTCCTCTTCCTGGTGGATGTAGGAAAGAGGATGCTACATTGGCAGAGGTAGTGGATGCCACTGTTTACTGACAGTTGGTGGGGTCGCTCCTGTATCCAGTCAATACACGACTTGACATATGCTACGCTGTTAACCATCTTTCACAAGCTATGGTTAAGCCTACCAAGCTCTTTTGGAAGGCAGGCAAGCATGTATTGAAATATCTCAGTGGCACATCGGGATATGGACTTTGGTACAGACAGTCGGATGAGGTGAAGCTGTGTGGCTTCAGGGATGCAGATTGGGCAGGGAGCCCAACAAACAGAAAGAGCACATCTGGAGGGATTTTCAGTATCAGGTTGACAGTAGTTTCTTGGTACACCAGGAAGCAGATATCCATGGCACTCATTTCATAGGAGGCCGAGTATATGGCAGTGATTTTGGCTGCATGCGAAGCTATATGGATGAGGAAGATCCTGGTCGGATTGTTCCGTTCACACTTAGATCGTACTGTGATATATTGTGATAATCAGAGTTGCATCAAACTGTCAGTTAATCCAGTATTTCATGATATATCTAAACACATTGACATCCGATATCATCATATTATAGATTGTGTGCAGCGGAAGATCATGTTACTTTCTTACATTCTTACAGAGGATCAGGATGCTGATATCTTAAAGAAGACGCTCACCAGGAGAAAATTCGAATACCACAGGGGCAGGATCGGGGTGGCAGATAATCCATATCTTGTTGAGAGGGAGTGTTGAGATTCCAACAAGATGATGAACTTAGTGAAAAGAGTCGCCTTCACTAAGTGGGCCCACAGGCTATTTTTGGCGCAAGTCTATTTTTAGACTATGTCTATTTTAGACATGTCGATCACATTCTATGAGTTACAGGATGCTATTTGTGGATGGTTGGTCAAGTTGGAAAAATAGATGGACTTCTATTCTTAGACATATTGGGCGGAATCTATTTTTAGATTGCAGTCCTAAAAAATAGATATGTTGAATATTAATGACTCTTAATATTTGGAATCTAAACAGCAGTTTACTCTCTTGGAGCACTTCAGTTAAGTGCACAAATGTCAGCATAGGAGCTGAAGAAGGAATTAAGCTGTTACGAAGGTTGAACTGTGCATGGAGTGTTGATTGGGAACTCATGTGTCTTATTAGGTGGAGGTTAGTAGTGTTGGTGGAGTTGTGTTCGGTATAACTTAGTTAAACTTGGTTAGGCTAGTTGTATTTTAATCCCTGGCTTAGTTGATACACTGGTAAGTGGTGTGAAATTATTAATTATTTCACTAAATATTAACTCATTAATCAACTAAAGAATACATTAGTTAACTACAGTGCATGGACAGTTTCAGTGGAGACCAGTGAAGAGGTAGGTGAAAGAGCAGTGTGACTATCAGTTGTGACTATAGTGTTGCATGAATTGCAACACACAGTGGTTGGATATGCCAATGAAGATTGTGTGAGCAAGGCTGGACCAATTCGAGTTCATTCAGAGCCATTATTTAGCAGTGATTTCGCAGTAGAGGCAGGCTAGTAGGTGGCAGAGATTGGTGCATGGGATTTGCTAGATTGGACCTGATTAGTGTGTAGAAATTGGAGACTGTACTGAAAGCTTGTGAGGAGCTTTGTATGATGATTGTTACATGATCTCTATGACATATAATATACATATAGTTGGGGGTTTTCAGCTTTAATCTTTTCCATAAATTACTATGTTCATATGTGTGAATTTTTATGGTTTTAATGTGTGCATGCAATTGATTTTATTTCCACAATTAATGATCAATGGTAGAAGAGATTCTATATTGTGCATGAAGTCAAATAGTGTGTGATCAGGAGAATCTCGGATGTATAACATATCATTTATATAAATTTCTACATGTACCATCTGAAGATTTTGCGTTGGAGTCTTCTTTTCCTACATTTTAGTAATCAACACAAGGAAATATTTTATAACATGGTCAAATTTTCTACAGTACCTGCAGGACTGTCTTGCTAGATTCGGACAGTCATGCGCATAATGACCAACATTACCACAATTATAGAAAATCACTTTTCCTCTTCCTCGACCAACTGATCCACCTCCTCGGCCTGTTCCTCTACCTTGGAATCCTTCGTGCACAGAAGGGGATGCTGGTGATGTAGGCTCAACCTACATTCTATAGATATTTTATTTATCAAACATCATATCATAGGTACAAAATTTTTTCTCATCATACCCTAATGATGAACATAACTTGCAAAATAACTACTTCAAGTTAGGCTGATTTTTTCCGATCCTTGGGTAATAATTTGTGACATGTAGTCCAAAAATTTTACATATAGTGCACCACACATGGTTCTTTAATGGACTAGGACCTCCAACATTCAAATAATTGTTGAAAATAGGGCACTGGTCTTTATGATGCCCAAAAGCTTTGAATTTTATACACCATACCTCTACACAGATATTATTGCCCTTATCCTTATGCAGAACTTGAATTTCCAGATGCATCGCTTCCAGCTGGCTCTGAATCTGTTGAGCTCCCAGTGAAATCGGTGTTGGGGTAGCCTCCAATTTCATTGAAACTTCTACAGCCTGAGCTTGTGTGGAAATATTTTTCTGACCTAGTGGCTAACACAAATGCGAGAGAAACATAGAAATGAATCATTCCCTATGTTGAGTATCATCAATCACGAATCCACCATCTCTGAAGGTATGCTTCAATATCTGATCGACCTCCCATACAGATTCATTAGGTTCTTCACAGATATTCATCATTTTTATCACCATCTGAGCATATGACTTAGGTTTCTTAAACTTCTCTTATAGGGCTACTTTAATTTCTTCTAGGGTAGCATTAGGGTTTTCTTGTGCATACCTAATGTACCAATCTAGTGCATGATCTTGAAATGTAGTACCTAGCTCTGCTTTTATAATATCAATATTTTTCACTTGTTGAGTCTAGCATATAACCTCAGTTACAAACCAAAAGTGATCGATGTCCTCATTTCCAATGCCTCTAAATTTAGGTAACATCATGGATGTAGCCATGTCTACTTCAAGGGGAAGTGGAGGTGGAGGTGGAGATGGATTTCGTGGTGGGTAGGTGATCTATGATGTGAGCTCAGAAGTGGAGTAGATGGAGTGGAAAATAGATTAAAGGGCTTCTGATATGATGAGCTTTCTTCTTCAGAGTCATTTTCTGGTTCAAGTTCACTATTAGGTCTAGGCTTCAAAGGGATATAAAGGACATTTTTAGAGTATTCACGGTAAATTCTTCCATTGTGTGTAACTGAACCTCTTTGATGCATTCAAGTAGTATGTCCGTATAGACAACCTTGTTCACACAATATAATTTTCAGTAATAATTTCAATGAGCGTAGGAACTTACCTCTAGGGCCTTTGAAAAACCTTCTTTCTGCTTCAGAATATGATACAAATTGGTCAACAAAAAATTTAGTCACAAATCCGCCTAGAAGGCGATCGATCCAATGATCTACCACGTGAATGATCTTATTATCGAACTTCTCTACTTTCTTGATCAATTCAGGAGTCCATTCAGGGACTACGTCATAATTTATGTAGTCATGGAATTCAGCTAAGTGCGAAAAACACTCATGTAGTTCATGCGCAAAGGAACAAAAGAAAATTACATGCACTTCAGTATAAATATACTTTTATATGGCACTATTCGTCAAATAATTTAGTGCTTCTACTCTCCTGCAGTGCGAATTCAAGGATCTTTCTATCCAACCAGCCTTGTAATTCATTGCGCAATGGATGCCACAACATCAAATATCCCTCAAAATGATGATCTTGGTCCCATCAATGGAACCATTTGTTGGCTTGAGGGGTCCTGACCCATGTTGATAGTTTATGGATAAACCAACAAACCCTCCAACTACTGGCCCTTCCAACAATGATCTGCTTGCGTAGACCAAAGTCTCACTCGAAGCAGTATGGGGGGGGGTGTTGGGACTAGGTTTCCACACCTTGAGAGAGAATTTGATGAAGTGGTCCTAATTAAAACCCTAAGTGATCTTATGCAGATGTGCACAATAGTTTATAACATAAACACAAAGAATGTGCAATTATCAACAGACTAATACAGAAATATTGTTCGCTTTAGTGCAGATAAGAGATAAGGACCATATCTAGATCTTAATCAATGTAAACGCTTAACATATTTATTAATCATCAATAATCATGCATAAACATATCAAAAAAATTTGCGCATTCATCAATAATTAAACATATATTGCGATCTCATCAGAGAATAAATAGTAAATATAGACACATAACACAGAGAGCTTCACCAAAACTGTTGTTTCTATTATCTTTCATATCTGTCAATACATCAATTATCCTTACAAACCCTTATGCGCACACATCCAGTGGAGTCCGCACACATCCAGGACTAGGTATCCGCGCATACAGCCAGTAGGAGCCTTTCATCCAACCCAAAAACCCTTACAGATGCAAATACTATCAGAGCTTCAATATCTCATCAACTTAATTAGCACTACTTAGCTTAGACATACTCTACCTTTTTATAATACGCCTAGTGCACATATATTATGGTCGAAAACCATGGTTTTACCTTTGTAAAAAAAATTACCTTTGTAACTTGTGCCTCAGGGAACCCCGCTCTAACAACACCTCATGTTGGTCAATGAAAAAAAGGTCACAGTTCGAAACTAAAAAAATAAACTTGAGGGAGGGAGGGAATCTGGGACTGAGACCTCTCTGATCGCAAGGAAATACATCCAATGTGTAAATGAACTTCCAGCTGAGGGGTTTTGGGCCATTAATGTAGTGGATCATTTTGTCACTTTTATGAAATTTATGAGGATGATTCGAAAGGAATATGCGCGGGTCAAGGTTGAAGAGCGTTTGGTGCTAGTCATCAACAAAATTGAGGTTTTTGATGCAGAATTTGAGAAGGTCATCGAGGTGGGGCTACCTACATGTTGGGATCAAGAAGGATTTTTTATAAATTTTTATGCATATGAGCATATGCTAGTCGATTTTAAATGTAGGATGGACCCTACCCGTGAGAGGACATCCAAGTTGAAGGGCGAGACCATCGTGGCCTGTCTCAAGAAAGAATTTCTCCTCTTGGGAATGGCAAGATAATTTTTCCCTGCTAACTTGGATTAATCAGAGCTAAATAGGCTCTAAGCCATATATGATATATACAATAATTCTCCATTTCCTTACTCAGTCCTATGGAATAAGTGTTATGAATTCCTTTACCCTCCAACTGTTTAACTCGTCCAACCTACTAGACTAGCTCTGCAGTCTTCACCATGAACTTTGTTGTTGTCATAGTAAGCATTGAATTCCTCTCATTAGGCTTCACTGACATCACACCAAGCCTTGCACTCTCCACAAAAACCTCTTTGTAGATGAATTTTTCATGATGTTTGTGACAAGGCATTGTTCATTTCTACTTTTACTTTTATCTTTACTATTATAATTACAGTTTCTTGACTTTTTTTTTTTAATTCAGTTATCCAGTTGTGCCTCACGCACCCTTAATTTTGTTATGATGAATTCATTATAAAATAAAGAAAGAATATCCAGGTGATGGACCCTCTCTAAAAATTCTATAAAGAGAGAAACTTGGAACTAAAGAAAGGTTCAAAAATTTTGTAACAAATTTTGGTTGATTGTCCTAAGATAACTTTATAGCATTACAACTTGATTTCGCCTCAATTGTGTATTCATTACAATTTATTATGTGTGTGTTTGCATTCATTTACACTTTTATTATCAAATTTCATGTTATCATATTCATTGGGATTACCTATATATGATCAAGAATTTTCTTTTGTTTGTAAAAGGTGATATACAATCTTTGGACAGTAGATGGATGTAAATGCCTTAAACGCGCTCCATGAATATGTTTGTTTCATATTCTCTCTATTCACCTAATTTCTTCTAGTTTTTAGGGTGTTGGATTCTTATTATGTTTAAACCCAATGCATTAAATACTCATATTATTCGTCTACCCCACTATATTATAATTCCAAAGTCTGCATGCACAATTGTGAATGTCCATGTTGAATCTTATATGTCGTCCTTCTTGAAATGCAGTCCATGAACATATAGTTTGTCATTATATGCATCAAAAAAAGTGAAGGTTTTTAACCATCCAATATGAATATTTAATATTAAGAGTTGTGTACTATTAAGTAAATCTCAAGTCCTTGTTAACGTGTCCTAGGCACTAGTCTACTCATCAAACTAGAGACTATCTCTAGAAGCTAGAACATCTTTTTGGTGTCACTATTAGGGAATGAATTAGAATACATCTCCCTGGGATATAACAAGTTTCCACCCATCAATTAGGTGAGTACGAAGGGTTATCATTTGTACAATTCTCACCTTGGTGACTCCACTGTCTAAATATAGGTCTAATAAATACTTTCTTTCACCAGGCCTCTGTTACAGGTCAAAATACCTCCTCATGAGCTCAGAGGGGAAGAAAAATATGGAAGGGATACAAAGACCTAAATTAAACCTATTTCTGCCAGGGTAACGCCTATATAGAACAGAACAAGAGCGTTATAACGCAGGCAATCAGTACATTGGCCGCGTTAGTGGCTAGGGCAACGCTCTGTTTACACTGGAAGGAAGCGTTACCCGTGTTTTAAGTTTGAATTGGGAAAAGAGCGCGGAGAATGATTTGAATCTCCGAATTTCCCTCACAAAGGAGTCAGTTCACAAAGGAAACTGCAGAAGCACCAGTTCATTATTGGTCATTTCCATGGGAGACTGAACTCCAAAAGAGGCAAAAGCATGGAGATCAAGGAAACATCTAAGCCTTTTCCATTCCAAACTAGTGGAAAGAGAAGAGCAACAATGGCCTTCTCCCTCTCCTATAAGAAGGAGCTGAAGGCTCTTAATTGAAGGTCGAAGGATTGCTCAAGGTTCTTGTATACTTGTGGAATAGAGAATAGTGTTACATTGTGAAGGCCAAGAGTCAAAGAGGTTCCTAGAGAACTTGTTGACTTGGACTTCTTCACTTGAGAGATAAGAGAGATTGGGAGACTGAGGAGGGCTTGGTACAACCGACGGTTGTAATCCTCCTTCTTTCAAAATCAATAGAACTGTGTTCGTTTTGTCCATTCAATGCTTAATATTGTCATTATTGTTTGAACATTTACATAGTATGATATGAATGGCTCAGATGTGTATAATCTAGATGTTTATTGTGTGTTGATTTAATTGATAGGATACTTGTTATGTTAGAAATTACGTGGGTGCTTTGACTGATTGCAGGACTAAGATTTGGAGCCGGTGAAGAAGGACTCTTGCTTCGCTGCACAGCGCTCTCCAAGGGACTCCAAGACTGTCAAAGAGGTAATTCTCTATTGTATTCCTTCAAGTTATTTCAAGCTAATATGAACATGCTCATGCCATCTTTGTGAACAACATAGCTAATCTTACTGTCTGCCTCGGGCACCGGAAAGCCCTGAGAGGGATATTCGAAAACCAACAACCCAAGCAGTTTACCCTATAGCAGAATTGGCGACTCTGCTAGGGATTTCCCCGATAGTTTCCGGACTATTTTTTCCTTCCTTTCTTCTCTTCTCCTCTGTTCAAAGATCCTTCCGACCATTTTTTATGCCCAGTAGACATACCAAACGCTTGCACAGTTCAATCCTATTCCTGTCTCGCCAACTGAAGAGCTTTTCCCTGGTTAACATGACCTATGCAGGCTATCCAGTGCGTTATAACATGGTCTATGCTTAAATACAGTGCGTTATAACGCTGTATTTTCTCACAGACAGAGCGTTACTCAGCCAAAAACCTTGTTCTTCACTGCTGTGACTATGTTTTAGTTGTAGATTTTTTTGGGCATCAGTACCTTTCACTGACTGAATCCCTATGCGTGTCTGCTAAACTGGAATTGTTATTTGTTTCTCTTATTTAGTTAGTGTGCAAAACATTTACTTTTTAAAAGAGAAAATATTTTTTTTTTTTTATTATTATTATTTTTCTGCATATAGTTGAGTTTATTCTGAAAGTTTTAGTTCACAGACTGTTAAAAGAGGTAGATAGAAGTGAGAATCTTTAAAATTTGAGCTGTGTTATTTACATGTTGGTGCATGGATGATTGAAAAAGAAACCTCTCCCTATAGAAACACTCTTCATTGAATTTAATATTTAGAGCATGTTTTGCATGGTTTCTTGAGTCAGAGTATCACTATACTTCATACGTCCATTCCCCCTCCGCAAGACTAATAACAGAGTACACTAAAAATAAAGCGATACTAAAATCAATCTAATTACTCTTTTTTTGAGCTCACACAAACAGTAGTTCAGGCTAGGATCTTGGGTTAGGAAAGTGAGAAAACTACCCAAGATCTCAAAACTTGAAAACCAGAGTCATTAACGAGTGAAATCCTGCTGCACTCATATTATCGGGACCATTCCTTTACCGGAGCTCAGCGCGAGACAACACTTGGGTGCACTAGAAGGTAGCCCTCCTTCGACCGCATCCTGTGGGTGTGTTATATATTGGGGTTCCCTTCGGGGATGTCGAAACTAGATCGGGGATCTAGGTATTCTGCCCATATAGCACATTTTCCTTGATCGTGGACCCCCCTGATGATGTCTATGATTTGAGGTATCCTTAGTGGCCATAATTTTAGGGACTTACACAAGGTGACTGGGACGGGATGTCCTGGTACCTGAAACAGATGGACCCACTCTGTCTTCGGTGTTTAGGAGGGTACTCGTCTTCACGAGAGTGCTTATACCTATCGTCTGAGGTTCGGGCGAAGCTCTAGAGTGACCGTAACTATACTTTCGACCAACCCTCTCTGTATACTATTGCGATACTAGATTTCATCACCAGTGAACGGTAGTACTCAGACAGGGCACCCTATTCTGGATGCTTGCTAATTGATTTTAGAAAGTCCTTTTTATTTTTGTTAGGTGTGTGGTTACTGTCATTTGAGACTTCATAATAGATCACAATTTAACAAAACTTGTTAAAATTAAACTGGTCACCGTGGCGTCCCCTAACCCACGCCATCTGTCTCGACGATAGCAAGGTCTACCTCCTCTCAACCTTGAGGAAGAACTGAACCTTGGTGAACCCAGGCCTTCTACGGAAGAGCAGTCTCCTCTGACTAATCTTGATTATCACATAGACCCTTATCAGCCGGAACTACCGGAGGACCCTTTCACTGAAGGCGTTGTACCTAATTACAATCCTCCGCTCACTGATCCGTTAGGGCCTGTGATAATCCAAATTACACCACGCCGAGATATGTCTGCGGCAACACCAACATCTATTTCTCCACCGGCATCCACAGGGTCGATACCAATGGCAACCATTCCTGGTTCGCCACCATCCTCCCCACCGGTGGTCAGTTCTATGCCATTACTGGGTAACCCCAGTAGTCAACATATACCTACCCCCAATCCTATGGTCAACACAACTGTCAGTAGTTTACCGAACCCTTCGGCATCTACTCCTACCGTGACCACGTTGGGGACCACGGTAGCTCCTCCAATGAGCATGACTACTTCGGTGCCCTTTAGCAACCCTTTCGGTTGGAACCCTCTATTGAGTTCAAACCCCCTGGTCACTATACCAGGGGGCAGTGTTATCAGTATGCAGGTAGCAGGGAATATTTCTCCTCCTATGCAATCCTTAGGACAAATAGGACAACCCATTGTAAATACTATCCCCTTAAGTGGTTCAAACATAGGTGTAGGATCTATACCGTTGCCAAATTATGCAAGTACTAGTATGCCTCCGGGAAACTCTATTGCATCCATTTGGACTAACCAACCCCAACCTCCATCTGGAGTGGGAGGGCACTTTTATGCTAGGGGCAACCAACCGTTTGCCCCTCAATACACTATGCCCTATGGACAACAACCGTATGTTCCTACTCCTCCACCTATGGGAGGTTTTTATCAAAGTACCACTTACCCTTCTGGTAACACGTGGACGGAAGGACCCTATGGTCCAAGTAATCAGCCCATACTGCCTTGGTTAGACTCGGGGGAAAATCCACAATTGCTTTTCTTGGCAGCTTTGGACATACCCGACATCCATAAGCTGACGAATGACCCCATCAACCACAACCCGCTTTGGCCTCCAATACCGCATAAGATTCCTTCTGATATCTCGAAGTTCGACGGGAAACATGGGGACGACCCGGCCGCACACATCACTACCTTCCATTTATGGTCCATATCCAATTCCATGGTAGATGATAGTGTCCGACTTCGACTGTTTCCCCGCACCCTTACAGGCAATGCCGCCAAGTGGTACATTGAATTGCCACGCGCCGCCATCAATACGTTTGGCACTTTAGCGACGGAGTTCTTAAAGAACTTCCAACTGCCAATTAGAGTGGAAACCGGAACATAATTGTTAACATCGCTGCGATAGGACACCGCCACCCACATCTCCGACCATATTCATGAATGGAGACGTAGGAGGAGGCTCGTCAAAGTGCCAATACCGGACCATCTCTTGGCCAATTGGTTTTGCAAGTCTCTTTTACCCCACATCTCTAAAGACATTGGCCTTTCTGGTGCGGTGACAGAAGATCAATGTATTCGTCGTGCCCAACACCTGGATTTAATCTATTCACAATCTGGCACGCTTTACGATCTCCTCCCCCATGCCCCTGGTAACCCAAACCCTCTGGCTACTCAGAAAACTGGAGCTCATGCCGATGGTCTCGTTGGCGCGATCTCTGGTGTAGCCACCAATCAGTCTCAGGGGAAAACCTCACAGCCATCCTCGGCTGCCACCACCCCCCATCAAACGACTCCTCTTCCTCCCGCTGAGATAAATTCGGTGCAAATCTCACAAAAACCTAGCGGGAAAAATAAGAAGAACAAGAAGAAAACGTCTTCTTCGGAAGAGCAGTCGGATAATCAGAATAACCCTAATCAGAAAAATGTTGCCAGAAATGACAAAGGAAAGGATAAACCCATGAAATTTCCTTGCAAAATTTGTGCGGAGGATCACTTGACATACAAATGTCCTCGGCTGCAGGAATGCACCGATTTTATTGCTAACAAGGATTCTGGGCGAACACCTGCCGTTCTTCACAATCCTTTCCCCAATCAACTGCAGCAACATCAACACATGGTTGACAATCCGCCACAACCCCATCAACGAGACAATGGTGGTTTGTATCCTTCCGACGAAGGACCATCTGCCATTTATGGCATTGAGATTATTGACCTTCAAACTTGCGCCAAGCTTTATGGAAATCCTACCATAGATGCTCAGGAACCTGGAACTAGTTCCAATCCGCCACTGCCCAACGATTTACATATCGAAAGGCCTACTATTGAACCTGTAATTCGTCCCCCCAAAGGGACACTTCGACGGACGACTCATAATACCTCTGCACGTGCAGCCCAAAACTACAATATTGTAGAAGATTTGGCGCAGGCACTGTCAGCTATGTCTGCTCTTGAAGTATTACAAACCTGTCCAGCACAAAGGAAAGCCTTGCTTTTGGCCATTGGTGGAATAGATCCCCAGGATTCCATGCTAGAAATCTTTGATATGGAAAAGGCTAAACCTCGCCTCTTACATCAACTCGCATTCCAGGTGCAGGTTGTGTCGAAAGGGAGACCAATCCATCGCACTGTCATAGACGAAGGTGCTTCGACCTGCGTTATGTCACAAGATTGCTGGCTCCATTTAGGTTCTCCTACTCTAACCCCACCATCGAATTCCCTCAAAGCTTTCGATGCCCACACTTTCCTACCAAAAGGATACCTTGCTAGCTTTCCCATCACTCTGAGTGGGAAAACGGTAAACGTGGACGTTGAAGTTGTAGAGCGGCATCTCGACTATAATCTATTGCTCGGTCGTAATTGGTCTTATGCTATGACCGCCATCGTGTCTTCGGTCTTTCGACTCATCCTATTTCCATTGGATGGGAAAATAGTCACGGTTGATTAGCTATCCTTTTGCACCCCTGATTATGCCACTTTACCAAGTAGCACTGTACCCCTAATAGGAGGTGTCCCTGACTCTTATGTCAGTATCGGTACCGGTCTTCTGAAGGCATCTTCCCTACTGGGTTGTTTTCCTCTACCGCCGTCGCAGATCCCAAACACGGTTGCAATGATATCCACCTTTTCAGATGGCTCTATCAACCCATGGATCATCCCAACACCTTCAGATATTGATTCTTATGGAGATCAGATGCCACTTTCGCCGGTCGAGTTGGCTTACCAAGCCATCCAAAGAACATCTGAACCCTCCACTGATATGGTTTCGACCACAGGTACAAACCTCTCTCCCATCACAGTTCTCTCTAAGGATCTCCTCAATGAAGTCTGGCCTACAGAAGAAGCTATTTGAGAGATCATGTCATTAGAAGAATGACCTTGGGGAGAGTTTCACCATCACACTTCGAAGATTGATTCGGAGGTGATAAAAACGGAAATCCCATATTTTGACCAATCTGAGATAGTTCCCTTCTCTTATACGACCGTTCACACTATCGATTCAGAGGGGAACATAGGTAATATTTCCAAGACACTGCTCATTGATATCTCTGTCAAGACAGGTATCATGGAAAATATTCCGTATTTCTTTTCAAATATCACACATTTCCAACTTACTTTCAGCCTGGAGGCAGTACTTCCGATCGAGTGCGAAATCCCATCACTCAAACTTGCCGTTGAACTCCTGCCTGGCACCACCGCCACAGAAGAGAACTTGCTCTCGCTCGATCATTTGGAAAAAACTCGTCGAGATGCTACACTAGCACTCTAAGCTCACCAGCGCTGAGTTAAAGCTCAATACGACAAATCTGTCTAGCCTCGTTCTTTCCAAGAGGGCGATCTCGTTCTACTATATGATCAAAAGCACGACCTGTTGGGGGCAGGAACACTCCAACCATTGTGGCTCGGTCCTTACATCGTTACTAAAGCCCTCTCAAAAGGAGCTTACGAACTACATGACTGTAATGGAATTACACTCGAGGAGCCCCGCAACGGGCTCTATCTGAAGAAGTATTTTGCCTAGTTTCGCACTAGGCATATGCTTTATAATTTTATGTATATAAGTTTTTCCTATTTTATTTTTATGCTTCTGGATTATTGTTTTTGGTTTAAGGTGTTTTTCTCATGTAATATTTTTCTTTCGCACAGATGTCATCGCATTCGTTATCATACGTCGGATATGCGGACGGTGCTAGTCATCACACTAGACACATTGCTTCAGCTGCTTGGGTTCTCTATACTCCTGAGTCAGACCTTCTTGGTTCCAGGGGAATCTTCCTTGGTAACGCCACCAATAATGTTGCCGAGTACATGTCAGTGATCCAACTCCTCACAGAAGCGGCATCTCGTGACATCTCCGATTTAGTGGTCAGGTTAGATTCCCAACTCATCATTATGCAGTTAAACAATCATTACCGTGTCCGCCACCCTGTGTTGCTACGTTATTTTTTATGAGTGCGACTTTTAGAGTGTCAATTTCAAACAATCACATTTGAACACGTTCCTAGAGAATTTAATGCATTAGCCGATTCTTTGGCAAATTATGTGTTAGATTGGCATTTATCGCATTTATTGTAAAAGATTTACTCATGAGTACATATATTTTTATCACATCAAAAAATACATAAAAAATTTAAAAACACAAATCACCAAAAATATATATACATATATATATGTGTCATGTCCAGTACATAGTAAACATCAAAAAGAAAAATCTCCCAAAACTTGGGGTGTTTTACAAAAAATTGGCTACACTAAGCCATGCTTTGACACTAATACATCTACTCCACCAGCTAAGCCTGATGCTCATGATAGCATACAACTGCTCTAGCTATCCTCCTTAGAGGGACTAAGTATCTCTCCGGCACACCCACAGTATGCCGCTGCAGACGAACTGGAACCTCCCGCATGGGAAGCGGTGGTATACCCATACTCAGACCCTCCAGGTTCCTGGAGAGTTCATGTAAAACTTGGGTATCATCGTCGTTGCCGGCTTCCGCATCCTCTACAGGTGCGCCAGCCCCGGGTAGCTGCAATCCTCGCCGTGCATAGCGAGGGGCCCCAGCTGGACGGACAGGTGCCACATCTATGTCAAGCAAACGAAAGCTTCATGTCAAAACTTAATTTTCACCCCTTTTAAACAAAATTTTTTTTTACATAAACATTCAAAAGCTAAAAACACAAAAACTTCTTTGAAAAAACACTGATCATTTTTTCTTACCATCGGGCCCCCACTGGGTGCCAGGGGGCAAGACTAACTCCGGATCGCCTGTGAAGTTCATCCCTGAATAGGGATAATCCTCAATCATGATGATCTGGGAGTCCATCCAATCAAAAAACCCCTCATCAAAACAGTGACGGACGGAACCCTCTCCAGTCCGTGGAAGCAAAGTGGCCCACCGAGCCTGCCTCGGCTCGCGTGGACCCAATTGCGCTGTAGGGATCCTGGGCCTCATCAGTGGTATCCACTCCAGTTTGAAAGAAACAATCAGTGTACCGTACCCAAACTCTCTTTGAGTACGGGTCTTGCATGCAGTAAGTTCTGCTCGGACCCGATGGACCACACCGTCACACCAGTCGAAAACCTGAGGCTGCATACAATCCAAGGCTAGGAGCATCTGAGCCTTGGTGGCCACATGCTGACTCTTGGCACCTTCCAAGTGAACAATCATCCATAGTATAGACCGCAGTGGTCTTAGAGTCACCTGTGCAATAGGTATCCGGTTACTCACAGCCTGGGTGCCACGTATGCAGTGTGCATGGATCAAATCAGTAGTGGAACAAGGGTCAGCTCTGGACCCCGTCAAATTGGGCCTCGCCCCACGAAATGATAAACCGGTCAAAAAGTACACATCATCCTTTTCGATGGCAAGCTCATTGCCCCCAATCCGAAAGACATGATGTCGTTTGTCCCACTGCTGGATCAGCCACCTCAGGAGGTCCTCTTGACCCCTCATCAGTTCTAAACGGGCATACTTGAGCAATCCGCACCTCCGGAGAGCCATCAAGCTTGCCACATCCGTCACCATCTCTCGTTCTTCCCGCTCATGTTCTCTCTCTCGCCAGATACTCATGATTAACAGCTGAACACCTGCAAATGCAACATCTTCAACCGATTAAAACTTGCCTGGACCACTTCAAAATGGAAAAATTGAATTTTTAGAAAGCACGGTGCGCCTAACGCGGGCTCTAGTACAAAACAGAGCGTTCTAACGCGGAACCCCTTCACGAGTTGTGCGTTTAACGCGACTACTGCACTCCTGACCCGTGTTAGGCGCAAATATTTTTCTAGGGCCTCAAATTTTCCTAATTTTGAACCAGCAGAAACTAGCAAAACGACAATTAAAATATAGCAGGAGGTTCTAGCTCTTACCTGGATCTCGCGGAATAGAAAACTGTTGCCTGGACTGACCGTAATCGTCAGCTGAAATTTTCACCCCTTTTCCACTCCAGAGCTTCTTCACAGCACTCACAACAGTGAAAATGAAAGTCTTCTGACCTTCTTATAGCAAATTCTGGGGCATGACCCTCTTAAGTCAGTCGACAAAGTCGTGATTTCTTGATGTACACATGTCGCAACTCTTGAGATTTGGTACTGATGTTCTAATTAGGGATCAAGATTTATGAACAGACATACTCATGTTTTATTGAGCATTATTTTTACGGTATTTTTCTTGCTCGTTAATCCAAAAAACCTTGAGTTCTCTTCTTTAGACTCGTTAAACTTATATGAAGTTGGCATCGAGCGTTCTTTTTTTTTGGTCTTTTCTTGCTCGTTAATCCGAAAAACCTAGAGTTTTCTTCTTCAGACTCGTTAAAACTATGGAGAAGTATTGAGCATTCCTTTTAGGAATATTTTTCTTGTTCATAAAACCGAAAAAATCCTGAGTTACCTTTGTCAGGCTCATTAAACTATCAAGACAGAGAACAAGGAGCCATTCTTTTCCTCTTTTTTCAAAGCTCTTTAAACAAAAAAATTAATCGAGTTTTCTCCGCGTGACTCGTTAAAATTTCACGGAGGTACCGAGTTTTTCTTTGTTGGACTCGTTAAAATTTCACAAAGAATATATTGAGTTTACTTCGTCTCCTCATACTCATAACAAAATGAGGTAGACGTCCATTGAACATAGATTTCTCACTTTTCCGGATTCGATGGACTAACTTACGGAAAATGAACTGTTTCGGGCTTACTATTATCCCTTTGCCGTGCCCGGTTATCAAGACATGACAAAGGTACCCCAATGGATTCGTCTTTTACGACATTTTTCAGACTCTCTAAACATGAAAAATTCACCGAGTTTACTCGTCTGGACTCGTTAAACCTAATCAGACAGGACATGGAGTTGTATTTTATGACATTTTTCAGACTCTCTAAACATGAAAAATTCACCGAGTTTGCTCATCTGGACTCGTTAAATCTAATCAGATGGGGCACAGAGTTGTCTTTCCTGACATTTTTTAGACTCTCTAAACATGAAAAATTCACCAAGTTTACTCGTCTGGACTTGTTAAACTTAATCAGATGGGGAAAAATTTGGACAAAATGGATACTACCTCTGTTACATTTCCAAAAAAGGTCGATTTGGCAGCAAAATTCTTGAACATGGCACTTCCCAGAAAACTCTTTCGCAGTTAGCCGAACCCTACCATCTATGAGTATTAGCCTTGATTTCCCAGTGTCCCTGCACCGGTAAAATCCTAACACACTCTTTGGTGTTCAACACGCTTCAGCTGCCTAGTACCCTGCTAGAGTGCCTTCTATTGTTCAAGCAGATCTCGTTATCTACTGCTCCTGTTATCAACCAAACCGTTCATTATGCCAGAAATTATTTGTCGTCTGATGTTCCCATTTACTCTTCCTTATCTCAAATCATAAACAAAATCAGTTGGTTTCCGTTTCGTGTTGACTGATGTAGGACGCCTCAATGCCTACCTTTCAACAGATCACTTCCTATCGACTTCAACATCTTATCTAGGAAGTTGATCCAGAAACCCATCAGTACCCGGATACTTGCAGACATCAGTGGCAGGTAGTCTTGTGTTTGATCAAGGGTCTTCATCATTGGCTCTTGGTCGAATGATTCTACGAGTTTTCGACTTCAACTCCTTTTATTCACACTCGCTAGATTGTACTGGGCATCTCAGGGACCATCATCATTATCAGTGGCCACCTTCGCGTCTATTAACAGTTTTCATTATCGACTGGTAATCAGACAATTTCTCACATGTTCGACGACAACTCCTTCATTCACATGTTGAGAAATATGCAGTTTAAGTGAATTGACGGTTAAGACCTTGGGGCAAAGGCTACACCATTAAATTTGTGTTCCCTTCCCCAAGCTGCGATATTGTTTATGGAGACAGCTTCTTCAGCCTGATCCTGTTATGAAAGAAACTTCCACATTGTGCCTATTGGTGGACAGACTCTTCATATCTCTATTCTAGAGAAATCATGTTGTTTAAGCTACTGAGCATGGGACATACCCGACTCTAGGCAAATACTATATTTTCTGATGTATGTTGTTGTTTCAGGTTTTCCTCAGTCTTTCAATCTCTCTATCTCTACACAAATTGTAAAGTATTTTGGCCATCGTCTTCGTCTCTGACCTCACACTTTAGGGGGCATCTGTTACAGGTCAAAATACCTCCTCATCAGCTCAGAGGGGAAGACAAATATGGAAGGGATACAAATACCTAAATTAAACCTATTTCTTCCAGGGTAACACCTATATAGAACAGAACAAGAGCGTTATAACGGAGGCAATCAGTACATTGGCCGCGTTAGTGGCTAGGGCAACGTTCTGTTTACAATGGAGGGGAGCGTTACCCATGTTTTAAGTTTGAATTGGGAAAAGAGCGCGGAGAATGATTTGAATCTCCGACTTTCCCTCACAAAGGAGTCAGTTCACAAAGGAAACTGCAGAAGCACCAGTTCATTATTGGTCATTGCCATGGGAAACTGAACTCCAAAAGAGGAAAAAGCATGGAGATCAAAGAAACATCTAAGCTTTTTCCATTCCAAACTAGTGGAAAGAGAAGGGAAAAAATGGCCTTCTCCCTCTCCTATAAGAAGGAGATGAAGGCTCTTAATTGAAGGTCGAAGGATTGCTCAAGGTTCTTGTATACTTGTGGAATAGAGAATAGTGTGACATTGTGAAGGCCAAGAGTCAAAGAGGTTCCTAGAGAGCTTGTTGACTTGGACTTCTTCACTTGAAAGAGAAGAGAGATTGGGAGACTGAGGAGGGCTTGGTACAACCGATGGTTGTAATCCTCCTTCTTTAAAAATCAATAGAACTGTGTTCGTTTTGTCCATTCAATGCTTAATATTGTCATTATTGTTTGAACATTTACATAGTATGATATGAATGGCTCAGATGTGTATAATCTATATGTTTATTGTGTATTGATTTAATTGATAGGATACTTGTTATGCTAGAAATTACGCGGGTGCTTTGACTGATTGCAGGACTAAGATTTGGAGTCGGTGAAGAAGGACTCTTGCTTCGCTGCGTAGCGCTCTCCAAGGGACTCCAAGACTGTCAAAGAGTTAATTCTCTATCGTATTCCTTCAATTTATTTCAAGCTAATATGAACATTCTCATGCCATCTTTGTGAACAACATAGCTAATCTTACTGTCTACCTCGGGCACCAGAAAGCCCTGAGAGGGATATTCGGAAACCAAAAACCCAAGCAGTTTACCCTATAGCAGCCTCATACCTGGGAAAACACCTCTCCGCAAAAGGAATCCTTCCATATCAAACCTTGAGAAGATAATATTTAGAAAATTTTTGGAAGAAAAATATATGAGTCATCTCGACCCACCTCCTTTCTCTCTTGAAGCATTCTCTTAAAGTTCTCTTCAAGTATTAGAATATACCTCTTAAGGAGACTCCTATCAGGGTGAGCAGCCTTCTCACTCCAATATTTCCAATCACCACTGATATTATTCCTTTGAAAAATCACACAGTGAATCTACCTCCTCCCTTCCTGCGTAACATGATCATTCTTGGTTTTCTTCTGAACAAGAATCAATTCTTTGCTTATTCTGATGAAGAAGGTGAAATTTCATTACATCAAGAAGGGGGTGAGGAGTTTGAGATTCCCCCAGATGACAGTGATATTGACAAATATTGTAGAAAATTTGTAGATTTCATGCAGGCTCAGTTGCATAGAAAAAATGACCTCATATCTTCAAGAAAGAGGTCTCTCAAGAAAGATCAAAGTGAAGATCCAGAGTTACAAGGTTCTCCAGGTGAGGTAGAAAATGGGAAGAAGCCATTAGTTCAAGATGTCCCCAGAGTGAGTACACTCCTAAATCCCATCCTCCATAATCCAGAAACCTCCAAATTTTAAAAATCCCTTCTTCCACCTCAACCCATCAGTGACAAAGATAATGAACCTGCTAAAATTTCCTCTACCGAAAAAATTCCAGTTGTGTTCAATCTGCAAAAAGAATTAGTAAAGTTCAATATCCTTGTGCCACTTACTGAGTTGTTTAAAAAGACCTCCTAAAAGGCCCAGGTGTCTTAGTTTATGTTCCCTCCTACTTCAGTCCCTGTCCTTGATAGTCTTAATCTTCAAGAGGGAAGACCCATGGAAGTATTTGGGCCACATGTAGAAGAACAAGATCCATCCACTCCAACCTTTTATGTAACCTTAGTATTACATGACCTTCTACTTCACAATTTTATGCTTGATTCTAGAGCTTCACACAAATTGATTCCCTTATCAGTCATGTAGCAGCTAGAGCTGAATATCACACAACCTTATAAAGATCTTTAATCTTTTGACTCCAATATGGTTAAGTGTCTAGAGATGATAAAATATCTGGCAGTGAACTTGACCAAAATCCCGGTGAAGAGTGTGGTAATGGATATTGTGGTGGCATGCATAACATATAGGTTTGGAATGTTTCTATCTCGGTCATGGGGATCCAAAATTTGAGGTTCTATAAAACTAGACCTATTGTATGAAACCGTCCTGGTTTTCAGAGGAGAAGAAAGGATGTTATATAGAGAATCAAGGTTTGTCAAGATGGAAACAAAATCTAATGGCTCTACAAATTCTCCTGTATATGGTAAAGAAATTTAATTATCCTTCTTACTACTAGAAGAGGATGATATCATCTTAAGAAAAACACATATCTTGCCACTGATTCAGATAAATCAATAAGCTCTAAAAGTTGGTGAAATATGGATATTCCAATTCGATGGAACCTACTCCAAAGAATGAAATGGAGTTGGAGTATTGCTAATGTCACCTAAGGGTTGTTTAATCCCCCTCTCCTTCAAATTAGAATTCAAAGCCACTTGTTACCATTCTTTAATTTCTAATATTGGGAGAATAAATCACAGAAGAAAACATCAAAACCACTTTGGAAGCTGGGATATAGCCCTACCAACTTTAGAGAGGGATCTCTCTTTAAGATTTGACTTTGTTTTGGATAAATATAGGCTATTTATGACTGTAATTGGTGATTGTTTGATTATGATTGATTTTTTTGATTAAATCTTTATTTTCCCATTGGGAAATGGAGTCAAAACATAAAACTAGATTGTTGCGTAATAGGGAAAGATAGGTTGCATTTACTGGATTATTTTAAGATTTTAAATGAATAATGGATATGGCAGAAGAGTGAATATCAGTTGAGACTAGAAATCATTTAAGTATTTTTCAATATGACTTCAAGAAGAAAACATTTAAATTGTAAAAGCAACCAGAATAAGGTGTTTTAAATAACATGCCCTATTCATCATAGTTTATGTTTTACAATTAAGAATTATGATAAACAGAGAAAGGAAATAGCAATGGAAAACACAGAAATAGTAGAAGAAATTCACCAGTAATTACACCACATGAATCTTAAAATAAGTCTTTGTATTATTGATTCTCTAACAAAAACTTGAAATTTACAATTGCGCAATAGGAAAAATATGTTCAAAAATCAACCTCTAATACTTCGAATGATGAAGTATTTATACTAAAATATTACAAAATTGATTACAATAATTTTTTGTCGAAATAGACAGTGTATTATTAGCCTAAATCTAACAATAAACTCTAACTATTACAAAAAATAGGCTCGATGTGGGTGATATGGGATTCTGGCACTATTTTCAAGGAATTAGTTGATGAGTAAACCTATTGGTAGGCTGTGTTGGCTGTAAAGATGTCTGATTTGTTGTCCTATGAGATGACTGTAGATGATTATTCTTTGATACCTTTTACTCATAGAGCTTAGTTAATTTATCCCATCTCTCTTCATCTGGGAAAGTTAACTTGATGACCCTCCTGTAGATTTCATCCACTTCGGTGTACTTATAAAAAGTTGGTTTTACCACAAAAACATGGTTTCTCTCATGCTGGATGAAAAGGTCATGAGTTAATGCCTCCAAGAATGCTTTAACTATCATAGTGCCTTTGATGTTTGAAAAATTAGTTGTGTCTCTAGAAATATCCTCCAACTTCTTTCCATAATCTTGTCTGTGAATCAGTTTGTCATTTAATACAAAAAGAGAAGGAAGACCTTTCTCAATTCAAGTTTTTAGTGTTAGGTCTCTATATTACTAGTATAGTCCCTTATTTTTGCTAGTGTAACCCCCTTATTGTTATTTTTGTACCCATGTAACCCCCATATTGTTATTATTGTGCCCTTACATTATTGTTGTTAGGTTGGCTAGGATTACATTGTGGCCCCATGGACTCCTATATAGAAAGGAGGTTTGGTCATTTGTATCATTCAAGAATTGTTCATTTATGTAATGTATTGGAGGTTTCCCCCTCGAATTGGTTGATTTCTAATGCATTGATCTCTCTTTTATTCTATTTTTAGAGTTGGTTTCATAACATTTGGTATCAGAGCTTTGGATTCTAAGGTTTTGCTGCTCCAAATAGGTCATCACGGAATTTTCACTATAAATTATTTTCTACGAAGGTTCAGAAGATGAAATTTTTATAGAGTGAAGCCGAAATCCTGAGGAAAATCATGGAAGCGTTTCAGATCTTGGTTCACAATATTTTCGTAGATATGATCTATGGAAGTTAGGATTGTTTACAGGCTCTTGAATTTAACCTAAACATGACATCGTGGAATTTTAGCTATAACATTTTTTATACAAGGGTTTAGAAGCTGAAAGTTTTACAGAGTAAAGCCAAAATCAGGAGGAACGTCGTGGAAAATTTTCAGAGCTTGATTCATAATGTTGGCAGAGATAGGGTATGTGGAAGTCAGGGATTTTTCAGGCTCTCGAATTTCATCTCAAAGAGGTGCCCGTGGGAAAATATTCATAACTCTCTCTCTGAGCATTGGATTGGAATTCCGTAAACATTGGATGCAAGTATATGGACTATAGTTTCCTCTGTAAAATTTTTAGAGCCAAAGACGAAAAAAGTGACACATGGAATACCGTACAATTTCTCTCTACTAAACTAGTCCATAATTAGGTAATTGTGGGGGATTGGGAATAAATTTGTCTTGAAGAATCCTAATCGGGTGAAACCTTTGTAATTTAAAATATGATTCAGAGGGATACTATAGGGCCAAATTTCAGATATTTAAGATCCGAAGTCACAGAGATAATTCAGTTTCAATATCGAGCTCCTCAACATCAAGAGAAAGGTGTGTATTTTTTTCAAATTGCATGTCTTGTTTGAAAAATCAGTTTTAAGTGATTCCAAAGGCCTATTGAGCATATATATCAGCATCGGGTTTTAAAATTCCTCCTAAAAATAATTAAACACCCATTAATACATTATAGTACTCTACTATGACTCAAGAAGATGAAGAATTGCAACATGATCTATCAAAATTACAAGAGCAGGTGCACCAAATTTTGCTCTCGCAAAGAGAAACAAAAAATGAAATGGAAGTTTTGAATAAAGGAATTGAAGCAAAGATGGATGGTTTGAAGAATAATATGGATGGTTTGAAGAAATGTGTGGAAGCTGGCATGGAAGCTAAAATGGATGACATGGAAGAAAAAATGAAAGACAATATGGAAAACATGAAGAACGATCTAAAAGAAAACATGGAAGGTTTGAAAAAGTTGATACAAGAAATGTTTCCTAATGGTGAAAAGATAGTAGAGGAAGCTCATGATGAGAACAAAATAAATGTTAATTGTGATTTCATAAACTCTAATGTTGGATGGAAGAACCACCATATTCCAAACATGGATATGAGGAATTTTGACGGCAAGGATCTCGTAACATGGATACTACAGATGGAGAAATATTTTGGTCTCAATAATGGGAAAAATACACAAAAGGTACACATTGAAACTTTACATTTAGAACAAAATACATTTTTATGGTATTGATGGCTTTGTTCCTGTAAAAAAATTGTCACTTGGTGAATTTTTACGGAGGAAATGATAGCACATTATGAGGATACAGAGAGAAACACCTTCTTTAGCAAATTGATATAAGGGTTTAGTGGGGAAGTACATTGAGGACTTCCAAAAATTGAATATAAGGGTAACTGATATTCCATATGAACATAGGATTGATGTCTTCATATGGAATTTAAAGGATAACATCCAACATGAAGTTCACGTTCGGGAACCTGATTCATTGGAGAAGGCATTTAGGTTGGCAAGAAATATTGAATGTAAAATTATGGTGACAAGGAAGCCTAGCACTCGCATCTATAAATATGGAAGTATTGCTACTCCTAGACTTCCACAACCTACAAGGTTGACACCACAACAATTGGAAGAAAAAAAGAGCAAAAGGGATTTTCTACATTTGTGATAGCAAATGTACTAAAGGTCATAAGTGTGCTGAGAAGAAATTAATTTACATAGATTGTGAAGAGGAGGAAGAAAATGAACAAGAAACTTCAGAAGAAGAGGATATACACCAGGAACCAACCCTAGAAGAACAAGAAATGAGTCTGACCATATTGTGTAATGAATTGGAAGGAATTACCACTCCTCAAACTCTCAAGATAGAAGGACATATCAAGAAGAAAAAGGTAGTAATGTTGATTGATTCGGGTAGTACCCATAATTTTATTCATTGTAAGGTAGCCAAGGAATTGAATTGTTTCCTATACCCAGCACCAGAATGTAAAGTGATGGTTGAAAATGGAGGAACTATAAATTCCTCTGGAGAACTTCATAATATCAAGCTAGCCATGGGAGAATATATATATTGAATTTTCCAATGTTTTCCATTCCAATGGGAGGTGCTAATGTTGTACTAGGAGTACAATGGTTACAATATTTGGGGACGATAGCTTTTAATTTTGAAGAACTTTTCTTGAAATTTTTTTCTGAAGGAAAGGAAATTGAAGGAAAGGAAGGATAATAAGCTCTAATGTCATGACAAAGCTTCTAAAGAAATAACAATAAGGCGTAATTGCACGATTATGCTCACTAGAAGTTCCAACATCAAAATCATCTATTTCTCCAGATCTCCAAAAAGTCTTGGACAATCATTCCAAGGTGTTTGAAACTCCCAAAGGAGTCCCACCTATTCGTGATCATGATCATGCTATTCATTTGATTCCAGGAAGTGTTCCTCCAAACATCAGGCCTTAGATATATCCTTATGTCCAAAAGAGTGAAATTGGACGTATGATTGCATAAATGTTAGAGGTTGGTATAATTCAACCTAGTCAAAGTTCTTTCTTTTCTCCAGTAGTATTGGTGCACAAGAAGGATGGATCATGGCGCATGTGTCCGAATTATAGGGAGATCAATAAGCTCACTATTAAAGATAAATTTCCCATTCCTGTGATTAATGAATTATTGGATGAATTACATGGAGAAATTTATTTTAATAAGTTGGATCTTCGTTCAGGATATCATCAAAATATAATGAAGACTAAAAATATTCCGAAAACAACATTTCAAACTCATGAGGGTCACTATGAATTTTTTGTCATGCCTTTTGGCCTTACAAATGCACCTTCTACATTTCAAGGGTTGATGAATTCCATTTTCAAACCCTTCCTTAGAAAATTTGTGCTAGTACTTTTTGATGATATACTAATCTACGACAAGTCTTGGAAGGATCATGTTCAATATGTTGACATGGTGCTCAAACTATTGGAGGAGAAAAAATAATATTCAAAAACATCCAAATGTTTCTTTGTAGTACAAGAGGTGGAATATCTGGGTGATGTTGTATCTCACGAGGGTGTTAAAGTATACCCTAACAAAATTAAAGCCATTAAGGAATGGAAAGTCCCCACAACCATAAATAATTTGCGAAGATTTCTCAGGTTAATAGGGTATTATCGCAAGTTTGTTAAGAATTATGGGAGAATAGCAGCACCTCTAACAACATTATTGAAGAAAGATGAATTTTCATGGACTCCTGAAGCAACTAAGGCCTTTGAACATCTTAAAGAGGAAATGTGCCTAGCACCAATATTAGCTACTCCAGACTTCACGAAAACCTTTATTGTGGAATGTGATGCCTCAGGACATGGAATTGGTGCTATTTTAATGCGAGAAAGAAGATCCATTTCTTTTGAAAGTCGTCCAGTAAAAGGAAATTATTTACAAAAGGGTATTTATGAGAAGGAAATATTGGCAATACTACATGCACTAAAGAAATGGTGACCTTAGCTAATGGGAAGGCACTTCAAGGTAAAAACTAATCATGATAGTCTTAAACACTTTTTGGAACATAGACTATCTTTAGAAGAGCAACAAAAATGGGTCACAAAGATGTTGGGTTAGGACTTTGAAATCTTCTACAAAAAATGGAAGCTAAATGTTGTTGCAAATGCACTCTCAAGAAAGTATGAAGAGGTGGAAGCATTGCTTCGTGCCATCTCTATTATCCAACCAGATTGGATAACTGAAGCAAGGGATGAATGGAAGAAGAACGAAGAAGTGTGGACACTCATTCAAAAGTTGTCGCAAGGTCCTAGTACATCTGATACATTTAGTTGGAAAAATGATTCCTTTTGGTACAAAGATCACTTATATATTTTCAAGAATTCGCTACTAAAACAAAATATTCTTTTGGAATTCCACACTTCTCCTTTAGGATGACACTTCGCGTTTTTAAAAAATTACCACAGGGTGAAGAAAGTTTTTTTTTGGGATGGCCTTAAATCTGATATTCAAAAGTTTGTGGCGGAATGTTTGGTTTTCCAACAAAATAAAGTTGAGATAATTAAGACCCCGAGTCTTTTACAACCTTTATCCATTCCAAGTCAACGTTGGGAGGAGATTTCAATGTATTTTATCACAAGTTTACTAAGTTCAAAGGAAAGAGTGTCATCATGGCGGTAGTTGTTAGACTTACCAATTATGCACACTTTTATGCTTTATCTCATCCATTTAAAGCAAGTACAGTTGCTACTGCATTTATGGAAAAAATTCAAAAGCTACACGGAAACTCGAAGATTCTTGTAAGTGACAGAGATCCCATTTTTACAGGAAATTTTTGGACGGAATTATTTTCTTGTTTGGGTACTCAACTAGCTCATAGGTCATCTTATCATCCTCAATCCAATGGTCAAACTGAGATAGTGAATAAATTTTTGGAAGAATATATTCGTTGTTTTGTATCTGATAAGAAAGAACAATGGGTAAAGTGGTTACCTCTCACTAAATGGTGTTATAACACTTCCTTCCATACTGCAGCAATAATGACCCCATTTATGGCAGTTTATGGACATCATCCACCATCCACCACATCTTCTTTAAGGGAAATTTCTAGGGTTCAAGAAGTGGAAGATCACATCGAGCATCAACAAGAAGTTCTCCAACTCTTAAAGGATAACCTAAATTTGGCACAAAATCGAATGAAACAACATGAAAATCAACATTGCAACGATAGAAATTTTGATGTAGGAGACTGGGTATTTTTACAGATACAACCATACAAACAAATGTCCCTCAAGCAAGCGAAGAAGGATAATAAATTATCGCCAAAGTACTATGGTCCTTACAAGGTGTTGTAAAAGATTGGTACTATGGCATACAAATTGGAGTTTTCTTCTTCTTCGCGAGTGCATCCAGTTTTCCATGTTTCATGCTTAAAGAAGGTTATAGGGGACAAACTTCCAGTTCCAACAATATTACTATAACTTGATGAGAAAGGAAAAACTGTATTGGAACCTGAAGTAGTCACGAAAAAAAGAACTCAATAGCTACGAAATCGATCAATTTCAGAGTATCTCATCAAATGGAATAACTTACTCACTGAATATTCTACATGGGAGGATAAGAATTTTATATAGAAGCACCAGGAGCTACTCAAGCGTTGAGGACAACACTTTTTTGAAGGAGAGGATCATGTTAGGTCCCTATATTACTAGTATTGTCCCTTATTTTTGTTAGTGTAACCCCCTTATTGTTATTGTTGTACCCTTGTAACCCCCATATTTTTATTATTGTGCCCTTACATTATTATTGTTAGGTCGGCTAGGATTACATTGTGGCCCCATGGAATCCTATATATAGAAAGGAGGTTTGGTCATTTGTATCACTGAATAATTGTTCATTTATGTAATGTATTCGAGGTTTACCCATCGAATTGATTGATTTATAAGGCATTGATATCTCTTTTCTTCTATTTTTGGAGCTGGTTTCATAACATCCAGCCTACTAAAAAAACTATTTGCAGCTATTTCTAAGATGTGACATTTTTCCTCCCATTGTACAATAAGGTTTCTTTTTGTAAGAACCTTAGTTACTTCCAATATTGTTTCAGTCTTATCATCCACTCCTAACTCCTCCAGCTCATACTTATTTTTGGAATTTAAGAACTTAATAATGTTGTTAGCAGTGGTTGGCTTATCTCCAAGTTATTCCTTGATTTTTGTAATGGCATTATTGGCTTTCCCTATTAGCTCCTTTTGCTCAAATATGATTTGTATGCAAGGCTAGATTTGATTGATGAACTCAATGATATCTATCTAAATTATATCTTTGACTTGGCCCAAGGTATTTCTAATAGATGACACTCTCTCAGATTTCTGCAACCTTTCTATTAACTTATGTTATCTCTAGGCTTCAGCTGCATGCGAGTTATCTCTCCTTGACTTCTGATCCTATAAAAATTTCACTTGGTCCTGAAGCTTCTTCATCTCTTTTGTCTGTATTGACATATTTTTCACTGCTTTAATGAGCTTCTTAGCTCCATCTATTTTACTCGTTGTAGAAGGTGTGGCCGTGGCAATAGTTGTAAGGGGTACAACCTCTAAAGGGACTAATGATAGTTTGGCAGCCTACTCTTTTTCCTTTACCATATTTTCCATCTATGCTTCCATATGACTCAGCTAAGCATTCTACTCCATGATGAGCTTCATTATGTCTAATTTCTGGGACTCTGTCTCTTCACTGTCTTTAGCCAAAGGGTCCTATGTAGGTGGAAGTTTTAGCTGCTTCCTTAATGCTGCTATGAAAACATTTTTATTTTTAATCACCTCTTCTGTAGCTCTAATATTGGAGGGATCATATCCAATCCTGACCACTAAGTATTCCAAAGACTTAATCCTTGAATCCTTCGCAAAAGAAGAGACTTTCTCCATTTTGAGCTCTGACTGGATATTAGCTAAAGAAACCTACAATTTGGATAAACGAATAGTAGTGTTAATGAATGTAGATGAAATCATTTTACCTATCTTCTTGTGCATATCCATTTGATCAATCAGATTTATGTCTTTAATATCAAATTCAAATGTAGTATTTTTATAATCTGTTGTTGTCTTGGGCTGAGGAATCTGTGCTTGGAGAAAGGCCATTTGTATTTTTCCTTTCTCAGAGTAAAAGGCTGATAGAAACCTACTCTGATAGCTGGAAGTCTTCTTCCAGAACTGATTATATGTATTGGTATTTAAAACTTCATTCTTCAATTTAATCTCCCTAAATGTATCAAATATGGTCTTCTCTTTCTCCCTGTAACAACTATGCTAGTATGAATAGCTTGTTTTCGATCCTGTGAAGTAGTAGAGGAGGTAGGAGAGAGTGTGTTTTGACCACCTACTTGTGAGGAAGTAGGCATCTCATTATTGATGATGGTGACTTCCTAATCTGAGTCCTTGCTTGGATTTACCTTGGTATTGAGCTTAGTTCTCTTCCTATACATGATTTTGAACTCTTTACTGGAAGTGTTAGTCATTGAAGGTGAATCTTCTTCTCTGACCCTTTTTCCTACTTTCTCTTGTGGGATAGGATTTTATGATGTTGAGGTTGACACCAATTATTCTTCAACCTCTTGTAGATTATTCTTAGTCCACTCTAGCTGGTTCATGTATTTCTCAATCTTTGGTCCGTGGGTATGAATATAAGCTATAGATTTGTTCTCTACCCTTAATCTAGAAATGGTACCCAATAGATCATATGACCATGGAAAACTGAGTTGTAATTTCATTTTTTTATTAATCTATCTGCTTCCTCCCCTGTTGTTTCAGTGTTACAAACGAAGGGTCTTATCTATGTTTTAATCCTGAAATGAGATTTCTTTTTGAAAGACACAAAAAGGACCTCATCAGAATTTAGCATTTTCCTAATGTGTTCTAGGGAAAAACCCTCATTGGGAGGAATTTTGGGAGCTCATATGGGGCAATATCACATCCATAAATCCTTAGCTTTGTGTAATTCTGGTAAGCATACCAATATCCTGTTTTATTTTGGTATGATAACTGCAAGATTTTCCTGATTTATTCATTGATTCTTGGCTCTCAATTGCTGCTTACAAGACTGAGTGCTGGATGTACAAACAATTATATGACTTTTTTGTATGAGTATTCTTTCTGCTCTATTAAAATTGTAGTCCAGAAGATGACAAATTGTTTATTTCCATCATCACCCAAATTTTGCAATGCAAATTTGAACATGTCTCCATGAAAATATAAAAACAAGTATTCAAAAATGAGGCATATTTAAATACCTCCTCGTTTTGGAATTTGACAAATTTTTCATGAATGGAATCTGTAAGGAATTGGCTGAATTTGAATAAGAAAAAAGGCTCAGAATCTATGGAGAAAATGCAAAGGAATCCTATTATGACCTCATCTACCCATTGATCTGAGTAATAACCAAGGAGATGGAGATGAATGTAATGATCTTCTTAGTTCTCTCAAGGAAAATGGAGGATGGATAGGGAGGGTTCTTCTTAGGTAGTTGGGCATCTTCAGCCAAAAAAATATCAAGGGTTTTAACCCTTTTTGCAAATTATAGGTTCTAATATAATTCAATGAGTGCTTATTGAGAAAAAGGAGTAGCATTCTCTATGATAGGCACCTGCATCATTTATTCTATGGCTTGGGGAGTTATGGTGATGAGAATCTCTGATGAAGGTGTAATAAAGCTCTCTGACTAGGTACATAGCAAGCGTGACACTTCCCAATGAATTTATGGGCACTGTGGGTGTGGGGAAAGATATAATGGGGCAAATTAGACTCCCACAATCCAATATCATCAGATTTTTCAATGAATTTGTCTTCAAGACAGCAATACATTTCAAATAACTCTAAATCACACAGGGTTTCATGGATTTTGTAATCTTTGTCTGTCAAAGGTATATGATAAAGGTAAATTGAGGGATAGAGTAGTGGATTTACAAGTTCTTCATTACCTTCTTCTTTAAAGGCATGGCAGGATCAATTCTAATGGTGAATGAGGGTTTATGATAGAAAAATGGGGCCGAGACTGTGTAGAAGGTCTCAGATTGATAAGAAAATGCGATAGTTGCAGAGAATAGCTTGACAGTATTCGGATTGGGCTTTCTAGTGCTCTGTCAACCTACAAAAAACATGTACAGAGTAGCAAAGATGGAAAGGTAAAGGATAAAAGGCTAATCATGGATGAATTTATACACAAATGGGTTTTTTTCTCATTGATGGTGGCGCGGATCAGTTGGATTGACGGTTAGAGATGAATTAAATTTTTCAACAACTATATTACCATGGGAAGATTATTAATTGGAAACGGTATAGTCCAGGTCGTGTGACATGATTGGTTTTCAACGAGAGGATTTATGGTTTTTACATAGCAGGGAAAAATTCTTTTCGGAGGGGTCCAAAGAAGTAAGCGGTTGTGGGAGGGGGGGTGTGAAATGAGGAAAGGGAACCACATTAGCGTGGGCCCGAAACAAAATACCACCTATTTCAGACACCCACCCCCCGACGGTAAAGTTCAGATGGAGAGGGGGGGCTGAAAAAAAATATGGGTCATCAGATGGATGTGTGGGGAATCAGATGATGGGACAGATGGAGGGGATTTCATCATGCATCAGTGGAGTTTGATGAGACATTTTTTCAGGTAGCAAGGGGTTTGATGAAAGGTAAAAACTTAGGATAAGGGAATAATCTTCTCCGAAACTTATATTTATACACCTGATCACCTTTAGACTGAGGATAAACTCTTATTCCTTTGTCTTCTCCTGTGCATGAAATAACTTTAGAATTTTCAAACATACGATAAATATTTTTCATGCTTTTCAAAGTCACTATGAAATTTATACCTAACCTTTCATTTTTAATTCTTTTTCTAAGGTAACATTTTTTCCTCTCATCTCTTTAAGGTGCATTTGAGCTGGCAAACCCACATATCCTTTTTTTTATAACAATCTAACCTAATCTATCACTTATTTCTCCTACTAATTCAGATTAAACGGTTGAATCAATCTCATTTTCTACCTAACTACTGATTTGTCAAGATTAAACTATTTGACAAATGTTTAGTCACTAACCTATTTGACATGAAATTCATAATTATTCCATCATGATTAAACAATATGATTGGAACAAAATATAGCTATTTTGGCATTTTAGACAAGCTGCACACAATCTTATTGAATTTTTAACATAAAGGAAAATAATTTAACAGTAGTGGCATTTAAAGTTGCAAAACTTTCAGTATTATTTCTCTTTTTCTTTTTTGGGGTTTTATACTCTTTTTAATATTTTTTCAATTTTTTGTTTGGAATAACCTCTTTTGATTATATATATATATATATATATATATTAAAATCATTTGAAAATTGAAAATAATTTACAATGCAGAATTACATACTCAATCATACATAAATAATAATAAGGATCAAAACCTCATAAGTAAATACTGAGGAAAATTAACCTACTCCTCTTCCCTACTATAGAAAAGGAGGTGAACAAATTACTACACTAGAAGATCATTGTACCTCTCAGATATTCGAATTCGGTGGCCAAATTAGTCCTAGTGAGAAAGAAGAACGGAAAAATAAGGCTATGTGTTGACTTCAAGAACCTAAACATAGTCCCCCTAAAGGATAATTACCAATTACAAAATATGGATCATATCTTACAAAAAGTATTCAGGTATGCCTGAATGTACATGGTGGACAGCTTCTTTGGATACAATCAAGTGGTAGTACACCCAGATGATCAGAAAAAGACCACATTCATCATGCCTTGGGAAACTTTCATGTATGTCATGATGCCTTTCAATCGTATAAATGTGGGAGCCATGTTTCAAAGGGCCATGGACATAGCCTTTGTGGAGACCAAGACAATTTTGTGGTGGTGTACATGGACAAAAACATTGTTTTTAATAAGACTGATGAATAACATATTTAAAATGTAAAGTTATCCTTCGAGAAGTGTATGAGATATGGCTCATCACTGAATCCCAAGAAGTCAGAATTTTCCTTGCATGAAGGGAAATTTCTGGGGCATATAGTGGTGAAAGAGGGAGTCAAGATTGACCTAAAGCAGGTAGAAACTACAAATAATATCTGATTAACAAGGAGCAAGAAGTAAATCCAAGTTTTATTGGGTATAATAAACTTATGAAAATATTCATACCAAATTATGAAAAAATAGTCAAGACATCACTGAGATGTTAAAAAATAAAAATGAAGTCAAGTGGACTGCACCTTCTCGAGAATCCTTTGCACAAATTAGGCAGGATTTTGGAGAAGCATCGGTGCTAGGTTGCCTCGACTACTTGAAAACTTTCTTTGTATTCTCATTCTCTTATCTTCACACAATATCTATGGTATTGCTGCAAAATAATGATGAAGCGTATAAAAAACCAATTTCCTTTTTCAGCCAGGTACTAATATAATTTGAACTGAAATACACTATTATGGAAAAGTAGGCATATGCCCTAGTCAAAGCCCTCAAAGCCTTCAAGATGTACATCCTCTAGTATAACATAGTAGCCTACATACCCACAACTAAGGTCAAAGACATCCTCATACAAGGATAAAACTAGGGGAAGAGGGGCAAATGGATAGCTAAGATACAGGAATATAAGATGGAGATCAAACCCATGAAATTGATCAAAGGATAAGGCCTAGCCAAAATTCAATCATAATCAAACTGCCATGTGTCAGCGATAAATATACTAGCTAAGAAAGAGGTAATAAATGGAAAAATAAATCCAAATATGGGGATGGATACCGCGACAAAAAAGACTCAGACAAAGTACATGGTTTCCCATTGGTATAAATACATAGTCGAGTATTTGATGTTCTTGAGATGCCCACTGAAATTCGACAAGGTGAAGTACCAAGCCTTGAGATTGTTGTTAGCCCCCTAATTTTCTCTCTTATTTTCCATTTTCCCCTTCCTAAATCATAACCATTTACCTCTCTTTTACCTATTTTATGCACCCTCATCTTGCACTAGTCCAAGCACAGTGACATATTTTGTATAAACTTTATTTGTCATAATTTTAATTCAACTTAGCATTAATTAATAGTTTATACATGATTTCTTACTTTTAATCACTCTTTGTAACTTATCGATATCTCCAATGTTTATTTGGTAGTTAGAGCACTTACTGTGACTGCTAATCCTAGTGCAGGATCATATCTTGCACCGTTGCCAGCACAAAAAATCCTTGCAGCAGATCCGAACCTCCTTTATCATCGCCTCATTTTGAGCACCTTCAGCCATGACAGCAAGATCGATCCAAAGGTAGCCAAGACCGAATCTGTGAAGGACGAAGCTGGAGATTGGCTACGACCAGTTTTGCTAACTGTCTAATTTTGAAGGCCAAAAAGTTAAATTATGTTTTTGGTTATGTAATCAGTTGAATGATCTATTTTGGCCTTTGGCCAAAGATCTATATAATGTATAATGTAAATAGGACTAGAGCCAAGTTTTGATAAGAGAAGAGAAGAGAGACATAGCCAGAGAGGTGGTAATAGGTTGCTATATTTTGTTATCGCCTGAATCTGGGTTGGACGATGTATTAATGTATGTACTTGCCTCAGTGAATTAATAAAAGGGAGCTCCGCCTCATGTTTCAAAAATTGTGTTTTTGTATTTGAGTTAATGAATTGATTAAGGTACTGAGTAGCGTTCTTATTTAAAATGGAAACGCGCTGGTTGGCTAGGGCCCATCCAACCCAACACATTTACCCCATTTCCCATTTTCCTCTAATTTTTGTTTACATTGTCAAGTGTGATTTAATTTTTAGCACATGCATTCCTGTCTGAGTGAAGCAGATCCATTTTGTGAAGTAGATAAATTTCCTTTTCCTGCACTTGATTTCAGATTGGTTTTCCTCCGCTTGGTCCAAGCAGGAGAAATAACCTTGCACCAGTGCACGTTGGTGTGATATCTCCTTTTCTGCAATTATGTTTGATTGGTTTTCCTTGCCTAGTCCAAGCAGGAGAAATGAACCTGCACCAGTGCACGTTGGTGTGATGCAGCAAGACTTCTTAGTATACTTCCCGCAATCTTCTTTCTTTCATTAAATGCTTATGACAGGATAAATGTATATTGATTGTTTCATTATTCCTACACTCAATTAAGATCAGAAACATTCACTTTTTATGTCTGCAATTTGATTTAACAGTATAATAGCACTTGTAATAATAAGCACTCATTTTAAGAATTAAATGCTAAGTGCAGGAAACTCTGATCCAGTGCAAGAATTAGTTTCTTGCCATAGGATTTGAGTGCTTTGAACCTGGAAAAGTTCAAGCCCTTGCATGAAGTAAAAATCCTTTAGTAAAGACACCATTTATACTTTCTTCATAAATATTTGTTCATGTACTAGTGCAAGCAGACTACGATAGTGCAGGACAGATTAGTGCAAGAAGGAAATCTCTAAAGGAGCAGGTTTAAGGGTCCATATAATGAGACTTCTAAGTGTCTCTGCTAAATAAAAACACACACTCAGTAGTTACACAATAATTAGCTAAGAATTATTGCCTTTTATCTTTAATTCCCTCTTGCAAATGAATTCTTCCTTGTTCCAGTATTAGATTATTTTGATGGTTCAAGTTGCCTTTTTCTCTTTTTAATTTGATTCTACAATATTTCCTTTAAAGAAAGTAGGGATTTATATTAGGAAAATTAATACCATCTTTGGCATTTCCTGTGCTTCGTCTCTAAGTTTACGGATCCCCCGGGTTCACAAATTAAGTGTTGAGGAGTTGCTTAAGTGTAATTCCTGCACCCAACATTTTGGCGCCGTTGTTGGGGAGGCAAGTTGATTTGGTAAGAATTTTCTGATTATACAATAGAGGTGATTTTTCCTTTATTTTTCCATTATTGTTTGCAAAAGCTTCTTTGAAGGAATTTTACTAGTGTTAATTGATTTATCACAACATTTTTTACTAGAAGTTGTTTGTTATTTTTCTTTCTCTTTTTTCAAATGAATGCCTAGAAAAGGTAAGGGTTTGAAGCTCACTGAGGGCCAAAAGAATTCTAAAAAAAATTCTCATATTGGGTCTCCTTCTGTAACTAGGAAGCGCAATCCAATTCAAACACATCAAGCAGGAACAATCCACCTGGATTCTGGTGACAATAGCTCAGGTGTGAATCAGTCTGTTGAGAGCAGTACAAGTAAAAGGGAAACAATGGTGGACCATGAAGATCATTTGGAAGGGACTGGTGAAAACCAAGTAAGTGGAGAACAATCCACTTTTGTGTTTCCAATTGTGGATCCTGATACTGTGGCACAAATGAATAATATTCCACCATCAGCTCTCCCTCATTTCCATGGTAAAGTTCATGAAGATCCTAACTCTTTTCTATTCGAGTTTGATATTCTATGTAGAAGTTATGATTATTCAACTAACGCTCAGAAGTTAAGATTATTTCTTGTTAATCTCAAGGACTCAGCTCTAGTTGATTTATGGGGTTAGGAGGAAACACTATAACCTCTTGGGATCAGATGAAGAGAGTGTTTTTGTCTAAATATCAAGAATATTTCAAAACTCGGGACATGCAGGATGAGATTTTTACAATCATATAGGATGATGATGAAACTCTTGAAGATTACCTAGAAATATTTCTGTATATTTTACAAAGGTCGAAACTTAAGTTTGATCACAGTACTATTAGAACCTTTTTCTTAAGAGTACTTACTGATAATGCTAGAAATAATTTAAATCTGTTAGGACAAGGTGATATTTCTCAGCAAAATTTTGAACAAATTTGTGAATTATGCAAGAAATTTTCAAGAAATCAATATAGATCCGGTAGAGGAACTCGAAATAGAAATAGAAAAAATGAATCTACTGATGCTATGATTATTGGACTAGAAAATAAAATGGAAAAAATCAAAATTGATATAATGAATATTGTTACCAAACAGATAGACTCTTTAAAATTTCAGCAAAAACTCATGAAGGAACAAGAGTCATTATGTATTTTCTATCCTAAATTTAGAGACAAGCATCCTCCTGAAGAGTTTCCTCTTAATTTGAAAGAAACTAATAACTGTGCTATTTGTGCAGAAGACCATGTCACAGAAAAATGTCCCTCTATACCAGGACTTAAAGTTGTATTTACAGGGGGACAGCCTGAAGCTCAATACTTGTATGTTATGGGAGCAAGAAGGAATTGGCCTCAGTTAGGTACAGGTATGGCTCCTGAATTTTCTCCACACTATTTTGGTTATAATTCACATGCATATTCTTATCCTAACACTAATCAGCAGTGGCAGTATGGGAATCATTATCAACATGGGCAACCTTCTCAACCATGGCAACAAGTTTGGAGAGGGCCAGCTTATTCTCCATATTCCTACCAGCCACCTATGCAGTCATGTCCATCTACGCATACATCTTATTCAATGCCTCAACCTCTGAGTCAGTATACTGCACCGTTGCCTTTACCTCCACCCTTTTGACCTCCTCAGTTGCCTACTCAAACTATGCCCAATCCTAAAAATAGTAAAGCAGTGAAAATAATCTATGTAACAAACCCACCTTTACCATTCGAGTACCAGTCTATTCCAGTTGGGGTTCATGATATTCAATTAATATCGGGAAGGACTGTTACATCAGAAAATCAGAAGCAACCTATAGCGATTGTTGAAGAGAAAGGAGAAGAGGAAACTTTTAACCATTCTCCTAAAGCTGTCACTAAGCAGCCCTTACCCTCTGAATCCTTGCCCTCTTCTTCCAACCAGCCTCCCTTCCCAGAGAGGCTAGTAATGGAAAGAAGTGAGCCTATTTCTGAGACTAGTTTAACGTCTGAGCTTCAGAATATTTTCATTAAGATACCTTTTCTTCAAGCCATTAAAAAGATCCCCATTTGTACCAAGATTATTAAGGAACTCTGTCTCAAGAAACATGGGAGGAAGAGAGTGGAACCCCAAACCATTCAATTTATTCGTAGGGCAGGAGAGTTGATGATGGGATGTGTGTCTATGGAAAAATATACTGATCCTGGAAAACCTATTGTCTCAGTTCATATTGGTAATATCCTAGTCTTTAATGTTCTTATAGACCTGGGGGCAGCCATTAATGTCATGAATAAGCAAACCATGGATCAACTTCGGTTATCTCATCTTCGCCCTACTCTCGCTATGCTTGATTTAGCAGATAGATCTAAAATTAAGCCAGAAGGAGTATTGTATGATGTGATCATCTCATTAGATTCTTGGGAATATCCTGTTGATTTCATTGTGCTTCAGCCAAAGAACCCAATAGGAGGACATCCCTCTATTTTGGGATGACCATGGCTTGCTATGGCCGATGCATATATTGGATTTCGTTCCAGTGATATGTATATTTCGCATGGAGATTCTAGGAACAAAGTTACCTTATACCCCCCTGCCATATCCATTCAGGACCTTCGATATACTTTATGGTTGGATCAAAGCAGTGACGAGGAGACTCAACCCATTTCCCTTATCCATCATTATACTAGGTCTTCACAAGAACATGAGATTAAATATTTCCTAAATAATCTAGACACTATGCCTGACACTACTCTTGTTGAGATTAGCCCTCATAAATCCTTACATATTAGTTGAGATTTGGATTCATCTCAGTAGGAGAAGCTTGTGAATTTGTTGCAAAACCATATTAGTTCTTTTGCTTGGGGCTATGAAGATATGAAGGGTATTCCTTCTGAAACTTGTACACATCATATCTATATTTAGGAAGGAACCCGGCTTGTCCGAAAACCACAAAGGTGAATGAATCTAGCTCTAAGAGATATTGTGAAGGAAGAAGTACAAAAACTCTTGGATGACGGTTTTATCTATCCTATTTCCGACAGTCAGTGGGTCTCTCCATTAGTTCTAGTACCTAATAAATATGGAAGATGGCGTATTTGTATTGATTATCGAGAATTAAACAAAGCCACTCTCAAATATTACTTCCCTCTCCCTTTCATTGACTAGGTGCTTGATACCCTTGCAGGAAATAAATATTTTTCCTTTTTAGATGGCTTCAATGGCTATAACCAGATACAGATTTCACCCAAAGATTAGGATAAAACTACTTCTACATATCCATGGGTTACATTTTCTTATAAAGTGCTTCTCTTTGGTTTATGTAATGCCCCGACTACCTTTCAAAGGGCAGTCCTGGCCATTTTCGCTGATCTAGAATTTGTAGAAATTTATATGGATGACTTTTCTGTGTTTGGTGATTCTTTTCAGGAAGCTCTCAAAAATCTAGAGAAAGTAATTCTCCATTTTCAGGAAGCCCATCTCGCCTTGAGTGACAAGAAATGTAGATTAATGTGCAAAGTGGGAGTGGTACTTGGCCATTTTATTTCTGGTAAGGGTATCCAAGTTGATCCATCAAAGATTGAAATCATTATGCATCTTCCTGCACCCAAAACTCAAAGGGAAGTAAGAGGTTTTTTAGGACATGCTGGTTACTATAGAATATTCATTGAAATTTTTTTCTAAGATAGCCAACCCTCTTTTCTGACTTCTAGTTAAGGATAGTGAATTTTCTCGGTCCATAGTTTGCCAACAGTCTTTTAAAACATTGCAGGAAAAGTTGGTACAAGCACCAGTTTTTGAGAGGTCCTAACTAGTCCCTGCCTTTTCAAATTTCCTCTAATGCTTTAGATTTAGCTATTGGCGCAACTTTAGGACAAGAGAAAAATAAGCAATCCTATGCTATTTATTATATTAGTAAGAATTTATCTTCCGCTGAATTAAATTATATAGTTACAGAGACAGAGTTTTTAGCTGTAATTTTTGCAATTAATAAGTTCAGGCACTATATTACAAGATATGAAGTATTTTTACATACTGATCATTCCACGATTAAATATTTGATGAACAAACCATTGAATAGTGGTAGAGTGACTAGGTGGTTGCTATTGTTGCAGGAATTTAATGTTACTATTGTTGATAGACCAGGAAAATCTAATGTGTAGCAGATTTTCTTTCACGATTAGATAATCCTGGTGAAGTAACTCCTATTAATGATGATTTTCCAGATGAACATCTTTTTTCTATGTCAATAGATTCTATGTGGTTTGCTGACATTTCTAATTACTTGGTTATTGGGAAAACACCACCCCACTTATCCGCTCATGAAAAGTAGAATATTATTCATAAAAGTGTTGCATACTCCTGGATTCAAGGAGATATCTTTTACACTGGTCCAGACCTGATTATCCGTAGATGTGTAAGAGAGGAGGAAGTGTTTGACATATTGAAATCTGCTCATAATGAACCTTGTGGAGGCCACTTCGCTGATAAGCACACTGCATATAAAGTATTGTGTGCTGGTTATTGTTGGCCTTCCTTGTTTAAGGATGCTAAACAATATGTCAGGTGATGTGATAGCTATTAACGAGTGGGCCAGCCTAATAAAATGAATGAAATGTCTTTATGTCCCCAAGTTATTATTGAGCCGTTTGAAAAATGAGCTATTGATTTTACAGGGACAATAAATCAAACATCATTAAGTAAAAAACATATTTTGGTTTGTACAGATTTTGTTACAAAATGGGTAGAAGCTAAAGTTGTTTCCTTTGCTATAGAAAAAGTTGTTGTTGATTTTCCTTTTACTGAAATATTTACTAGATTTGGTGTTCCTAGATAAATTGTTTCTGACAATGGTCCGCAGTTTATTTCTAATCTGGTACAGGGTGTGATGGAGCAATACAAGATCTGGCACAGGAAATCCACGCCATATCACCCACAAGAAAATGGCCCAGTGGAATCCACAAACAAAGTGATCGAGTCCATTCTTACAAAGACAGTAAATATGCATCAGAAAGATTGGGTTGAAAGATTACCAGAAGCTTTGTGGGCATACAGAACCACTTGGAGAAATAGCAAGGGACATACACCATATGAGTTGGTATATGGCAAACAGTTTTTGTTACCAATTGAATTCCAGATCAAAAATTTCAGAACCGTAGTTCAGTTAGGACTAGATCTCTCTGAGGCACAACAACAACATCTTCTCAAATTAAATGAGTTAGATGAATTTCGTTGGGATGTTTTTTAGCAGAACATACTAATTCAACAACAACACAAAAGGTGGCATGACAAGTCTATTCAGAAAAAGTAATTCCAACCAGGTGATTGGGTGCTCCTTTATGTTTCTAGATTTAAAATTTTTAAAGGGAAGTTCCATACACGTTCGATGGGACCTTATGAAGTGATCCAAGTATTCGAGAATGGAGTAGTAGAAGTTAAAAATATTGATGGACAAAATTCAGTATTCTTGGTAAATGGACACAAATTAAAGAATTATTTTCAACCACTTGCCAGGAAAGATTGTACACAACAAGTCTAACCGCAATTCAGAATGGTAGTGGTGAATGGTAATACCAACCTTTTGAAAACATGAATTCTTATTCTTCTAAAAATAAAAATAAATAAATAAAATTAAGTTTTAAAATACAATTTTTTTTAATAAAAATTAAATAAAAATTATTTTCCTATAATTATGAAAATCAGTTCGCTGACATGATTAAAAGAGGATGAACCTGAAAACCAGCTTGCTGGAAGGAAGATCAAAAATTTCTAATAAAAAGAGAATGTTGCTTGATCTTTAGGTATGCTAGTGACCACCAAGTAAAAGTAGGTTCAGCAGAACCAATCTTTATACAATTGGGGTAATTAGCATGGATATTTTTTATTCAAGCAACACTTAATTCTCGCTGCAGTTATTTTTCTTGCACCAATGTAGGCAGACCTTCCAGAAAATATTCTGTCTTTCTTCATATTCCACTTTTGTAATATTCCCTCAGTTTTTTTCTTCAATCCTAGAATGATTAACCTTCCCATATTCTTCTAAATTTACCCTATCCGTTTCGTAATAACCCCACTGTAACCTTGAATTTTTTTCCCTATCCCACTTTTGTTTATCCCCTCTTATGGTAATATTCTTGGAATCCCTGTAACAAAATTCCTTCCCATTTTGAAATTTCGCTTTTCCTACTTTGTTGTTCCCTCATGAATTCATTGCAGGATCTCGCGCACAAAGAGAAAAAGGATATGCTCTGAAGCATCAAGAAAGGGCGAAGAAAATTTCCAGTATAAGTTGAGGAAGCCATGTTGGAAGTCCAACCTATATTTTACTTAAATTCCCTGTTCTTTTTCAGATATTATGCTTGCACTAGTGCAAGCATGTCGTCTTATATAATAATGCAAGAAGAATGGTACCAGCAGAATAGCATAATTTAAGCAGTGCAAGCAGACTGGTGCAAGCATGTACCCTATCAGAAACATAGTACAATTTTTTCTTTTCATAGCATACATCATAGGAATTTGGTCATCATGAAATTTTATAAGAAGTCCTTTCACTTAGTCAATGATTACTTGTGCTATCATATTAACCAGGAGAAAATTATTTAAAGTATAAGGTGTTTTTAAGTTAAGAATCATGATCATTTTTTAATGAATGCTAAAGTTATTTTTTTGAATTATGAAGGAGTGCGGAAGTGTTCAACTGTTCTTTGGATATAATTTCCCCTTTCTACCATAATCCTAGATGTCCTTCCTTTGTAATTATTACCTCACCTAGGCATTAAAATGCTGCCGCAAGCACCAGTCCAACATGATCTCAAAGATGTCGTGCATCCACGGCTATTTCAGTGGAATGAATGGGTGATAAGATGGAAGGGATGGTGGACGGTTGAATCCCTATCTATAAGAACCAATTTTCCCAGTGTTGCATGTAAATTCTTGACTGTTCATAACTATTAAGCAGCGATTCCACCTGTTCGAAGCGAACCTTTGCCTCTCAGTAGGGTAGAACAGACTGCTGAGTATCGCAATAGTCTTGCACTATTGTGAGACTTAGGCTTTCTTCAATTATTGCAAAAGTTTGACGGGCACAACAGTGAAGTGGCCCTACATTTTTCCAGAAGTTTCAAAAATGGCCGAGTAAAAATTGGGCCTCTAAAATTTGAGGTTACAGAGGAGTTTATTGTAGCAGCACCAGGCTTGGAAAATACTGGTGAGTAGTGGTTTAAAAATCAGAAACTAGAAAGGAAGCGATGGCAGCGTTTCATCGTTGACAAGAATATGAAGGTATATTGGAATAAAGGAATTCTGCGCAGTGCCCTGTTGGGACAGTGGCGGGACCTCCTTTTCATCCTAAAGAAATTCGTAACTTGTGAGGGAAGGTACTCCCTCACTTTTGTGTACCATTTTAGGATGTTGCAGAATTTCGAAGCCAGCCGACATGTCTGGTGGAGGATTGATTTTCCCTATTTTTTTCGTAAAATCTTGGAAAAAAATGGCTAAGGGTGTGCAGGACGGACGGGTAGACCAGGTCGAAAAGAAGTTATATCACCACGGCCTGATGAAGATTTTGGTCCAGAAACAATTAGAAGTTAAAGGCATGACCTGGGAGGCACTATTAAAACAACTACATAAAAAGACAGTTGTTGGGAAGGAGACAGAGGACCCTGCCAGCACAAGCAAGGATTCGAGTAAGAATGTAAAGGGGAGTCCTCCTTGTACCAGTGCAAAAAGGAAACAACCTGAAAAATCAATAGAAGAAATGGCCCCATCTCCAAATAAGAAGACAACTAGTGCACTTTTTGAACAGACTCATTCTACAACACCAGTACAAGCATAGACCCTCGAAGAAAACAACCTGTCAGTCCTTGCGGACGTAGTAAAATTTTTAGAGGTCGAAGATGACACTTTGTTGTTTGATTTCATTAAAAGGGCTCGGAAAAAGAATGAAGAATCTAGTGCAGGCAAAGAACCATAGTCCCCAGAGGACATTGAATCCCCTTTTGCACCAGTGCAAGAAGAAGAAGAACCAGAAGAAGAAAAAGAACCAGAACAAGAAGAAGAAGAAGAACCAGAAGAAGAAGAAGAAGAAGTGTTTGCTGAAACCCCCAGGGATATTGAGGTCCCTAAAGAAGATATTGCCCCTGTCGAGACAGAAGAAGAAGAATTTATTAATGTAACCATGAGGGATACTAAGGTCCCTAATGAAGACACAACCCCTATCGAGATAGAAGAAGAAGAAGATTTGGTAACTCCTGCTACTTGGATATTTGAACTAGAGCTTCAAGTGCAGAACTTAAAACAACTCATAGCTAAAGCAAAGGAGGATAAAGAACAAAGTAAAGAAGAATTAACTGTGGAGATCCAGAAAAATAAAGGAGAAGTTAGAGTTTGGAAGTACCAAGCTGTGCAATGTTTCAAGCAACTTAGAAAGGTGACAAAGAAACTATATAACATCAGAAAGAAGAAGTCTGAAACATTGCAAGCTGATGTCAGTATGTCAGAGAAAGATTGAGTTGGAATGCTTAAATTTTTGAAGGTTTTATTGCAAAGGTAAATATTTTTGTGTGGACACACAACAACTTAGGGATGGGACGATGTTAGCCCCCTAATTTGCTCTCTTCTTTCCATTTTCCCCTTCCTAAATCATAACCATTTACCTTTGTTTTACCTATTTTATGCACGCTCATCTTACACTAGTCCAAGCACGATGAAATATTTCATATAAAATTTATTTCTCATACTTTTAATTCAAATTAGCATTAATTAATCGTTTATTACATGATTTCTTACTTTTAATCACTCTTTGTAACTTATCGATATCTCCAATGTTTATTTGGTAGTTAGAGTAGTTACCGTGACCGTTGATCCTTATGCAGGATCAGATCTTGCACCATTGCCAGCACAGTAAATCCTTGCAGTAGATCCGAACCTCGTTTATCACCACCTCATTTTGAGTAGCTTCAGTCATGACAAAAAGATCGATCCAAAGACAACCGAGACCGAATCTGTGAAGGACAAAAGCTGGTGATTGGCTACAGCCAGTTTTGCTAACTGTCTAATTTTGAAGGCCGAAAAGCTAAATTCTGCATTTGGTTATGTAATCATTTGAATGATCTATTTTGGCCTTTGGAAAAATATCTATATAATGTAGAATTTAAATAGGACTAGAGCCAAGTCTTTATAGGAGAAGATAACAGAGACACAGCCAGAGAGGTGGTAACAGGTTGTTGTATTTTGTTATCACTCGAATCTAGGTTGGATGATGTATTAATGTATGTACTTGCCTCAATGAATTAATAAAAGGGAGCTCCGCCTCATGTTTCACAAATTGTGTTTTTGTATTTGAGTTGATGAATTGATTAAGGTATTGAGCAACATTCTTATTTAAAAGGGAAACACACTGCTTTTCTAGGGCCCAACCAACCCAACACATTTACCCCATTTCCCGTTTTCCTATAATTTGTGTTTACATTGTCAAGTGTGATTTAATTTTAAGCACATGCATTCATGTCTGAGTGAAATTTGATCCGTTGTGTGAAGTAGATAAATTTCCTTTTCCTGCAATTTCCTTTCCTGCACTTGATTTCAGATTGGTTTTCCTTCGCTTGGTCCAAGCAGGAGAAATAACACTGCACCAGTGCACATTGGTGTGATATCTCCTTTTCTGCAATTCTTTTTGATTGGTTTTCCCCGCCTGGTCCAAGAAGGAGAAATGAACCTGCACCAGTGCACGTTGGTGTGATGCAACAATCCTTCTTAGTCTACTTCCTGCAATCTTCTTTCTTTCATTAAATGCTTATGACAGGATAAATGTATATTTATTGTTTCATTATTCCTGCACTATGTTAAGATCAGAAACATTCAATTTTTATGTGTGCAATTTGATTTAACAGTATAATAGCACTTGCAATAATTAAGAACTCATTTTAAGAATTAAATGCTAAGTCCAGGAAGCTCTGATCTGGTGCAAGAACTAGTTTCTTGCCATGGGATCTGAGTGCTTTGAACCTAGAATATTTCAAGCCCTTGCATGAAGTAAAAAGCGTTTAGTAAAGACACCATTTATACCTTCTGCATAGATCTCTGTTCATGCACTACTGCAAGCAGACTGTGATAGTGCAGGACAGATTAGTGCAAGAAGGAAATATCTAAAGGAGCAGGTTTAAGGGCCCATCTGATGAGACTGCTAAGTGTATTTGCTAAATAAAAACACACACTCAGTAGTTAAACAATAATTAGCTAAGAATTATTTCCTTTTATCTTTAATTCCCTCTTGAAAATGCATTCTTCCTTGTTCCAGTTTTAGATTATTTTGATGGTTCAAGTTGCCTTTTTCTCTTTTTAATTTGATTTTGCAATCTTTCCTTTAAAGAAAGTAGGGATTTATATTAGGAAGATTCATACCATCTCTAGCATTGCTTGTGCTTCATCTCTAAGTTTACAGATCCCACGGGTTGACAAATTAAGTGTTGAGGAGTTGCTTAAGTGTTATTCCTGCACCCAACAATTGTGATCTCAAATATGTATCATAAAATCCTGGTGTCTCTATTTTTTCATGCTTCTCTTCCTTTGGTCTTTTATTTTCTGTTGCTTAGATGATGATGGTATTTTTCTTTCCACATAGTTTCATATTTTTTTTGGTTAATAATACATATCTGTACAATGGTATAATTATTTTGGGTTAACTTCACGTTTTATTGAAGAAATGTAACTATCAAAGTAAATAACAATGTTCCTTTATGAAAAATTAACACTTTTAGACAGTGGGGACTTGATTTCATTGGTGAAATACATCCACCATATAATGGTCAACACCAATGGATACTGAGAGCAACTGATTATTTCATCAAGTAGGTAGTGTTATCACTCCCCCCACTTCCCAATGCTAAGAATGGAGCTGAAGGAAGGTAACCTTAAACCAACCTTCAGGTCAGGTAGCTAGCCCTACCAAAACTAGAGAAGGCTCTCTGAGAGTCACTTTGTAGCCAATCATATGACTAAATATAATGATCTTAGGCTAGTTATGATGCTCAGTAGATTAAGAATTTTTTTTGTTTGAAGTTTTTTGGATAGGGATGACCATTAGGGCACTAGGTCTAAGGTTTAGGTTATATTTCAAAGGTTAGATTGCAAAGGCAAGGATGAGACTAGGTAGGTAAGATTAGAAACATGCTTAATTTTGTATTTTTTATTTAGTGAACATAGAGAGAGTCAGAATGAGTATTAAAGTGAATTCATTCATCATAAGAGTAGAGACATGTTCATTTATATCATATAAAAATAGAGCATGGAAAGCATGATTTATGTCTATAAAATGATAAGATTAAAATAAAGAAGCATATATGCGAAATATGGATAACATAACATTCAACATGGTAAGTTTACAGAGAAAAAAAAATTCTCAAAGGCATACCATTGGAGTCTCAACACTATGTCTACAACATTGTCTCTGATTTCATTCAGAAAAAAAAAAAGGAAAAAAAAAAGGAAAAAAAAACTTGTACAATAGCTCCACTGCAAATAACAACTATCCAACCATTCAAATGGCTCGATTTGGACTGCATATAGGAAAATAAGAGTCATGACACCTAATAGGGTCTAAATCCTATCCAAAAAAGCATCATAATTACATCAGATGAGTCAGTTCCTAGAATCTAGGGAAGTTAGAAACTATTCCCTAAAATTTAGCTAAAGACTAGGAGTGTGTGTCTCCTTCATTAAATTACATGTTTCCACATCATAAGAGGAATAAAAAAATTCAAATGCTCAAATGACACATCATGGGAAAAATTAGCATGGAATTTAGAAGTTTTCCTGCCTTGAAAACTGTCTGAAAGGAATCCAATGCAGAAACATTGTGTCATTAGCAAAAGCGTCGTGCCTGTCTGACATAAGCGCCACACCTGTTCAAAGGCGATTTTGACCTACTTTAAAGCACCCAATTGAAGTTATGAAGTTTGGGATGAGTATCCATATGTTTCTACATCAAATTCACCTTCAAAATTGAGAAAACACCCACAGGAAGACCTCGAAAACTTGATTTTCCCAACCTCACTCTGGAAGCACCGCACCTAGTCAAAAACACTGGCAGAAACATGAAAAGAGGCAGTTTTTTGGCCTTTTGTCCATAACCAAGGGGTGTCATGAAAAATCATGACCTGATATAGATTTGAAAGTGAAATTAAATCCAACCATGTAAGCCATTCTTCATTTGAGTTCCCTGAGAGAAAGTGTTGCGCTGTTGTGCGATGCTTCTATGGAGACCAAATTTCAAGAATTTCTAAAAAATCACCAAAAATGTTGAAAATGCCGAAAATTTGTCAAAATTTGTGTTGAGACACATGTGAATGATAGGATAAATATCCAAGGATGCCTCATAAAGTAGTTCTAAGTTACCTTTCTCCTTGAGCTTCAGTTGGGCTTCCTTGAGCTTTTTCTTCATTTGCTTGAGCCTAATTTGGGAGATTTTGTTTCTTCCACAATAGTGATTTTCCATATATCTCTGGAGGTAATTGTTTTTTTTTCTTTCTTCATAAGATTCTCAAGATTTCCATTCACCCTATCAAGCTAACACTCTCTATCCTAATTGATTTCATCAATAATTAATTCATCAAAAGTCTGCCAACCTGATTTAGGAGTTGATTCTCTTTCTTTCTGAAGCACCCCCTTGAGACCTCTTGTCCTTGGTCTCCTTTCTTTTGTTTCAACTTCCGTATCATCCAACTGATCATCATCTATTATTTATTTTCCCATGGCTTTATGTGCCTCAATATGCACCTTTAGCTTGTCTTGGAGGAGTAGTTTCACTTTTAACTATAGATTCTCTTGTTGTAAGAAGGTGATCTGAGAATTTTCCATTGAGAAAATATCCCTCAACTCTACTATCTTTTATATTTTTCATTTATGATTTCCTCAGCTGACTTTTCCTTCTCATGCTCTTCCATTTCAACCTCTAGGGGTGATTTTTGATCATGCTACTGCAATTATGGCTCACATTCATGACTAGGTGGTTGCTCAATTGCTTGTCTTTGCTCAGGTGTAGCTTCAGGTGAAAGTACACCTTTTATGATCTTAGGATAAAAAAACATCATATTACCCTTCTCATAAGTTTGATTAATCTCAATCCTAGGTGCTTTTGAAACCTCTACATGCCTACTTGAGGAGCCAACCTCCTTTGGTTGTGGTGATGATGTGCTATGAACAATAGGTTGACTAGTAGCAGGTGTTGATGCTAATTTCTCCATGATATTTTCCCAGGTCATATTGTTTTCTGAGAGTTGGTGCAGAACAACAAACTTTACCAAACCATGGTGGAATAAACTAGGATGATGATTTTTACATTTTCTCTGCACCTTTTCCACCATCTTGACCAAACTTCTGAATAAATAGTTAGACAAATTGAGTGATTTGGTGGGTATGAAGTGCATTAGTAACCTGACATGGTATTGGTACAGTATTGAAAATATTCCTTTACATGTATAATATTTCATGATTAGCTTCATTAATGGGGCATACTTATCAATTAATTGCCTGAAAGGGAAAACATGTTCAGGTTCATCTCTGCAATGAGGTTTTTGGAAAATTTGGTAGTTCTCAAGGTCCAATTACATGCCTTTGAACCATACTTCTCCTTCATTTGGTATAGTTGTTGTTGAAGTGATGAGATATGCTAAGAGTGAATTCAATGACTGTTATGATGGCCTTGTCTATGTTGAAGTTAGTGGTGAAAAGGCTATTCAATTTGAGTATGAAAACCTACCTCCATGATTCTCTCACAAAATCTCAAACATCCATTTTTTTCAAAACATCTATTGGAATAGGAAGAAGCATTGAGTTCTTGAAAAGTGGATGGATAAAACTTGGAATGGTGGCCTCCATTGTGAACCTTATTTTCACCCTCCATAGTTCTTGTGAACAGGATGAAACCCTATATAGATGGAAGTGGTTTGGGACAGTGAATTTTGGAAAACAGGGGATAGGGATAGGGTGAATTTAGGGGTTGTGATGAGGTATAAGGAAGCAAAGGAAAATTCCCCAAAAAATTGAGGAGGTAGGGTGATGTGTTAGATTTCATATAAAAGTGAATATTTTTGAAATAGGTATGAGGAGATGGACCAAAATGTGAAAAGACAAGGATTTTCTAGTTTTCATGTGGAAATGTAGTGCAATATTAGGGTTTTTATGGAAACAATGGTAGAGAGGGTTGTGAGTGACAAGGAGTGTTAGTGTAGGGTTTGTGGAGGATATGTGAAGGTTTTTAGATGGTAGGATGAGGGTTTTTAATGACTAAAAACAATCAAGAATGGGAGGCCCTAAAAACATAATGGAGAAAAACCCTAAGGAGAGAAATCACTCATACAATGATGAATTGGATGGGTGTGAAGCCTGATTATCTTGTTTATTTTGTATCACAGCATTGGACCCATGTACCTTAATTGGGTGGCAACTCTGCCCGTAATTAAACACTTCCTGGGGGGCTCAAGGGGGGGGGGGGGGGTGACATGGGGCCCCCGCCCCCCCCCCTAGTGGGGGGTTTCAGGGGCAGCGCCCCCGAAGCTAAAAATAGATGTAAAATTGCCTTGTAAAAGTATAGTAATTTATAGTCAATCTGGGCGGTTCATTAGGCGGATGATTTGATGGTAGAAGTTATGTTTATTTTAGGGTTTTGTTTCCCTAGAAGGCAACCCCTCACTTTTATGAGGGCATTGTATTGCGGTTGTGTATTGTATGTGTATTCTCAGAGTGGGAAATAGATAGGGAGACTGTGAGAGAGAACATAAGATATTACAGTGAATCTGTTGTTGGTTGTGTCTCTTCATTTTGCTAGATAATAGAAAGGAAGGACTGGATGTTTGGGGTGGACGTAGCCCAAACTAGGTGAAACACGTATATTTGTGTCTCTCTAGTTTTATGTTTTTTGTGTGCTTGCCTTTTCTGCATATTTTATGTTTCGCATTGCTCTATAATATATAATTTTCTAACAACTGGTATCAGAGCTGAAGGTCTATTTGGCTGATAAACTCACAAGAAATAAGAGTTCCTGGTTCGAGTGGGAGTAATGGCGAAAGATGGTAAGTATAGGGTCGAGAAATTTAACGGCCAAAAATTCCTGCTATGGAAGATGCAGATGGAATATTATCTGTATTAGAAATATCTGTACCTACCATTGAGTGGAAAAACAAAGAAGTTGATGGCTATGACAGACGTAGAATGGGAGATTCTTGATAGAAAGGCACTCGGAACAGTACGGTTGTGCCTTGTGGCGTTGGTAGCCTTCAATATTTCAAAGGAAACAACAACATAGGGTTTGATTAAGGCACTAGAAAAACTATATGAAAAACCCTTGGCCTCAAACAAGGTATTTCTTATGGAACATTTATTTAATATGAAGATGTTTGAAGGGAGATCTGTTGCGGACCATTTGAATGATTTTAATATAGTTACTAGTCAGTCAAGTTCTGTAGGGGTAAAATTTGAAGATGAAGTTAGGGCTCTTTTATTTCTGTGCTCATTTTCAGAAAGCTGGAATGGTTTAGTTATGGCCATTAGTAAATCTGTCTCTAGATCTAGTACTTTAAAGTTTGATGATGTTGTCGGTGCTATCCTTAGCGAGGAAATGCGATGGAAAAGCTCTTGTGAGACATCGGGTAATTCTTTGAGTGCAAAGTCTAGGCGAAGAAGAATGGAAAGAGGAAAGAGCTTGGGATATTGTAGTAAATCAAGGAAAGGCAGATCCAAGTCCAGATTGGGAATATTGTGCTAGAAATGCAGAAAGAAAGGACACCTGAAGAAAGACTGTAGATCTCAGAAGGGAAAGGAAGGAGATACACAGTAAGAAAAAAATCATGAAGCACATGTGACAGGTGATGTGTTACAATATGCCTTGATTATTTCTTTCAAAAATTTTATTGATTCCTAGGTAGTATATTTAGGGGCTTCATTCCATGCCACACCTGATAAGAAATATTTTCATGACTATGTTCAAGGAGATTTTGGACAAGTCCATTTGGGTGATGATAAAACCTATAAAACTATTGGAATGTGTAAGGTTCTTGTAAAACAGTAGAATGGAAACCAATGGCTATTAAAGGAGGTAAGGCGTGTTCCAGATCTGAAGAAAAAAAGGATTTCAATAGGGCAGTTAGGCGGTGAAGGTTGTGTGACAACTTTCACAGATAAAACTTGGAAGGTCGCCAAGGGAGCCCTGGTAATATTAAAAGGTGAAAAGGTCAGTACATTGTATTTATGCAATGGTTTTTCTAACTATGTTAATGTTTTAACTTCCAAAGGAGCAGATGTAAAATTGTTGCATCATAGGTGTTAGTATGAATCTTGATTCGAGGTGTACGAAAAAAGATCACTTTAGCTGCGCATAAAAAACAGCCTTAACAACAATAATGATTGCTAATATCTTCAGATCTGCAGTTAGATGATCAAGACAAATGCTGCAAAAATCGAGATCTATGCATTAGAAGACATTAAACAGTAGAAAAATAATATTTACTCCATATATCCAATAGACAAGACAAGAATATATCCAATGAAATTTTTATTAATGGCACCTGGGAGGAAAACACAAGAGGGTGTTCCCTGTTCTCCTCAATGGGATGGGTTCTTGTAAGTCCTCGGCACTTCAGATTTAGAATTCCTCTCTCTTGATGGTGTAGAAAACCCAGAAAAAAATGGAAAAATATGGCTATGATAATGGATCAATAGCCAGACCAAGAGTTGAGATCCAGAGTGATCTTTAGGCAACAAAAGGTGACAAATGAATGGGAAAACCCTTCTATTTATAACAAAATATTGAGTTAGTCTAGAGATTGGTGCATAATTAAAATATTATTATCCAAATCTAGATCCAACTTTTATGGAATATTTTATTATATTTGTTGGAGGGAAAAGGAATTTGACTTGAGTCAAATCCCCTTATTTGTAAATAATAAATAAATAAATGATTTATTTATCATTTTAAGGATGTGATTACGTAATAATAAATAAATAAATGATTTATTTATCATTTTAAGGATATGGTTGAGTAATAATCAAATAAATAATGATTTATTTAATTATTTAAGGGTGAATTAGTCATATTTAACAAAGAATATTATTTAAATAAGATTTAAACAATTATTCTTAGAAAATAATAAGATAAATAATGATTTATATAATTAATTTCCTTGTTTTGGGTTAAATATAACCATAAATATTAATTAAACTACTGTTTAACTAATTATTTATTGAGGAAAATCAAACAAATGTAAATTTATTTAATATTTTTTTATGGGGTTTCCTGTTTAGACCATAAACAACTTAATAAAGGTGGTTTACTAAGTTATTTTTCATAGTGAATGCAATTTTAGTTGGGGTAAAATTGGCCTTACTTGGTGTACTTGGGTCCATCTAATAGCAATGGATTAGATGACCAAAAAATGGTGTAACAGATTGCTCCCCAGCGTGCAAGCATTAGGAGCTAATCATATGACCGAAGTACGTTGTAAGAGCTCAATCACTAGACAACAAAGGGGAAGTGAAAGAGAGAGGATTGTAAGGTAGACCAAAGTTTTGAAAGAACTAGACCCTGAGGAGGTGACTTGTAGGTGCGACAAGTCTTTTTGATGAGTGATTACCTGCTATAGGCAGCGGGGGAGGCATACCTATGCCCACCGAGGCAATAGTACAAACAATAAGGTGCCCAGAAAACCACGGAATGCAATAATAAAGCATATGCTCGTATAAACATGAGCCGGATAAATAACACGATAATGAATCCCACATACATATTGTGCCTGGGATAACAGCCAGGGCTTGTACAATAATATTTGAGTACATGAGATATAAATACAACCCAGATGCCCCTGAACACAGGAGATGGCTCTTAAAATCTGACTCATACATGCAAAAAAAAAGGCGCTGCAAGCGGCTGAAGGCCGACATCATAAAATGTATGGAGCTGCATCGAAGGCTGAAATGAAGAGGTCATCCGAGTGTGTGGGGGGCTACCTGTAGGGCCACCCCCTCATGAGGGCTAAGACATCTCAAACGCACCTGGGAATTGCCGATGTCAGCTGCTACATCACTGAACCATCAAATATACAGATCTCGATCATGCTGAAAAGAGCTAGAGCTGAGAAAAAATCAAGTCAAAGGGCAAGGAGTCCCTTTTCCTGATCTGAGGCACCGAACAAGAGTGGAAGCTAGAACCAAGGTAGGCCACCCTCTAAACCTATCTTCTAGAATGAATGAGCTGATTTCTACAGAAGGAGATCCGACATAGGTGAGGCAATAAGGGATCCTCAACTAAGGCACGAGAGAAAATAGTAGAGTTACTGACAGACTGACACTAATGATGATGATGAAATGGGGGAGACTGAGTAGCGAACATATGACTTCCCTTGTTAGAGAATAAATGGCATGGATGACCCAGCAGTGACTGACACAATATTATGAGGGATATGGGATAGTGGAAGTGGAGTTCATAATGTGCGACACGAGAGAGTGACCAAGTAATGAAGGATGAAGGACTATAACGGGATAGACTCCATGAAAGATATGATGAATCAACTTAGATTTTCTAAACAAGGGTGACTCGATGGTGCTACCACACAGAAAAGGGGTCCATTGGGGACCCTAAGAGCATGAGTACAAGATGGTATCTCATGACGAAAGTCGACACAGGCGTGGAAAAGTATGGAGGCAGCATGATGCCCCCGGTACGAATGTTGCAAGTGAAGAAATTTGGTTTTGAGGAAGGGTGAAGTGGCGTTTCTTGGAAAAAATGTGTCTTGGTGAAGTATTGAATCACAAAAAGCTAATAGATACCCCTTTGAGGGCTTGGTGAGATCATTCCAATGATATAGACGATTCGTCAAACTGAGCTACGGTTTGACCGCAGCAAGCGAAAGAAAAATCAGGAGTTTTCTTTTAATAAGGCGTTTTCCTTCCAAATTCACACATGTTCAAGTGGAGTTGTGGTGAATGTATTGAGGAGAGGAGGCCCTAAATCTTGCAGTGGTTGTAGTAGAAAAACCAACCATTGAAATTTGAGATCCATCAGTTGTAGGTAAGATGCCTAAACCTACTCTTTCATCTCATTGAGTTGAAAGTTCAGTTTTGGTGCCCAGAGCTCATGAACAGGCCAGGTCACACTTTTTGGAGTTTGCTCTGCGACCTGGGTAACAGGTTCTGGGCAGAAAACTGTGACTTGTCCCAGGAAATGACCTGAATAGTGTGACCTGTCAGAGAAAGGGGTTTTTAGTGTTGTTTTGGGCTGAGAGCTGGGATTTTTATGGTTGGGGGGCATAGGTGCCCCCAATCATGTTGTGGACATGCCAAAATTTATTTAGAAAAAGGGAAATCTAAACACATTTTAATGATGTGGTGCACCATTTGTTTTCGGTATGGTTATGTAGTTTGAGAAAGGAAATATATGATTACCGATATTTTTTGGTACTGCATATATGACTCAAATGGACTTTAAGTTTCTGGGTTAGCATACATGGTGTTGCTATCCCAAAGGTAGGACATGGGGACAATGAACTGATGTTCTCCCAGAAAACTCATAGTTTGGTCAACCAAAATGTCTATGAGACTGGGTTACTGATGTAATATGAAGGAATGATGAGGGGTATCATCCCTAGAGTGATCTGAAGTGAAATGGGACTCTAGATATTCTTCTAAATGTGGAAGAATAATGGGACTAGAGTCGACATGACTAGATTCGCTATGAGAGTTGTGGAGAATTGCTTCTCCTGGTCTCTCAAATATGGCTGCCCCCTTACCCAAATATTGGGTGTCAATGTAATGGCCACACAGTCCATGAGTTTTATGTAAGGGGGGATAGATAAATTCAAGGGTGGTGACTGCTTCCACAATGTCCTCATCGTAATAGAGGATGGGGTGACTAGTGAAAGAAATACCATCTATCATGGCGAAGCTACCTGACTCATCATCTTGAGAAGAGAGGTTCACATGCACATCATCACAAGTGGTGACAGACAAATAATTAGATAAAGGATCTACTAATGTTGAGCCTAGGGTGATTGTTGGAGTGATTTCAAGCGAAACATTAGGGGAAGTCTCCAAGGGGACTTCTACCGAGGGTCTCATGGATGGTGATAGGTAGAAAATGGTCGGGGAAGGCTCCATCATCTCAACATCAAGAGGGGGAATGTCAATGGGAGCATCCATGTCCTCTAGTTTTGCTGAAGAAAAACGTGCAAATAAGGGAACGGTGGACGCATTGCGCTTGGCCTCGAATTGGTGAACCACTTCCAAAGAGGAGTGGTACTCTTCAAGGTGGGGACAAAGGTGAGTATAGTAGCCATGGAAATCACAAAAAGCGCAAGGGTGATTTTGTGCGCAAAGACTTGAGTTTTGGGACTGAATCCGGTATAGTGACATAAACCTCTGGGATTTCAGACTCCGGAAAAGTCTCATTGACCATGGACGTAAGGTGAGGAAACTCTAGACAAGTATGGGTGGCGCGGCCGACGACATCAGACAAAGCACACTTGATGGTATGCTTTGGAGGCTGAAAAGAGGGAGGGTTTGTCGAGGCAGCCTTGTCCTTTGATGCCCCCTTGCGAGCTTTGCCCTTCTTACTTGAAGAAATCACAACAGGAGGTGGTTCCTGTTGAGGTGAATGATGCACTGTTGCAGCGAGAGAAGTCATAGGGACTGGTTGGACCAGATTCAAAGCAAGATAAGGTTTGGATTGACCAGGCGAGGTATTGGCTGGAGGATCAAGGTACCAGATGGGAATCCCAAGGGTCAGGTTAGGAAGAGAGATGGTGGCCATAACAGGTACTATGTACACTCCTGGTGGGGGAGCTAGGAACAGTATCTGACCAAAGGGGTAGTGACCAAATGAGATGGCTTCAAGATGGTTAAGTCCTGGACGAACCGTTGGAAGAGGGTAAGGGGGGTCATGAGTACTAACTGAAGGTGAAGGGCCAGGAGAAGAAGGTTCAAAAGGCTGATCAGAGGACATCATGAGAATATGGTAATCAGAGGAACCAGATGGAAGAGGTTGAGTGGCCACCTAACCCTCAAGTGGTTGGGTAGCCACTAATCCCTGTTGTGCATCCACCTACGCCTGAGGGGGCAGTGACTGCTATTTCAGGGGTTGAGCAGGTGAGGGAGGCAGAGGTGCTGATGCTGCAGGAGCTGGAGCACCAAGCTGCAGATACAGATAAGGTGGTTGGGTAACAGTGTGCTAAACAGAAGGTTGGGCCAAAAGAGGAGGCATACCATATCCTGGATACGTGCTACCGGGAGGGGGGAAAGTGCGGGAGGTGCAGCCCCCCACCCCAGGAAAACCATAACCCATGGGAGGTTGAGCATATGGATGAGAGAGAGATCCAATGATACCGTCGATGGCATGAGGTGCCCCCGGTGTGTTGGAACCACCGGGTCTAGGGAGATCAGGTAGAACGGTATAAACATAACCCGTCTGAGCATAGATCAGGTCATATTTTAACACCATTTGGAGGGCGGCTTCTTCGATTTAAGGAAAATGCGATGCGAAATATTTCCCGATAGGAGGCAAGAGAGATCTAAGGAACCAGTCCATGTAGACACGGTATTCGAAGGTAGGGGATTGACATAGGCTCTTTCTTCTCCACCATTCCTGGACATGATCAGATAGGCGGGTCGCAAATGATTGACAGAAAGAATTCAAAAGTTCGATACTAGTGTCATAACGAAGGGGAAGCTGGAAGAAAGATAAAAAAGCTCGGGTAAGAGTCATAAAGGTGGTATGAGAGGAATTGGCCTGATCAACATACCACTTAGAAGCTTCACCTATAAGCATTCATTGGAACAACCGAAGATGGATAGAGTCATCGGTAATGGAGTTAGATGAACAACACAAGTGGAAAGATTGAACATGATTTGAAGGATCTTCTCCAGAAAGTCCTTCAAACTTTGGGATGTCGGAAGGTAACTTTGTCAGCATAGCAGGCCAACTAGCATCACAATGTATAGGGTCGTTTATCAACCGATCCAAGTCAGGGAGGTTGAGGCCTACCATGAAGGGGAGCAAGGGTGCAGCCGAGGTAGCATCTGTAGCGGTCCCACTAGTGGTATTCCCAGCGTGAGGGTCGGGGTTGCCACCAGCATAAGGTCTTGCACTAGACATGTTGAAGGTGTCAGGGGGAGAATCAAAGGCGGAATGATAAGGAGAACCCGAAGGACCAGAAGAAGAGTCAGTGTGCGGACTCGGTGGAGGACTAACTTGAATCCTATGTGGAGGAGTAAGTCTTCCTACCAGAAAATAAGGATGAAGGCCAAGAAGTCTCTAGGATAAATGCCTTGGGGGCACAATGGTGATGGCACAAGCACGACACAAAGTAAAAAGAGACAGACAAGGGCAGGGAGGTGTAGGATCAACTGATTACAATGTCGAAACAAGGGAAAAAATGTGCAGGATCAATTGATTTCAATGTTTTAGAGTATTTGCTTGGCAGTGTTAACCAAGCCCTTTTTTGCTTAGGGTGTGTGTGTGAAAGTGTGTAAATTTTAATTTTTAAACCCAGACGTTTGTAGAGAAAAATAAAAAGTGTGCTATATGGCTGTAAATAAACCAACAAATGACAGTATATAGGCTTGCAAAAACAAAAAATAAATAGCTAATAATGCAATAATCTAAACCCAAGGAGGTGGGCCTCTCAAAAAATAGTCTATAGGTGAGTAAAAAACTAATCAAAACACACTATAACAAGAACTAATAGATCTAAGGTCAGGAGGGACAAGCATATAAAAGAAAAAATATGCTGGAAAGTGGTGTAGAAAACAACAACAAATCAGAGGAAAAATTGTTGAAAAAATGGTGGCGAAAGGCCATATCCTGAACGGAAACATGGTGAACCCTAGAGGAAAACCCAAAAAAAGCTAGATGAGGAGATTTGTATGGACAACAAGCCAATCTGAAGTGGATCTGAAGATGAGGTATCAGATCTAAAAAAATGGCTGAAGACTCTGAAATTCCAAACAACCTGCAACAACAAAAACTCTTCCACGAAATGTGGAGGGTACTGAAGCCCTAGGGGGCTAGGTTCCCACTTATTTGAGTGAAACAGAATAAGTACAGGTCCAAAACGGGCAGAGACAAAGGTTAGAAAACCCTAAACAGAGGCTCAGACAAACCGAGAAAACTTTCAGAAAAATCCTTGCAAAAAGTCCAGGTCACAGTTTCTGACCTGTTTTCAGCAGAGGTCACACTTTTTGGGCTGTAAAGTGCGACCTAGAGGTCTAGGTCGTAGGTTTCGGGCTGAAAAGTGCAACTTGCACTTCGATACTCTCGGTGGCAGATTTTAAAAAAAGTTGTCCTCTCATCTGCGGCTGATGTCTGTCACCTGCACAATGGGTCCGAAAACACACGAAAGTTAGAATTTTTATCGTTTTAGGGTTTTATGGATTAAAAAACATCAAGAAAAGAAGAAACAAGGGGCTGAAGAGAAATCCTGGGGATTGAAGCAGCTGGATATGCAAGGATCAGGAAAACGACAGCGGTCGTAATCATAAACTCGTGTGGAGTTTCCAGTTGTTAGTATGAATCTTGATTTGAGGTGTACGAAAAAGACCACTTTAGCTGCACATAAAAAATAGCCTTAACAGCAGAAATGACTGCTAATATCTTCAGATCTGCAATTATATGATCAAGACAAATGCTGCAAAAATCTAGATCTATGCATTAGAAGAGATTAAGCAATGAGAAAAATAAAAGTTATGTAGATCCAATAGACATATAGACAAGACAGAATATATCCAATGGAAATTTTTATTAATGGCACCTGGGAGGAAAACACAAGAGGGTGTTCCCTGTTCTCCTCAATGGGATGGGTTCTTGTAAGTCCTCAGCACTTCAGATTTAGAATTCCTCTCTCTTGATGGTGTATAAAACCCAGACAAAAATGGAAAAATATGGCTACGATAATGGATCAATAGCCAGACCAAGAGTTGAGATCTAGAGTGATATTTAGGCAACAAGAGGTGACAAATGAATGGGAAAACTCTTCTATTTATAACAAAATATTGAGTTAGTCTAGATATCGGTGCATAATTAAAATATTATTAACCAAATCTAGATCCAAATTTTATGGAATACTTTATTATATTTTTTCGAGGGAAAAGGAATTTGACTTGAGTCAAATCCCCTTATTTGTAAATAATAAATAAATAAATGACTTATTTATCATTTTAAGGATGTGATTAAGTAATAATAAATAAATAAACGATTTATTTATTATTTTAAGGATATGGTTCAGCAATAATAAAATAAATAATGATTTATTTAATTATTTAAGGGTGAATTAGTTATATTTAACAAAGAATATTATTTAAATAATATTTAAACAATTATTCTTAGAATATAATAAGATAAATAATGATTTATCTAATTAATTTCCTTGTTTTGGGTTAAATATAACGATAAATATTAATTAAACTACTATTTAACTAATTATTTCTTGAGGAAAATCAAACAAATGTATATTTATTTTATATTTCCTTATGGGGTTTCCTGTTTAGACCATAAACAACTTAATAAAGGTGGTTTACTAAGTTATATTTCATAGTGAATGCAATTTTACTTGGATTAAAATTGGTCTTACTTGGTGTACCTGGGTCCATCTAATAACAATGGATTAGATGAACAGAAAATGGTGTAACAATAGGCTCAAACACATGAATGAGAAGGGGATGAAGATTCTTCAATCAAGAAATTTGTTGCTAGGTTTGAAGAATGTTGATTTGGATTTCTGTGAGAATTGCATTTATGGAAAATAGAAGAGAGTCATATTTCTTAGAGTTGGGAAAGAAAAAAAGAGAGAAAAATTAGAGCTTGTGCATACAGATGTATGGGTACCTGCTCAGGTATCATCTCTCAATGGCTCTCATTATTATGTTACTTTTATTGATGATGCAACTAGAAATCTTGGATTTATTGTATTCATAATAAATCTGATGTATTTGATACTTTCAAGAAATGGAAAGATTTGGTTGAGATTGAGACAGGAAAGAAGTTGAAGTGTCTCAGATTAGACAATGGAGGTGAATATTGCAGCAAAGAGTTTGATAGGTACTGTTCAAAGCATGGAATTTAGAGAGAGAAGATAGTTCCAAGAACACCACAAGAAAATGGTGTGTCAGAAAAGATGAACAAAACAATCATGGAGCATGCAAAGTGCATGAGATTGCATGCAGGATTTCCTTTACAATTTTGAGCAGATGTTGTAGATACTGTTTTTTATCTAATAAACAAAGGGCCTTCAAGTTCCTTGGATGGTGGTATTCCAGAGGAAGCATGGACAGGTAAAAAGGTAAACTGCTCTTTCTTACATCCTTTTGGTTGTGAGGCCTTTGTCCATATAAATAAAGAAAATAGAAAAAATCTTGAGGCAAAATCAAATAAATGTATCTTTATTGGATATGGTGTTAATGATTTTTGTTATCTCTTATATTATTATGAAAATCACAAAATCATTATGAGTAGAGATGTAATATTCAGTGAAAAGGTCTTGTATAAGAATCAGTTGCAGGAAAAGAAACAGGAAAAATAAAATAAGGAATACACAGTTCTTGATGAGATCACTGAAAAAGTTAAGGTGCCTGAAAATAATAATAATGAACAACCACAACAATAATAACCACCACAACAGAAACAAGCACCTCAAACACCTAAAAGTGGTGTTAGAAGATATACAAGGATAAGTAGACCCCCTGAACGATACTCTCCTTCATTATATTATTTATTGTCGACTGATTCTGGTGAACCCAAATGTTATGAAGAAGCAATGCAGGTTGAAACTAGGAAGAAGTGGGAGCTAGCCATGAAAGAAGAGATGGAATCCTTAATGCATAACCAGAATTGGGACTTAGTCAGGTTTCCTGCAGGTAAAACTACATTGCAGAATAAATGGGTTTACAAGCTGAAGGAAGAAGATGGAGGAAAACAAAGGTACAAAGCTATACTTGTGGTGAAGGGGTTTGCACAAAAGAAAGGTATTTATTTTGATGAAATATTTTCTCCTGTTGTTAAGATGACTTCAATCAAAACTATTTTAAGTCTTGTAGCAATGTAAGATTTACATCTTGAACAGTTAGATGTAAAGACAACATTTCTCCATGGATATTTGGTCGAAGATATCTATATGGAGCAACCAGAAGGATATGAGTTCAAAGGGAAAGAAAAATTAGTGTGCGGGTTAAAGAAGAGCTTTTATGGCTTAAAACAGGCTCCAAGGTAGTGGTATCTAAAATTTGACAGATTTATGTCTGAACAAGGTTATACTAGATGTCACTTTGATCATTGTGTTTATATGAAAAATAAAAATGATGGCAGTTATATTATTTTGTTATTGTATGTAGATGACATGCTTGTTGCAGGGTCTAACATGCAGGAAATAAATGTGCTCAAAAGAAAATTGGCAAATTCCTTTGCAATGAAGGATTTGGGAGCTGCAAAACAAATCCTTGGTATGAGAATAACTAGAGACAGGAAAAATCGCAAATTAACATTGTCTCAGAATGAGTACATACAAAAGGTGTTGAAAAGATTTAATATGCAGAATGCAAAACTAGTTAGTACACCTTTTGCTAGCCATTTCAAACTTAATAAGGAGATGTTCCCCAAGACCCAAGAATAAATGGATTATATGTCTAAAGTTCCATATGCATCAACAGTTGGAAGCTTAATGTATGCAATGGTTTGCACAAGGCCTGATATTGCACATGCAGTGGGAGTTGTAAGCAGGTACATGAAAAATCCAGGAAAAAAAATTGGATGGCAATAAAATGGACTCTCAGATATTTGAGAGGTACCACAAATCAAGCATTATGCTTTGGTGGTTCAAACATTGCTCTACAAAGATATGTTGATGCATATATGGCAGGTGACAGACATAACCAGAGAAGCACTACAGGGTATGTATTTACTGTAGGTGGAACAATTTTTAGTTGGGTTTCAAAAATCCAAAGTATTGTTCACTTTCAACAGCAGAAGTAGATTATGTTGTTGCTACAAAGGCTAGTAAGGAAATGATTTGCTTAAAAAGGTTTGTGGATGAATTGGGTAAGAAGCATGACATGGGCACATTATACAGTGATAGCCAAAGTGCCATTCATCTTGCAAAGAACTCATCATTTCATTCTAGGACTAAACACATATAGCTCAAGTACCATTTCATACGGTTAGTATTGGAAGATGGACAGTTGAAGCTGGAAAAGATACAGACTAGCTAGAATCCTGCAGATATGCTAACAAAAGTTGTAACCACGAAGAAACTAAGAATATTCTCAGTTTCAATTGGTCTTCAAGGATGACGATGAATATGAGAAACAGGCAGGTCCAAAGAGGAGTCATTTTCCAACAAATGAAGCAGCGGTGGAGTTGCTACAATCAGTCTCCAAGTGGGAGATTGTTGGGTGTGGAGCCTGATTATCATGTTTATTTTGTTTCATAGTGTTGAACCCCTATACCTTAATGGGGTGGCAACATCGCCCGTAATTAAATGCTTCCTGGGTGGTCCATGGGGGTGGTTGAAACTTTATGGATCCCCCCCCTGGCGAGTGGTTTCAGCAGTGTTATTGCCTAAATCTACCTCAGGCTGAAGGAAGGCAGAGTTCAGGGTAACATCAAACCACGCTCAGTCTGGTAGCTAGCCCTACCAGAACAGGAGAGGGCTCTCTCTGGGTCAATCTCAGCGAATAGTAATCAATAGGGATTGAGATGACTGAAATGAAAGCTAATTTTAGGCTAGGTATATAAGTGAAGGAGTTTGATTATGTTTTTGGGGTTTTTTGTTGGATCAAGGGAAAGGCAGTTTTGGGTGCGGGGATTAGGCCTAGTTTTTGCAGAGTTCTGATTGGGGAAGGGTAGGCTATATTTTTTATGATTTAGCTTGAGTGGATGGATGGATCAGACCAATGAGGAGTTGAAGAGGGCAAGAGGGTCTTGATATTCCTCCTCAAACATATGAAAACATGAAAAACTAAACAAAAATGAAGGCAGAGCAATGCAAACCAATGAATTCTACCTTTATAACTTTCTTGTTCAGTTTAAGAAGAAAGAAGAATGAAAATGGTACACATAAACATCATTGAACTTACAGATACATGGAGAAATAACACCATCAAAACACAGAGGCACAAGGATCCCAAAGAGGGCTGCAAACCCTGGTCTATTCCTTTGCCAAAATTACAGAATGAATGTACAATGAAGTGTTGAGAAATCCCAAATGTCCCACCTTGAAAATGACTGAGAAAATACATCATATATACAATCCTAACCCATTCCTATGCCTCTATGGGTTGACCTCATCATTCTAGGAGTTGTTTCAACCATATCTAAACTAGGAACTAGAAAATAGGTCATGAAAGAACTTGCCTCTATATGCTAGGAAACTGATCCATTCACTCACATTTCACCTTTTAGTGAATGAATATTCTAGAAAAAGTAAAAATATGCCAAAATTACATCAAGTTACATCAATAGTTACATGAAAAAGTGAAACTGGCCAAAACTAGGCGAAATTCTGAGCTGTGGAGTGAAAAATAGGCCAAAATCCTCTATGCGTCGCGCCCAAAATCTCTATGCATAACACAACTTTGGAGCTATTTTTGAGGCCCTTCTTAAAGTCAAAATTGAGCTCATGATAGCTCGATGGAAAGCCCTGTCTGTCTACTTTCCAACCCAAGTGGAATTTCTAGATTTGGTGTCCATTTTCCCCTCCAAAAGTTCAATCTCCCAAGATTTTTTCCTGTGTGTGCAAAAAGTGGCAGAAAGGCCATTTTCAAGGTGTTTTTGACCTTTTAGGCCACCTAGAACTTGATGAATATCTTAGGCCATTCTTGAACATGCATAAATTTTCATAAAAAATCCAGAAATACCAAGTTTTCCTCCAGAAGATCTCCCAATCGTAAGCGCGCGCAAGCTGGCGCTACGAGTCGAGCATAAAAGCTTGTTTTGTGACCAAAAAATTCAAAAATGACAAAATTTTCTCCAAATTCCTTGAAATTTGGACTGAAGGTCCCTCATCAAGTACCATGCTCAGCCAAATAAGCTTCAGCCAAGATTTGGAGCTGATCATGTCTTTTGCACCTCCTCAGTGTCCTCCTTAGCCTCACATTCATGATCTTGATCCTTGCTTTGAAAACATGTGTGCGTGCCCAATAGTGGTTCTTCATGTGTTGGAGCATGTTCTTCTCTTTGTTTGATTTCTCCAACAACTTCTCAAGATGCATTTTGACTCTCTCCAGCCACGTCTCTCTATCGGCCTCAATCTCCCGCTCAATAGGTGTCATCTCGGATGGGCTTCTTTGGGCAGCTTTCCGGTTCTCGCAGATGTCTTGCAACTCCATGACTGTCTGCTGGTCCTCCAACTACTTATTCCACTGCTCTAGATAGTTAATGATCCACTGAGCTCTCTGAAACTTGTCGGTCAATGTGCTGGTCTCATTTTTCTTCTCTTGAATGATCTCTCTCATTTTTGAGCTTGGAGAGCTCAAATCCACATCAATCAATGTGAAATCAATATCCTGACCTCCTAAAGGGCCTTCCTCCTGCATAGGCCTCTTTCCTCTATCTTGTACCTGTGCTGATGATGACGGCAATGAGACCCCTTCCACCCCAGGTGGAGATAGTACTCGTCAGGCTGCTGCAAATAATGATCTTGTGCCTTTCTGATAAGTAACAAATACTGGCACACTGATGATAGGCTCTGTCTCGGGACCTTCAAACTGATGTGAAGGCTCGTCTGCATCATGAAAAATATCTAGAGGAGGCTAAGGGGCTGTGAAGAAGTCATGGGAAATGAAATGTTCCCATGTAATGCCCTGTAATCCAAGCTGATGTACCACAATCATCTTGATGAGCGCATAATGATAAATGTTGTTGTGCTGCTTCTTAGGAGTCTTCTTCTGCACAAGAGTAGTCATCCTCTCTATGTTTTGGCACATGAAATATGGAATGTTCATCATCCTTACTCTCGTGAAATGCATCAATAGTCTGATGTGGTATGCATAGAGGCGTGAGAACCGGCCCTCACAACTGAAGTACCTGATAATGAGTCTCATCAATGGCGCATAGGATTCCTTCAGAAAATGGAATGGGAATACCCTGCTGAGCTGCCTCACATAGCCAGGCCTGAGGTATGGCTCGTAATGAACTCTATCCACCTATTGTCTTTTGTTCCAATCCTCTCCCACATTCGGTATTCCTGTTGCCTGAGAAATGGTTTCTGGTGTCAAGGTGAAAATTACACCAGCGAGAGTAACCTGACCATCTCGCAAATATAAAACAAACAACCGGGCTAACTCCTTATGATGTTGAATTTGAGCAATCCTCTCACAATATTGATAGCATGACTGCTCTCGGAAACAAGCCATGGTAAGTGGGCAGGCCTGAAACTGAGTTAAAGATGTGGGTTCTTCCCTCACATGTTTACCTCCTTTACGAGGCCTTCTCAGTACATGAAGCTCTGTGGTAGAATCACTGTTTTTCTCGTATGATGAATTTGTGTCTGTCATGGTGTTGCAATGTGTATGACAAGTGTATGTTTGGTTGGTTGAAAATGAGAAATGAAGACTTGGTGTTTATTGCCTCCAATTTCCAAATGTATGCCAAGTAGGAAGGGACTGTGAAAAAAAAGGGACAGCGGGGAAAAGTGGAGTTTGTTAAGTGAAATTAAGGTGTGCTAACAGTCACTTGACTATTGGGAATTGGGGATTTTGGGAATTTATAAGTGAAATGAGAGAGGGAGAGTGATAAGGAATAGTAGAGTTTAGGGATAGGGAAAATGGGAACAAGGGATATAAGTGGTTTTGCGATGGAGGGGAATAGGGGAGGGACTGTGATAATTGCAAAATAGTGAAGGGAGTAAACCAATGGGGAATGTAATGTTTGGCACAAAATTGTTTTTAAACCACCAATTTTAAAACCCTAAGGAGCAGCTTTAATAAGAGGATAGGGTTTATGTTTTGATATTACAGATTCTCCAACCAATCTTTGAAATAACACCAAACACCAGCAAGAGCACTTACTTGAGCAAATGGGAGCGAAAAATTTGAAGTTGCGTTGGAGGTAGTGATAAAAACCGGATGTCAGCCCTCTGCGTCGCGTGCAAACCCAGTGCGTTGTGACCAGTATGTGCACCGCGCAGGTTTAAAAAGTACACAGGAAGGGGCGGCTCTATGCGTCGCGCCTTCTCCCAACGCGTCGCGCACTGATCTTCAACACACAGTCCAGCTTTAACACATGATTTCACCTCTCCACAATTGAACTCGATATCTGATGTATTCTTGAGTGCAAATGAATTGATAAATGTGGGAAATATCTTATATATTAATGGATTTGATTTTTGTTTCTTACAAACCCACCTTTGTAATGTTTCAATTTTGGCACTTTCACATTTTTAATACAAACTCTGTTTTGCTTGTTTCCACTTTGACTTTTTGACTTGAATGATGAAACTCTTGTCAAAGTTTTGCAGGGATGACCTGATACGGAATTTGGCAAAGGCGACCAGCGCTGCACCTGAAGATTTTAACAACTGAAAAACTTGGAAAATATACATGGCATTTATTACAAAGGACAAAATGACGATTTTCTTCAAAACAGAGTTTTGAAGAAAAGTCATGATCAAGCAATATGACAATGAAATATTTGAAATGAAAACTTCTTTTGAACCTTCCTCTGGCCTGTTGGCATTATTAGACACTTTGAAGACTGAATTCAAGAAACCCTAGACCTAATGACTGAAGTGACTCTTTGCCCACCAAAAGACCAAACATTGACTGTCATTGACTGTAAAACGATTTTGATGAGCTTCGATGAATAGACCTGAGACAGCAGGTACAAAACACGACGGACATGAGCAACAAGACCCTTCCGTCATAAGACCGATGCTCCTAATGGAATGCAAATGACTGAGCTGAATGAGACACCTAAAATGAAATGCAACAAAAGAGATTTTTGATCTCTGACAGAGGGATGAATAGACCGACTCTAACATTGGCTCCAATAGGGATGGTAGCTCCTGGGAGGTGCCAAGAACTATAGATTTCTGGGAGAGTAGGCAGTGCCTTTGTCCATTGGGCTATGGAGTCCATTATTTGACAAATCAACACAAGACTGTTGACTGATTTATTGACTGAGAGTATGACTCAAACTGACTCAACTTTGAAACTGAAATGACTGAACAAAAATGACTCGACAAAATCAAACCAAAATTGCAATCCATCTTCAGAATTATAGCCTTCACTTCAGGCCCCAAACCGAAGAAAAGATCACAGTGCACACTTGCAATGAAATTGAAATAAATGGTATGTACAATGATAATGTAATTAGCAGAAAACATCTTAGCAATGGTACCGCTTGAGCAGCCGACCATTGACCGGCCCTCCTGGAAAATCTTCCTCGTTCATCTCCTTCAGAAGAAAAGCATTCTGAACTCGATATGAAGCAATTTTGAAGGGTCCTTTCCAGAGATTTTCGAACTTACCGTGCTTACCTTTTTCCTCATTTCTGGCATCCCATTTCAACACCATTTCCTCCAATTGAAATTTGTCCGCCTTTGCTTTCCTATCATAGATTTTCTTGATTCTCTCCTGCAGCTTGAATTTGTTTTGAAAAACTTCTTCCCTTGTCTGTTGCAAATGGATCATTTGATTTATTCGTCTCTGCATATGATCTTCTTCACTGCTAGATTCTTGTAGAATTTTTACCACCGAGACTGCGAGAGAGGTAGGGAACACTGTATCAACTCCATAAACCAACTCAAAGGAGGACATACCAATGGATTTATTCTGACTCACCCGATCAGCCCATAATGCATTGAACAGCTTCTTATGCCAACTCTTATTGTTTATTTCCAACAAATTTTTAATGATATTGACCAAAGACTTGTTGGAAGACTACGCCAATCTTTTGCCTTGCAGATGATAAGCGATTGAATGTCCCAAAATGATTTTATACTTGTCACAAAACTCAATCATATTTTTTGATTTGAAATCTGCTGCGTTATCAGCGATTAACTTTTTTGGGCAACCAAAACGAGACAAAATGTTGTTCTCAAGGAAAGAAATGATTATCGAATCCATAGCTTGCCTGGTGGGAACTTCTTCAATCCATTTCATGAAATAATCTGTCGCTGTTAGGATCCATCTATGTTGTCCTGAAGATGCAGGATGAATTTCGCCAATGAAATCCAAACCCCACTGCTGAAACGGAGCACTCACCTCAATAGGCTTAAGCGGCAAAGGTTGTAATTTATGTCTTCCTTCAAAAATATGACACTCATGGCAGCTTTTAACCATCTTATACACATCAGCAAACAATTTCGGCCAATAGTATCCCGCTCTCAAAATCTTATTGGCTATTGTTTTCAAAAAAAGGTGACCGCCACAATCTCCTTTGTGAAAATCCTCCATAACCCGCTTTGCTTCTTCTTCCACCAAAAAATTTAGCAACACACCACTGGGATCTTTCCAATAAAGAGAATTATTCAAAACACAAAATTTAGCAGCCTTTAATTTCAGAGTTCTACTTTTTTTTCTAGCCATGCCGGGTGGTGGTGACAAATTTTGAAGCACATATACAATATCTGAATACCAATGAGATGTCACAAAAATTTCTGATACCTGAACTAATGAACTTTCCTCATTATCTTCAGACATAGCAGTGATAATATTGATGTCCAAAGCGTGCAAATTCGATTCAGCCATTAACTTTTCCAGCCCTTGTCCTTTGATAAGCTTTGTGGGCTTTATCTCCACATCATACTCCAACAAAGTTGCAATCAATCTACCTCGTCTCCCTTCCAGATCTGTCCGCACTAGAACATCCTTAACAACATCGTTAGGAACTTAAGAGATAATATGAGAATGTAGAATATATACTCGGAAATATTTCAATGCCTTCACAAGAGCAAGAGCTTGCTTCTCAATTATGTTATATTTCAAGGCCGCATCTCTTATAGTACGGCTGAAAAAAGCAATTGGTTTTTCATGCCCATCTCTTTTCTGCATTAATACTGCTGCCATAGTATGTTCCGAAGAAAAAGAGAAAAAAATAAAATCCTGAGTGTAATCCGAGCTGATCAAAACCAGAGCTGATGAAAAAACCAACTTCACTAAACTGAAGGACTTAACCACCTCTTCACTCCATTTTACTACACTATGCTTCTTAAGCATGTCGGTAATCTCTCTTAGATGTTCAGCGAGGTTAGGCACAAAGCAACGTAAAAAATTCATCTTACCATTAAAAGATTGAATCTCCTTCTTATTCTGGGGAAGATCAATTTTCTGAATTGCTTCAACTCAAGCTGGGTCAATACGGATTCCATCTTTTGAAATAATGTGACTGAGAAGTTTTCCCTCATCCATGGCAAACAAACTCTTCTTCGGATTGAGTGACACACCATACTTTCTACATCGTTGAAAAACAAATTTCAAATGGTAAATATGCTCTTCATCAGAATTAGAAAAGACTGTCAAATCATCAAGATACACAACTAAGCAAACATCTTTCTCATTTGCAAATGCCATATCCATTGCACGCTGAAATGTCGCACCAGCATTCTTCAAACCGAAAGGCATCTTAGCATAATGGAAAGTTCCCCGTGGAGTGGTGAACGCTATTTTGTCTCTATCATCCTCATGGACCAAAATTTGGTTATACTCGGAATAACCATCGAGTAGTGACATACGAGATGCTCCAACTACTCGCTGCAATATGTGATCCATTTTGGGCAGCGGATAATTGTCTTTCAAAGAAACCTTGTTCAAATTTCGAAAATCAATGCAGAAATGAATCTCACCTATATTTTTGCGAACGGGCACCAAATTGGAAATCCAATCTGAAAATCTTATAGGAACAATGATACCAGCCTTGTATAATCGATTCACCTCCTTTTCAATCGAGGGTAGCCACTTCGGATTTATCCTTCTCAACTTTTTCCTGAAGGGCTTCTGATTAGGCTTAATAGGAATAGTGTGCTGAATTATATTGGTATCATACATCTTTAAATATGAATAGTCCCAAGAAAAAGCATCAGCAAAAGAAGACAACAAACTCACATATTTTGCTTTTACCTCTGGTGGCAATGCCTTGGAAAACTTTACCATATTTGGATTCTCAGGTGTTCCAATGTTTATGTCTTCAACTCCCTTTTCAGTTGGCTGCAAGGTTGGCTTTCTAGCTACGTCATCTTGATCAAAGAGCTCTTCTAAAGGTATCAAACCCTTAGGAATGACATTATCTTTTAGCTGCAACACTTCCATCTGATTTATTTTCACATCAGTCTCACCATCATCATGTTCCGTGTCAATTGAGGTGTCTTCGAATTTACCCTTGTTCTGCAGAAATTCATCAATCTCATCATCATCTTGGAATACTTGCCAAAACGTTTGATTATCCGGGACAGTTGGATGATGTTTCACATGGATTTCGAACTTATTACTTGAGTTCATTGGGATCTTCAAATTACTAGCTGCCTTAGCAAGAGCATCCGCAATACCATTCTGAATATGAGGGATACAAGTCAAAGTATAGTCTGAAAATAACTTCAATATATCAAGAACAACATTTTGATAGGCCCGCATTCGAGGATTCTTAGCTTGATACTCACCCTTCACTTGCTTAATTACCAACTCGGAGTCGCCATAGACTGCAATTCTCTTAGCATTCAACTTCCTAAGTATTTTCAGACCAACGATCAAAGCTTCGTATTCTGCCTCATTATTCGAACAATCAAATGCTAACTTGTAAGAACAAACTCTCACATTACTAGGTACCTTGTTTGGGGCAAAAAAATGACTACGTACCCAAATACCGATTCCGGCACCATCACTCCCAACTGCACCATCGAAATCCATAGTCCATAAACTTTCTTCATCTTCTTCCAAGTGCTGAAATTTCATTAGCTCTGTTATTTCTGCTTGCTGTCCTTCAACATTCTGCTGCTTTTGGGAGGCTGATTGCTCAACGAAACTCTCAAGTTCTTTTCTCTCTTTCATCAAAACTTCTCTGAAATTTTCTATAATCTCTGGAATTTCCTCTGCTTCAAATAACTGACTATCTACATCATTGAAACTATCTGAATACAAAACAAAAGACTCTAAATCTGTATGTACATAATTTACCGGATGATTTATCGGTTTCTCCTTGCTGGTGATCATATACTTCATCTTCTCTTCCTGATATAATCTTCTCATCTGACCGAACACAGGAATGGTAGCATAGGAGAAATCAAGCTGCAATGTTCCCTTCAACTTCGATCCCCAAGATCTGGAAAGAAGCATGCCAAATATTGGAGGAATGTCTGCCACAACCACATCCATCAAAACATTCTTCGCCGGAATCTGATATAAACTTACCAACAAATATTTAAAAAGCCCAATGCATCTTACTCTGCTGGAATCAAAAGAATACAGATCATGATACTTTCGAGTGATGTCCAATCCAAATTTTTCCATAATCACCTTCGGCATGAGATTGTGAGAAGCTCTAGAATCAAACATGGCATTATGTAACACAAAATCATGCAATCTAAGGCTGATATAAAAAGGCGGTACATCACTATCGTGAGAATCACCATCCAATGCTGGTCCAAAGATCAATTCAGGTTGATCATCTTCTACATTCATCATATTAGAAATTGGATCGAAATTCAAACTTTTCGATACTTGACCCTTGTAGCTGCTATTTCTGATCAACTCGGTCAAAGGAATGGAAACTTTCAACCTAGAAATCTCACTCTCTAAGTTAAAAGCTGAAGTTTTTTCTACCTCTTTGGCTGGAGCATCCTTCTTTTCAGCTTTCTCCTTTGATACAATTGGCTGATTTTATCTTTCACTTGCTAATGGAGTCTTGCTTGTACTAGGATCAGCTACATCTTTTCCCTTCTTCTGTGCAATGGGTGTATCATTCTTTGATGCTGAAACTTATTTTCTCTTTTGGATTGGGTTGATAGGCACATATCTGTTTCTAAGTGAATATTGTTTCTGCTGGGCAGACAAAGAATTCATATAACCTCTCTGATACTCATCCGACTCTTCTTCAAGAGCTGTCTCATTTTCCAAGATAAAATCCTCATTGCTTTGTTCAGCTGGACTTTCTGCAAACTCCTCATCTTCAGTGATAAAGGTTGGCATGTCGTCAGGTGTAAAAAAGTGATTTTCTTCTCCAATTACATTTTCTTCATCATCCGATTCGGGAACAACAAAATTCTGTTGTAAAGGAGTTTTTACCTGCTGTTGTGGCGTTGGTTCTTGTGCTCGCTGCTCTCGTTGTTTGATCCTGAATTGAGGTTGCTGATGTCCACGAAAGTTGGGATTTCTGATCTGCGGTTCGGGCTTATCAAGTGTCATTCTTTCAAACATCTTTTCCACTTGCGAAGTAGTTGATATGAATTAGAAGATTCTTCCTTTATCATGAATTTCTTCTCTGCTTTCAATCTAGCTCCCTTGTCATTCAAATTCACTTCCACACTCACCGCAATTTTCTGCATATCCTCCAAACTGGGCGGATCTCTTTCCCGTAATGAATAGGCCATGTCTGGGTCAAAACCATCCGGAAATTTAAGCAAATATGACTTCTTAGATGGCCTCAAATCATCCGGAATTGCATTATAAACCGCATTAAATCTAATAATATAGTCTTGGACGGACTCACCAGCATTGTGTTTAATCTTGGTATATTCAGAAGTAATTTGAAGAGGATCCTTATTTATTTCCCACCGATCCAAAAATTGTCTCTGAAGCTCGGCCAATGTAGCAACACTTCTAGGCTGCAAAGCTCTGAACCACTTACGTACTTCACCTCCGAAAGTTTGCACAAACAATCTCATAGTCACATTTTCTTCATCAATTTCATGAAGATCAAAGAAGTCTACCATTATTTCAATATGTTGCTAAGCAGGAACACTTTATAGAGTTCCATCAAACAACAAAGATTGACTGAAGCAGCGTTTATCTACTTTCGCTAATGCAAAGCAAGAGCGTTTCGAAGGCTACCTGGCATAACTTCAGGCTCCGTCTGTAGCTTATAAAACAAATAACACCAACAAGCAAACCATTTTCTTCCCCAGTATGGTCACCACTATGTTATTGCCTAAATCTACCTCAGGCTGAAGGAAGGCAGAGTTCAGGGTAACATCAAACCACGCTCAGTCTGGTAGCTAGCCCTACTAGAACAGGAGAGGGCTCTCTCCGGGTCAATCTCAGCGAAAAGTAATCAATAGGGCTTGAGATGACTGAAATGAAAGCTAATTTTAGGCTAGGTATATAATTGAAGGAGTTTGATTATGTTTTTGGGGTTTTTTGTTGGATCAAGGGAAAGGCAGTTTTGGGTGCGGGGATTAGGCCTAGTTTTTGCAGAGTTCTGATTGGGGCAAGGTAGGAAATATTTTTGATGCTTCAGATTGAGTGGATGGATAGATAAGACTGGTGAGGATCTGAAGAGGGAAATAGGGTCTCGAGATTCCTCCTCAAATAGATGAAAACATGAAAAAATAAACAAAAATGAAGGCAGAGCAATGCAAACCAATGAATTCTACCTTTATAACTTGTTTATTCAGTTTAAGAAGAAAGAATAATGAAAATGGTATACATAAACATCAGTGAACTTACAGATACAAGGAGAAAAAACACCATCAAAACACAGAGCCACAAGGATCCCAAAGAGGGTTGCAAACCCTGGTCTATTCCTTTGCCAAAATTGCAGAATGAATGTACAATGAAGTGCTGAGCAATCCCAAATGTCCCACCCTAAAAATGACTGAGAAAATACATCATATAGACAAGCCTAACCCATTCCCATGCATCTAGGGGTTGAGCTCATCATTCTAGGAGCTTTTTTAACCATATCTAAACTAGGAACTAGAAAATAGGCCATGAAACAACTTGCCTCTATATGCTAGGAAACTGATCCATTCACTCACATTTCACCTTTTAGTGAATGAATCTTCTAGAAAAAGTAAAAATATGCCAAAATTAAATCATTATCATGAAATTACATCAAGGTACATCAATATTTACATGAAAAAGTGAAACTGGCCAAAACTAGGCAAAATTTTGAGCTGTGGAGTGAAAAATAGGCCAAAATCCTCTATGCACCGTGCCCAAAATCTCTATGCATAGCAAAACTTTAGAGCTATTTTTGAGGCCTTTTCTGAAGTCAAAATTGAGCTCATGATAGCTCGTTGGAAAGCCCTACCTCTCTAATTTCCAACCCAAGTGGAATTTCTGGATTTGGTGTCCATTTTCTCCTCCAAAAGTTCAATATCCCAAGACTGGTTCCTGTGTGTGCAAAAAGTGGCAGAAAGGCCATTTTGAAGGTGTTTTTGACCTTTTAGGCCACCCAGAACTCGATGAAACTCTTAGGCCATTCTTGAGAATGCATAAATTTTCATAAAAAATCCAGAAATACCAAGTTTTCCACCAGAAGATCTCCCAATCATAAATTTGCGCAAGGTGGTGCTACGCGTCGGGTAGAAAAACCTGTTTTGTGACCAAAAAATTCAAAAATGACAAAATTTTCTCCAAATTCCTTGAAATTTGGACTGAAGGTCCCTCATCAAGTACCATGCTCAACCAAAGAAGCTTCAGCCAATATTTGGAGCCGATCATGTCTTTTGCGCCTCCTAAGTGTCCTCCTTAGCCTCACTTTCAGGATCTTGATCCTTGCTTTGCAAACATGTGTGCGTGCCCAATAGTGGTTCTTCATGTGTCAGAACATGTTCTTCTCTTTTTTTGCCTTCTCCAACAGCTTCTCAAGATGCATGTTGACTCTCTCCAGCCACGTCTCTCTATCGGCCTCAATCTCCCGCTCAATAGGTGTCATCTCGGATGGGCTTCTTCGGGCAGCTTGCCGGTTCTTGCAGATGTCTTGCAACTCCATGACTGTCTGATCATCCTCCAACTGCTTATTCTACTGCTCCAGATAGTTAATGATCCACTGAGCTCTCTGCAAATTTTCGATCAATGTGTTGATCTCATTTTTTTTCTCCTGAATGATCTCTCTCAGTTTTGAGCTTGGAGAGCTCAAATCCACAACAATCAATGTGAAATCAGTATCCTGACCTCCTAAAGGGCCTTCCTCCTACATAGGCCTCTTTCCTCTATCTTGTACCTGTGTTGATGATGACAGCAACGAGACCCCTTCCACGTCGGGTGGAGATAGTACTCGTCGGGCTACTGCAAATAATGATCTCGTGCCTCTCTGATAAGTAACAAATACTGGCACACCGATGATAGGCTCTGTCTCAGGACCTTCAAACTGATGTGAAGGCTCATCTGCATCATGAAAAATCTCTGGAGGAGGCTAAGGGGCTATGAAGAAGTCACGGGAAATGAAATCTTCCCATATAATGCCCTGCAATCCAAGCTGATGTAACACAATCATCTTGATGAGCGCATACTGATAAATGTTGTTGTGTTGTTGCTCAGGAGTCTTCTTCTGCACAAGAGTAGTCATCCTCTCTATGTTTTGGCACATGAAATATGGAATTTTCATCATCCTTAATCTCATGAAATGCATCAACAGTCTGATGTGGTATGCATAGAGGCGTTAGAACCGGCCCTCACAACTGAAGTACCTGATAATGAGTCTCATCAATGGAGCATAGGATTCCTTCAGAAACCGCAATGGGAATACCCTGCTGAGCTGCCTCACATAACCAAGCCTGATGTATGGCTTGTAATGAACTCTATCCACTTGCTATCTTTTGTTCCACTCCTCTCCTACATTCGATATTCCTGTTGCCTGAGAAATGGTTTCTGGTGTCAATGTAAAATTTACACCAGTGAGAGTAACCTGACCATCTCGCAAATGTAAAACAAACAACCGGGCTAACTCCTGATGATGCCGAATCTAAGAAATCCTTTCACAATACTGATAGCATGACTACTCTCAGAAACAAGCCATGGCAAGTGGGCAGGCCTGCAACTAAGTTAAAGAGGTGGGTTCTTCTCTCACATGTTTACCTCCTTTACGAGGCCTTCTCGGTACATGAAGCTCTATGGTAGAATCACTGTTTTTCTCGTATGATGAATCTGTGTCCATCATGGTGTTGCAATGTGTATGAAATGTGTATGTTTGGTTGGTTGAAAATGAGAAATGAAGACTTGGTGTTTATTGCCTCCAATTTCCAAATGTATGCCAAGTAGGAAGGGACTGTGAAAAAAAAGGGACAATGGGGAAAAGTGGAGTTTGTTAAGTGAAATTAAGGTGTGCTAATAGTCACTTGACTGTTGGGAATTAGGGATTTTGGGAATTTATAAGTGAAATGAGAGAGGGAGAGTGATAAGGAATAGTAGAGTTTAGGGATAGGGAAAATGGGAACAAGGGATATAAGTGGTTTTGGGATGGAGGGGAATAGGGGAGGGACTGTGATAATTGCAAAATAGTGAAGGGAGTAAACCAATGGGGAATGTAATGTTTGGCACAAAATTGTTTTTAAACCACCAATTTTAAAACCCTAAGGAGCAGATTTAATAAGAGGATAGGGTTTATGTTTTGATATTACAAATTCTCCAACCAATCTTTGAAATAACACCAAACACCAGCAAGAGCACTTACTTGAGAAAATGGGAGCGAAAATTTTGAAGTTGCGTTGGAGGCAGTGATAAAAATCAGATGTCAACCTAGTGCGTCGTGCGCAAACCCAGTGCGCCATGACCAGTATGTGTGCCGCGCAGGGTTTAAAAAATACACAGGAAGGGGTGGCTCTATGCGCCACGACTGCTATGTGCGTCACGCCTTCTCCCAATGCGTCGCACACTGATCTTCAACACACAGTCCAGCTTTAACACATGATTTCGCCTCTCCACAATTGAACTCGATTTCTATGATGTCTTCTTGAGTGCAAATGAATTGATAAATGTGGGAAATATCTTATATAGTCATGGATTTTATTTTTGTTTCTTACAAACCCACCTTTGTAATGTTTCAATTTTGGCACTTTCACATTTTTAATACAAACTCTATTTTGCTTGTTTCCAATTGACTTTTTGACTTGAATGATGAAACTCTTGTCAAATTTTTGTAGGGATGATCTAATATGGAATTTGGCAAAGGCGACCAGGGCTGCACCTGAAGAGTTTAACAACTGAAAAACTTGGAAAATATACATGGCGTTTATTACAAAGGACAAAATGACGATTTTCTTCAAAACAGAGTTTTGAAGAAAAGTCATGATCAAGCAATATGACAATGAAATATTTGAAATGAAAACTTATTTTGAACCTCCCTCTGGCCTGCTGGCATTATTGGACACTTTGAAGACTGAATTCGTGAAACCCTAGACCTAATGACTGAAGTGATTCTTTGCCCACCAAAAGACCAAACATTGACTGTCATTGACTGTAAAATGATTTTGATGAACTTTGATGAACAAACCTGAGCCAGCAGGTACAAAACACGAGGGACATGAGCGACAAGACCCTTCCGTCAGAAGACCGATGCTCCTAATGGAATGGAAATGACTGAGATGAATGAGACACCTAAAATGAAATGCAACAAAAGAGATTTCTGATCTCTAACAGAGGGATGAACAAACCGACTCTAACAAGGGGCAACGCCCCCGAAGCTAAAAGCATATGTAAAATTGCCTTGTAAAAGTATAGTAATTGTTGGGAAAAATACTAAGAGGGGGGCTGAATTAGTATTTTGGGCTGAAATTTTTTTCTTTTCTTTCTTAAAACCATATGTTACAGTACTGCATCCAATATGTATGTCCAAATATATTATTGTGTCTTTACTTAGAGCATTGCATCAGATAAGCATTAAGCATGAACAGAAATAAAAAAACAAACCATCAAACATAAACAACACATATGAACACCAGGATTTAAGGTGGAAACCCAATTCGGGAGAAAAACATCGATGTTGTAATCTCAGTCTTCAATATTTATTATAGAGAAATCTTCTGACAATATATGTTGGTGCAGACTTATACCAGCATGCAGGCACCCACCTGTAGAAGGCTAAAACCTTCTCTCATTTACCAGCCTCTCCTGGAAGGGAGCTACTAGCCCCTGCTCTTGTTTACCAGCTACCACTGGAAGGGAGCTACAACCCCCTCACTGAAGGCTTCAACCCTCAGCACCACTGTGGACCACATTTCATCAATTTTCAAACTGGATCCACCAGTTTCCATACGACATACCTTTCCAGTCACTAGATTTATTTATTGTCTATATACTCATACCAGTTCTTTATGATTTAGTCTGTCATTCAATCAGAGATTCATCGTTGTCAGATCATTCTATCCATGGGTGCGTCATAGATTCAGATATATCAGTTAAGATCAAAGTTCTCCCTTGCAGATATTCCTTAGAAATATTTATTCATTCACAACCCTTACAATGCACACATCGTTCTTTATTTTTCTTTTCCTTATATAGTTTTGCCTTTATTAAAACCATGAGTCAAAACCACTAACTTCTAGTGGTATTTCTCTGTCAATATTTTTTAGTTTTTCCCATGGGGATTTTTGATTTCTTTTTAATTTATTTATCAATTTTAAAGAAATTGACAAATAAATATATTTACAACTTTTGAATTTAACCCTTCGGATTTTATAGAAACATCCAACGCTTCCAAATAAATTAATCTTACGATAAATCTTTGACCCCTGGGCCCACATACATAGTCATTAGCCAATTCAATACGCCCATCGTACCATAGTAATCTTTGCGCAAGTCCAGTGTCTGATCACTGTTAGATTAACAAGCTTCCAGATCAACGGCGTATATGTATATCGCTCGACCTCTGATGTCGAACGTTAACAAGCGATGGTCCGCCGTACCTGTGTTAATCTTCGCGCATCTTTAACAAATGACGACCGTCTGATGACCCCTTCCCAGATCAACGGCACTCAACGATATCGCTGGGCATCCTGGGTCGAACTATAATGCGCGATGGCGCATAGTGAAAAGTGGTTTTGTAAAATCGTACAGGGACGTGTGTCGCCTGTTCTATGGAATCACTCCCCACCTCTTGAATACCACTTCCCCGTTGAAAGCAGTGCGATGAAAAAAATAAACCGCCTTCACTGTTCCTCCTTCGTGATTCTGCCCTTCGCTCAAGGTTCCGTTCATGATTCCAAAGGGTTAGTCTGGTTTTGTGCTATAAATCTGGTCTATCTTTGGCAGGATTTCCAATAATCAACGAACAAATGTAGTTCTCTTCCGATGGGATTTCCTTACAAACATAAACTCATGACAATTCAATATCATTCTTCAATTCTACTATGATATATATAACATGTCAACCTTCCATTTCGGAGTTCTGTCCTGTCACAGTTCCGCTTCTACCTGTACATTCAAAAACATCATATCTCTGCCACCATTATTCCTCAACAGGGTTTCACTTTTAACTCCATACGCAGAGACTTATACAGAGGTTCAGGGGATTCCACACAAGAATTACATCAGTCAATATACATATAATACACATATCCCTAACTCTGCAACAATGATTTCATACCAAAGGTATCCACTGCCCATTATGAAATTACTCATCCATACTTAGCACAATTCCACAGTTCTTCATCTCCTTTGCAAACTGTATTAAACCCCTAATTCAACTCTACTACTTTGTCTCATCTGTTGCCTCTGCTACCTCTCTGTCTCTTTTTCCTTATGGATAGTTTAGGTGCTGCTCCTGTCTTTGCCAATTCCTTTGCCATCAATGACAATGTTTCCAACAATCTCCCCCTTTGGCATTGATGGCAATACTCTTCCTCTGATGGCCTTACTGAAGCCCTTTGTTGCTTTTCCTCCCCCTTTGACATCAATGGAAAATATTTTGATCAAGATCCTTTGAACCAATAATACCATGCTCCCCCTGAGATCATGTTGCATCTTCAAACATAATACGACCAACAATTCATCCTTTTCATATGACCAATGCTCCCCCTGAGCCTGTGCATTCAAAGATGCCTAACAACACCTTACAACCAATTTAATCTTCTGTATTTACATAGACCTGATCCTCTGCATGACAGAGACTACTCCCAGTTTCTGTCTGAGATATTCGAACGCTTCCCTGGGTAGAGGTTTGGTAAATATATTAGCAACTTGTTCTTTGGAGGAGACATACTCCAATTTCACCTTTTGTTCAAGCACTTGTTCACGTAAGAAGTGATATTTGATGGGAATGTGCTTGGTCTTGGAATGCATAACATGATTCTTTGAGATACTGATAGCACTTGTATTATCACACATAATGGAGATAGGAGGTGAACATTTGATTTGAAAGTCTTGTAGGGTTTGCATCATCCAGAGAAGTTGAGTGCAACATGATGCTGCAACCACATATTCTGCTTCTGCTGTAGATAAGGCAATGGAGCTTTTCTTCTTGCTAAACCAAGATACTAACCGGGGCCCCATAAAGAATGCACCACCACTAGTGCTTTTCCAATCATCAACACTTCCAGCCCAATCTGCATCAGTGTATGCATGAAGAGTAATATCATCATTCTTTGGATACCATAGTCCAAAGTCTTGAGTTCCTTGTAGATATTTGAATATTCTTTTCACAGCCTGAAGATGAGACTCTTTTGGATTAGCTTGGAATCTTCCAACAATCCCAACTACATGCATGATGTCTGGTCTTGTCCCAGTGAGATAAAGTAGACTTCCTATCATAGATCTGTATTCTGGTTGATTCACCGTGGGGGAATCATCATTAGAACTAAGATTACATCCGGTTATCATTGGTGTACTTACAGGTTTGCAATCTTCCATGCCATACTTCTTCAGGATTTGCTTGAGGTATTTTTCTTGTGATAAGAATATGCCATCTGTTGCTTGTTGCACTTGCAAGCCAAGAAAGAATGTTAGTTCCCCAAGCAAAGACATTTCAAATTCTTGCTGCATATCAGAAGCAAATTTCTGACTCATAGACTCTTTATTACTTCCAAAAATGATATCATCAACATATACAACCACAATCAATATTTTTTCATTTTCAGTTTTTGTGTATAGGTTGCTATCAAAAGATCCTTTTGAAAATCCTTGTTGTTGAAGATATTTGTCAAGACAATAGTACCATGCCCTTGGAGCTTGTTTGAGACCATATAGAGCCTTTTTAAGTCTACAAACAAGTTTTTCATCATTTCCCAAAATGAATCCTTTTGGTTGTTCTATATAAACTTCTTCTTCTAGATCACCATTGAGAAAAGAAGATTTAACATCCATTTGATAAACTTTGATTTGTTGGAAGCTTGAAAAAGCAAGAAACATTCTTATGGCTTCAAGTCTGGCTACAGGAGCAAAGGTTTCTTCAAATTCTATACCTTCTTGTTGAGCATACCCCTTGCAAACAATTCTAGCTTTATTTCTTATAACATCCCCATTCTCATTTAACTTTTTTTTGAATATCCATTTAGTTCCAATGACATTTTTGTCATGAGGTCTTGGTACTAATTCCCAAGTGTGATTATTTTCAATTTGATCAAGCTCTTCATTCATGGCTTGAATCCAACATTCATCTTTGCTAGCTTGACTGACACTGTGAGGTTCAATAGTGGACAGAAATGCCAGATTTCTAGAAGATCCCACAAGAGTCCTTCTTGTTTGTACACCTGATCCCTTTTCTCCCAAAATTTGAGATTCTGGATGATTCTTTTGAACATATCTAGATGGAGCTTTTTCAAATAAATCATCTTCGGGTTCTTCATTGGGTTCACTGTCTATATCATCCTTATTTGATGTAGAAGGATATGTGTCATCATCATCTTCATCTGTTGTTTGCTTTTCTTCTTTTGGAGCTGCAAGAGACTCATCAATAACAACATCAATACATTCAACAATCTTCCAAAGTCTTTTATTGTAACATTTATATGCCCTAATCCTAGAGGAGTAACCAAGAAATATTCCTTCATCTGCTCTGGGTTCAAACTTGCCAAGTTTTTCATCATTATTCTTGATAAAGCATTTGCTTCCAAAAATTCTAAAATGCTTTATAGTGGGAGGATTACCATACCAGAGTTCATATGGAGTTTTATCACTATTTACATGAACATGTGCCTTGTTAAGAATATTTACTGCTGTATGTGCTACTTCTCCCCAAAATGTTTCAGGTGTTTCGGAATCATCAAGCATAGCTCTAGCCATTTGTTGAACTGTTCTATTCATTCTTTCTGCTACGTCGTTTTTTGTGGAGTGACAGCTACAGAAAACTGTCTTTTTATGCCATGTTGTTCACAAAATTCAAGGAATTCATTTGATGTATATTCTCCTCCTCGATTAGATCTAAGACACTTGATTTTCAGATCTAATTCATTTTCAACTAGTGCTTTGAAGGTCTGAAATTTCTCAAATGCTTCATATTTGTGTTTAAGCAACCCAATCCAACACATTCTAGAGAAATCATCAATAAATAAGATATAGTATTGTTCACCACGTGGTGAATTTTTCCTCACAGGTCCACATATGTTAGTATGAATGAGTTCAAGAGGCTTACTTGATGATCCTTCCTTGGCATTAAATTGTACTCTGGTTTGCTTACCGAATTGGCAAGATTTGCATATGATATTTTCAGGTAGAGTAATATTGGGAAGATCACGAATAGCTTTAAGTTTGCTTGATTTGTTGATTTGAGAGAAGCTCAGATGCCCCAACCTTCTATGCCATAGCCAATTTTCTGAAGATTTACTCAAATAACATTGTTCTTTGGGGTTCTTCAATATATACAAGTTGTTTGGAGTTCTTTTTCCTTTTATAATTGCTTTACCTGTATCAAGATCACGTACCACACATTCTTTTGAACTAAAGACAACTTCAGTTCCTTGATCACACATTTGACTTACACTCAACAAGTTATGCTTTAATCCATCCACATACATGACTTCATTAGCTTTCACCTTTTCTTTTAGAAAAACAGACCCTTTTCCCTTAATGACCGCAGGAGTGTCATTTCCAAATGTAACATTTTTTTCTTTTTCTAGAGCACTATATGCAAGAAGTTTGTCTTTATCACCCGTCATGTGTCTTGAGCATCCACTATCAATGTACCATTGGTTTTCTTCATCTTCTGCAAATAACGCTATGCCACAATTTTCAACCTGTAATTCCTTCTTTTTCCATACTTTGGAACTTGAAGGAACATGTTCTTTTGGCTGAACTTTGCTCCTGCATTCAGATTCTTCATGGCCAAAGTTATTGCAATAAGCACATTCAACTTCATTTTGAAGAGGAGAAAAGTTGTTATAGGTATTCTTCTTTGTTTCAATATCAATCCTTTTCTTTCTTGATTCTCTTGTCATGATGGTTTTATATGCAACACATTGAACAGCTTTATGACCAAAATTGTGACATGAGAAACATTGTCCATTGAAGAAGAAATTTCCACGATCATAAAATATTCTACTTGGATTTACCCGTTGATTGGTGTTTTTTTGAAAGACATTCCTGTTAGTGTTCTTTGAATTGAGATGATCATGATTTACCTGTAAATATTCTTTATTCCCTTGTTGAGTGGCATCATGTTGTAAACGAGCTGTAACTGCCTTTAGATAATTTGGTGCTGAAGCCTGAGAAGATTCTTCGATATATCCAAGACCTGTCTTTATAAGAGGAGAACGTTGTACCTTGATAATCGCATCTAAGGTTTCAGATCCTTTAGCAAATATAAGATTCAGAGTCTTTACTTTCTCAAGTTCTTTTCTTAGACTTACTACTTCACACTCTAATTTCTCATTGTGTTTCTCTTTTTCTTCAAGCTGATTTTTCAGAGTTTCTATGGTTATTTTACTTTCTTCTAAGCAAATTTTGAGTTTATTGTTTTCATCAAGAAAATCACTGTCTTCTAGAGCATCCACAAAAGTATCCTTTTCTTCTCTAGATTCTTTTTCAAATGCCATGAGAATTCTAAGATCTTGTTCACATTCTTCCTCACTATCAGATAACCCATCACTGTCTTCATGAGTATAGTAACTTTTTCTAGTGCTATAACGATTCTTATTCCTTCTTACTACTTCCTTCCCCTTTTTATGTGTTTCTTTATGAGGACACTTAGCAGCATAATGACCAACTCTTCCACAATCAAAAAATTTGAAAGGAAGCTTACCTCTGAACCGTCCTGTGCCAAGTTGAAGTTTCTTTACAAAGTTTATCTCATCTTCTTCTGAGATATATCCTGATCCTTCTGCTTTTTGTAATTCCTTCCCTTTTGTAGAAGTTCTAAAGACTGCTTCTTTGACTTCTGATGGTCCTCCTCTTCTCATTTCATATGCAGTTAGTATGCCATTAAGTTTCACCACAGTAAGATTTTGAAGATCCTGCTTTTATTCAAGAGCAGAAAATTTTGACTCAAATTTTGTTGTTAGTGATCTTAAGACTTTCTTAACCAAGGTAGATTTGGTTATTGTTTCTCCCAGATTTCTCATACGATTTACAATATCATCAAGACGTAAAAACAAATTGGCAATGCTCTCCTCATTATCCATTTTTAGATTCTCATATTGAATTCTGAGAGTTTGGAGTTTAGCACTTTTTACCTATGCATCACCTTCATAACTTAGAATGATTTTGTCCCATATTGTCTTGGTTATATTCAGCTGCATGACTTTGACAAATTATGATTCATTTAGACTTCCCAATAGAGCATTGACCGCCTTTGCATTTGTTTCATAATTATTTCTTTTCGTCGGATATGTTGGTACTGCAGCTGGGTAGTGATATCCTTGTTCAACAATTGCCCATACCTCTGCTCCTAGAGACTGAAGATAGGATCTCATCCTTGTTTTCTAGAAGATTAAATTGTTTCCGTTAAAGAGCAGAGGCCTGATAGATGATGTTCCATCTTGATTTCTCATCTTGCTTGATCTTCCTTCTAACGGCTAACCTTTTTCAGAAGGACCTGCTCTGATACCAATTGTTGGGAAAAATACTGAGAGGGGGGGTGAATCAGTATTTTGGGCTGAACAATTTTTCTTTTCTTTCTTAAAACCATATGTTACAGTACTGCATCCAATATGTATGTCCAGATATCTTATTATGTCTTTACTTAGAGCATTGCATCAGATAAGCATTAAGCATAAACAGAAATAACAGAACAAACCATCAAACATAAACAACACATATGAACACCAGGATTTAAGGTGGAAACCCAATTAGGGAGAAAACCACCGCTACTGTAATCTCAGTCTTCAATATTTATTATAGAGAAAGATTCTTACAATATATGCTGGTGCAGACTTATACCAGCATGCAGGCACCCACCTGCAGAAGGCTACAACCTTCTCTCGTTTACCAACCTCTCCCAGAAGGGAGATACTACCCCCTGCTCTCGTTTACCAGCTACCACTGGAAGGGAGCTACAACCCCCTCACTGAAGGCTTCAACCTTTAGCACCACTGTGGACCACATTTCATCAATTTTCAAACTAGATCCACCAGTTTCCATATGACATTCCTTGCCGGTCACCAGATTTATTTATTTTCTGTATACTCACACCAGTTCTTTATGATTTCGTCCGTCATTCAATCAGAGATTCATCTTTGTCAAATAATTCTATCCATGGGTGCATCGTAGATTCAGATATATCGGTTAAGATCAGAGTTCGCCGTTGCATATATTCCTTAGAAATATTTATTCATTCACAACCCTTACAATGCACACATCGTTCTTTATTTTTCTTTTCCTTATATAGTTTTGCCTTTATTAAAACCATGAGTCAAAACCACGAACCGCTAGTGGTATTTCTCTATCAGTATTTTTTAGTTTTTCCCATGGGGCTTTTTGATTTCTTTTTAATGTATTTATCAATTTTAAAGAAATGGACAAATAAATATATTTACAACTTTTGAATTTAACCCTTCGGATTTTATAGAAACATCAAACGCTTCCAAATAAATTAATCTTACGATAAATCTTTGACCCCTAGGCCCACATACATAGTCAATAGCCAATCCAATATGCCCATCGTACCATAGTAATCTTTGTTCAAGTCCAGCGTCCGATCACTGTTAGATTAGCAAGCTTCCAGATCAACGGCGTATATGTATATCGCTCAACCTCCGATGCTGAACGTTAACAAGTGATGGTCCGCCGTACCTGTGTTAATCTTCGCGCATCTTTAACAAATGACGACCGTCCGATGACCCCTTCCCAGATCAACGGCGCTCAACGATATCGCTGGGCGTCCTGGGTCAAACTATAACGCGCGATGGCGCACAGTGAAAAGTGGTTTTGTAAATTCGTACAGGGACGTGTGTCGCCCGTTCTATGGAATCGCTCCCCACCTCTTGAATACCGCTTGCCCATTGAAAGTGGTGCGATGAAAGCCATAAACCACCTTCACTGTTCCTCCTTCGTTATTTCACCCTTCGCTCAAGGTTCCGTTCATGATTCCAAAGGGTTAGTCTGGGTTTGCGCTATAACTCTGGTCTATCTTTGACAGGATTTCCAATAATCAATGAACAAATGTAGTTCTCTTACGACGGGATTTTCGTGACAATTCAATATCATTCTTCAATTCTGCTATGATATATATAACATGTCAACTTTCCATTTCAAAGTTCTATCCTGTCACAGTTCCGCTTCTACCTGTACATTCAAAAACATCATATCTCTGCCACCATTATTCCTCAACAGGGTTTCACTTTTAACTCCATACGTAGAGACTTATACAGAGGTTCAGGGGATTCCACACAAGAATTACATCAGTCAATATACATATAATACACATATCCATAACTCTGCAACAATGATTTCATACCGAAGGTATCCTCTGCCCATTATGAAATTACTCATCCATACTTAGCACAATTCCACAGTTCTTCATCTCCTTTGCAAACTGTATTAAAACCATAATTCAACTCTATTGCTCTGTCTCATCTTCTGCCTTTGCTACCTCTCTATCTCTTTTGCCTTATGGATAGTTTAGGTGCTGCTCCTGTCTTTGCCAATTCCTTTTCCATCAATGACAATGTTTCCAACAGTAATTTCTAGTCAATCTGGGTTGTTCATTAGGCAGATGATCTGATGGTAGAAGCTATATTTAGTTTAGGTTTTTTTCTCCCTAGAAGGAAGCCCCTCACTTGTATGAGTGCATTGTATTGTGGCTGTGTATTGTATGTGTATTCTTAGAGCAAGAAACAGATAGGGAGACTATGAGAGAGAACAGAGGATATTACAGTGGATCTACTATAGGTTGTGTCTCTTCATTTTGTTGGATAATAGAATGGATGGAATGGATGTTTGGGGTGGATGTAGCCAAAACTAGGTGAACCACGTATATCTGTGTCTCTCTAGCTTTATGTCTTTTTTGTGCTTGTGTTTTCTGCATATTTTATGTTTCGCATTGCTCTTTAATATATAATTTTCTAATAGAATTGACTTGAAAAATGTATTAAGAGTGTCCACTTACTGATAAAGATGCCACATAAGCTTTATGCACTTTTTTTTCACTTGAATATCTAACTTGGAGTTTGAAACCCAAAATCGTAGTGTCTTTGGCAAAATCATAGAACTTGCGCCTAAAAACGCTGTGCTAACTTCAAAAGCGTAGCATAATGAGTTTGTTTGCAATTTTCTTTGGTTTTCTTCCACCTGTGGCAGTTGTAGAGTGTTCTAAAGGTGAGAAGGGAGATTTATCGAACAAGAGAGGATAGAATGAGTTGAGGAAGTGACTTTTTCCCTTTATATCATCAATAAAACACCTTTTTGTCTGTTAGTGAAATCATGATCCTTTGAGAAAAACTTTGCTTTTTTGAATAATTTGGAAATGTAAAAAGATTTGAAAGAGAATTTTTTTTATTGATTTATTTTCCTACCTAATGTAACTCCCTTTGAAGATCATTTCTATGGTGAAAAGGACTCTTTTTTGCCTCCTTTATGACATAATTTGAACATTTATGGTGGTGAAATAAAAGACACCTAAACACTAACCTAGGCGAAAACATGGTGGCTGACCTGAGAATACAGATGATAATGAAGGACATGACCCATGAAATGGAAATTACCTTTAATATATTGGAGGGAGTATCTTTTGAAGACCTATACATATCTAGCAAACAAAATTTTATTTGAAACCTGACTTTAAAATATAACATTTTGACCTAGGAATGCTACTAAATAAACCTTAAAAGAGTATTTTTTATCACTAAATATTGGACACTAACATTGCTTGCAGCTGGGGATGGAAACTCCTTCCATAGGTGTCAAGAACATCGTAGATCAGGTAGCATCATCCATTTGGCAATGGAGTAAAAACTAGAAACTGAAATAGTTTTGACAAACTAAAAAACTGACTCAAAAAATTGACTGGATTTTTTGGAATTTTTGAAAGAAAAACATCAGCTGATCATAGAAGTCTCATGGCCTTCTCTTCAGGCTTCAAAATTCTGCAACAACTTCTTATTCTTGACAACAAATATAAATTGATATTTACAATGAAAGTGAACCTTTATCTTCAAACTTAGGTAAGGTAATGTTTGAGGAACCTACCATTCACTGATCCACCGAGAATTTCCTATCCATAAATATCTTCTAACAAAAATTCATTATTACCTCTGAATGTTGTAATCTTGTATGGACCTTTCCATATATTATCAAACTTATCGTGGTTACCTTTTTCTTCATTCCAGGAATCCCACCGAAGAAAAACATTTGCTACTTTGAAATCACTAGCTTTGGTCTTCTTGTCATATACTTTCTTGATTTTCTCCTGAATTTTTGAAGTGTGATTGAAAACCTATTCCCTTGTCTGCTGTAAATGAATCATTTAACCGATTCTTTGTTGGCTATCATTTGGTTCACTGTCAATTTCTTGCATAATTTTCATCATTGGGAAAGTTAAATAAGTGGGAAACACTGTGTCAACACCATACACAAGCTAGAAAGGTGACATGTTGATTGATCTCTTTGTGCTAACTCTATACGCCCATATAGAATTTATGAGCTTTTTGTGCCAATTTCTATTGTTCCCTTGCAACAAATGCTTGATTATATTCACCAATGATTTTTTTGATGATTCATCTAGCTTGTTGCCTTGAGGATAGTATGTTGTAGAATGACCAAGTATTTTGTGATATTTATCACAAAAGTCAATCATTTTCTTAGACTTAAGGCAACTACATTGTCAGTAATAATTTTCTGTGGGTAGCCAAAACGAGACAAGATGTTGCTTTCTAAAAAATGAATAATGATAGTATCTATAGCTTGCCTCATTAGAATGGATTCAATCCACTTTATGAAATAATCAGTGGCACTGAGTATCCATTTATGCTTAGGTGATGAATGAATATGGATCTTACCAATGAAATCAAGACCCCACTACTGGAACTGTGCTTGAAATGCGATGGGTTTTAAGGGCAACAATAAAATATTTTTTTTCCCTTGAAAAATATGATATTCATGACAGCTTATGATAGTCTTATAAACATCCAAAAATAAAATTTTCCAATAGAAGCTAACCCTCAAAATATCATTTGTTGTAGTCTTCAAGAAAAGATGACCACCTCAGTCACCTTTATGAAATTCATTCATAACTTTTTCAACTTCTCCATCTACCAAACAATTCAGAAACACTCCACCTGGACATTTCCAATGCAAAGCATTGTTAAATATACAATTCTTAAGAGACTTCAACTTCAAAGATCTAGATTTACTATTGGGCAAGCCGGGAGGAGGATTCAAGTGTTGCAAAACATGAACAATATTAGCGTACCATGGCAATGAAATAAATATTTCAGATACCGGAGGTAATGAATCAGCCTCTTTCTCCTCATATAATGTAGCAATAAAATTAATTTCCAAAACATGGATATTTGAGTCCACCATAAGCTTTTCCAAGCCTTGTCCCTTGATCAATTTTGTAGGCTTGATCTTCAAGTCATACTCCAACATAGCATCGATCCATTTGCAACTCCAACCTCTAGGATCACTCTATGTAAGCACATCTTTGGTAGTATAATTTGGGACATATGCAATAACATGAGAGTGAAGAATATAGAATCGGAATTCCTTTAATTCTTTAACTAGCGCCAAGGCCTATTTTTAAATGATATTGTACTTCAAGGCTACATCTCTAATGGTTCTACTGAAGAAGATGATGGGTTGTTCTATTTTCTGATTTTTCTTTTGCTTAAGGACAACAACTAGAGTATGCTCTGAAGAAAAGTAAAAAATGATGACATCAAGTGTGTAATCTAAAATAATAAGAATAGGAGCATGAGATAAAGCAATTTTAACTTGATTGAATTAATTATTTTCCTCCTTAGGCCATTTTACCTTACTATCTTTCTTCAACAGATTAGTAATTTTCCTTAAGTTTTCAGCAATATTGGGAACAAACCTTCTTAGAAAATCAATTTTACCATTGAATGAATGAATATCCTTCTTGCTTATAGGATAGTCCAAGCTCTGAATCACTTAAATTCTTGAAGGATCTATCAAGATGTCGTCTTTTGATATCATGTGGCCCAAAAATTTTCCTTCTTCCATAACAAACGGGCTCTTCTTAGGATTTAGTGATATGCCAAATTTCCTACATCTCTAAAAATGTAATATTCCTTTTTCAGAAATATCACAAGTTTGTGCCAGAGATGGACTGCAGGGGCATTTACTGGATATGTCACCTTCTAAAGAAGGGTGAGATCTGGAGGCTTTATGGCCCTTTGTAGACTCTGTCTACAGATATGTGAGATTTCCTAGTAGGAATGGCTAGCAACCCAAGCTTGGAAAATGCATTTTCCAGCAATGGAGGCAGCAGGATTTGATCCCTGATCTGCGATCCTTTAGAGATATCTTTCTGGAGCTGAAATCCTGAAGTGGACTCAAAACAAATCCTTCTAGGAGCTTGAGACAAGCTTCCTTCACCTTTTATCTCCAGAAAAGGGCCCAATTAAAAGGGATACAACAACATTTTTCTCAACAAAGGAGCATTATTTCTAATGAGCCATGTCACATGAAGATGAAATAAATCTATACATATATGTGCAACAGAAAATGTAGGCAAACTCTTGAGGAATCTCTTACTTAAAACAAGCCAAAGAATCTCAAGGAGACAATGTACAAAGGAATGTAGAAAGCACTTCTCACATATTCTCTTCCTACTAAGACTGCGCAGTCTATGGGAGGTACTGCAACAGTAAATAAATGAACATGAAAGATACAACAATGTAAGCTCAAATAAATATGGGGGAACAAGGCTTCAACCCCTGAAAATACAATACAACAATCCTCTAAAATGATTGGATGAAAACTAGACAAAATGGCATTTTTACCAAAATGCCGAAGTTGCTGGGTAGGTGATGCAACTCAATAGAAACTGGAAATAGGAGGAGCCTTGCTGAGGATGATGAAATATCTGATGTAACTCCTCTTCTCAATATTCCAAATGAAAGGTTCATCCTTTCATTGAAGATCTCACTACCCACTGAAATGATACAACCCTCACTACAAATGCTCTCTATGAACTGCGCAATCAAGGAAGAGGGAGGCTCCTCTGCTGATGGAAAATGATTGGCCTAATTCCAAATATGATGGAATGAATATCAAAAATTCCTCACTAATCTCCCAAAGGAATGGAGACTCCCTCCTCTGAAATACAATGCCAGAAGTGGTGTTGATAAACCCTCCCCTGCAACACCCAGGAACACAACTCAACCACCAATGGAGACTGCACTAGAGCTGAATGGAATGCTTTGGCCTCAAGCCAGAATATGGGGAAAATGAATAACAAGCTCTTCCAAGAGCTACTCAATGGTAAGAGATGGGATTCCCACTCGAGAACACCTAGTTCTAGTAGCGCTGCATCTCAGCTAAACAACCAGAGAATGCTCTTGTCTGAGAAGACAAGAAAAATGATAATCTAAAGCATGAATGAGAATGGCTACTTCATTATCCTTTTAAACAAGTGAAAGGTACTTTTCCATGGTCCCCACACCTTAGGTTTTCCTCTCTAGAATGATCTCCTCCTCATGTAAACTGTGTTGACCCACCAAGTGAATCTTATCTTCTCTATCTGCGCAGTCTACTTAGCCTCTTCTAGAATTATCCACCTGCAATATGTCTCTTTTCACACATGGGGTGTGAAATCTAGTTATTTTTTGACCCCTTTTCACATTACAAGGGTCCCTTATTCAGATTTTTATTAACAATGGGTTTTCCTACCCATTTATTCTTCTCCTAAAGCAAAAAAAAAAGTTTTTAATGTTCCACAAAATTTTCGAACATTACAGTCCTCCCCTCTGAAATGTTGCTTTCCCTTAAGAAACTTGCAAGGATATATCTGTAGGATTTCCTCCTCCTCCAACTATAGCATCTACTTATGATGAACTCTCCATGAAGAATGAGATGCTGTATCAACATAGAGTCTCCATACTACTCCTCTCAAGTAATGTAAACTAGCCAATGTGGTTATCATCATGAACATGGAATGTAATAAAGAAGGAAATAAGGTGTTGTCTAGAGGTCTCCTTGAGGCATGATGTCAAAATGAATTGGGAAGAAAATTCCCCTCATGTGAATCCTCCATCCCCAAGCAATCATCCACAAGAATCTAGTCACCTCCAAATAAGGCAACTGCTGAACATCTTCTTCCACCTTGAGCTCCAACAAAGAAGGTGGGCTAAAAATCTAAAAGTGGTAGGCATCATAGCCTACCCCACGTTGTTCACCTTTCCACTCATGAAAAGTGTAGAGTCAAGGCTACTCTTGGGCTGTAGAAATGTTTCCCTTAAATGGCAAGATGAATTTTTGATCTCCAAAGATCTTCCCTCCTCCATTGTGAATCAATCTGGCCCAATGTCTCTCCTTTGTGAAGGGAAGGAGATCAACACCATCATATGACTCCCCATCACTCTCATGTCTCACCTCAAGAAGAAATAAGTGTTGAACTATGGTGGCCACATCATCTCTCATGCTCCCCTTAGAGCATGCCTTGCAAAAATTATGAGGATCTTCTCCCCCAAAGGACACATCCATCCTATATGCCCTTCTTCCAATCATGCTCCCAACAATAGTGTGATCTATAGCAGCATAGAGAGCCATAATGAAAGTCATGCTGGCTGCCATATTTAGTGAGTGAGTGGGGCAATGATGCCTCATATGCAACCAGCGTAGCTTGAGTATAGACTGCAATAGAGAATGACAAAAGATGTGGTTCCTCAACCACCGGTTTGCTGCTACATTCTCCTCATGCATTTGGAGAAAATGAGTGATGTATGATGCATGGTGAGAATGTCCTCCAAAATAAAAATCTACCCCAATTCCATCAAGGGAATGACCATCAACTATGCTCTTGGCCCCAAGTAGACCAAAGAGCCTCTAACAAAGAATTCTCCTCCTTGGAGCAACATCCTGCATATACATGGTTAAGGGATCAACATGTAAATCATATGAATGAACAATATCCTTACCAGGTTTTCTGCTCATGCAAAGGGAGAAAATCATAGATGAATCTCTCTTCTTCCTCCCAAGGAAAAGAAGTGATTGTGCCCATTCCTCCAAAGAGTGGTGTGCATATACTGCTCCCATGCCAACTGTACAAGTGGGAAGGTTGTTGTCCCTCCCTTGCTTCCCCTGACACAGTGCAAGTACTGAAAGGAGAGTGGGTAAGAATGATAGTGAGGGGATGCAACCCTTTTCTTTGGTTTTACAAAAAACCCCCAGCGTTGTAACAAGCTGTCCCAAGGCCTCCACACTGTTGAAATCAATGATTGATGCTTCACTGTCTGAAGCATATATCCTCCTCTTCTGAACCAGTGGCCTCCTTGGTGTGATGTCTCCATTCAATGAGACATTCTAATTTGAATATGATTGTATACATGGATGAAAAACCCTATCCATGCTTCGACTGCATAGCTCAATCACCTTCCTCGGTGTAATGACCTCCCAAAATGGATAGAGATGGGCCCTCCACATCACATAGTGCTGGGTCTCTCCTCTATCTTCTTCCTTAATCTTCATGGTTTTACGCCTCATCTTCCATGGCACATGTGAATCATGAAGTGTGCCTTGATCTCCATGCATGAGATCCTGGGGACCTTCTTGCAAAGACACAAGAATCCCTCTATTTGGAGCACAAGCTCCTTCTTCCTCTACATGAGGTACTAGATGATCTCTATATTTGGCAGCGCTGTTGCCCTCTATTTCTGCAATAAATTTGGGCAACATTCCAATAATATAATCCACCTTTGGAAAAGAGAGCTCTCTGGTTTGTTGCTCAAAGGTGTGGGATGAAATTTTGGCCTCCAAAAAGGGTTGATGCAAGTTTTCAGCCCCTCCAATTGTTTCTTGAGGTGGTTCTGCGTTTCTATGCAAGGGTTTTGTTTGAGTCCCTTGGTTTAACCCCATCTCATGACTTTCAAGAATGTTCTGATCAAATATTTTCACCAGTGACTTAGTGAAATTTACATAAGATGAAGGTTTAACATTCTCAAAAGAAATGGACTCAAGTTTCCACCATGCATGAGCCATACCTCTCAAATGCAACACTGCAACTTTGATGATTTATTATTTTGAAATGTGGTGCTGCTGTTGGAAGGTGTTTTGTTCTTCCACCCAATTTGTGGCTGAATATGAAGGTGAACCTCCAAAATTAGATAGATGAATTCTATCTTGTTGCTCCTTCCATTTCACCTTGCTCTTGCAAAATTCAGAAAAAGTGGGTTGATTTCTGAATCCATGAGTGTGAGACTCATACTCCTTCAAGAAATCACTAAGGGTTTCTTCCTTAGTCACCTTTCCTCCTTCTTTCATCTCCTTCACAGGAATTCCAAGCCTTTGACTGCGTTGTTCATCATGGTGTGTGGCTGCATGCTTACCCTCACCATGTGAAAATCTAGGGCTTTCTTCAGTTTCAAACCCTCTTTGAGATTCTCCATCAATCTCCTTCCTAAAATTTTTGAAATATTCCTGTGTGCCTTGCATAGATTTGGGAAGAATACTTGTGAGTATTTTCCTCTCCTTTCTTCCAAGAAATGGAGTCTCTCTCCTGCTCAACTCCTTATTTCCTTCTAGATGAGAATAGGAAGTGCAGGGATCTTCCTTTTCTGTTTGCTCTTCCTCTTTGGGGAGGTTCTTCTTCTTTTAAAAAATGGATGAGATCAATCTCATCCTCTTCATATTCTATTCTCTTTCTTGGGCTTTGAAGGCCACAGGCTGAGCCAAGAAAGATGCTCTGATACCACTGTAATATTCCTTTTTCAAAAATATCACAGGTCTGTGCTAGAGATGGACTGCGGGGGCATTTACCGGATATGTCACCTTCAAAATAAGGGTGAGATCCAGAGGTTTTCTGGCCCTTTGTAGACTCTGTCTACAGATATGTGAGATTTCCTAGTAGGAATGGCTAGCAACCCAAGCCTGGAAAACACATTTTCCAGCAATGGAGGCAGCAGGATTTGATCCCTGATCTGGGATCCTTTAGAGATATCTGTCTAGAAATGAAATACTGAAGTGGAATTAAAACAAATCCTTCTAGGAGCTTGAGACAAACCTCCTTCACCTGTTATCTTCAGAAAATGGCCCAATGAAAAGGGCTGCAACAACACTTTGCTCAACAAAGTAAATGACAACATTATTTCTAATGAGCCATGTCACATGAAGATGTGATCCGGATTTATGCAGGAATGTAACAGAATAAACACATAACCATGAATGCAAATATGCAGTGGAAATACCACTTCATTTCATTAATATCAAAGAACTGAAATTTGCTTATAGACATAATGGAAATAAAACTAGCTAGGGCGCTGGTTGCTATCTCTGAGAAGATATGTGGTGGCTACAGGCCTGTAAAATAAGTTACAATGAGGCTCGAGGGCCTATTTATTATTTAGAAACAATGGGAAATCCTAAACAGCCAAAACCCTAACCTGAAGAGACAGTTAAAACTACCAACCCCGTTTGGGTAAATTGAAACACTTCCTGTGTATGACCCCACAATCTCCGTTTGGATGCGTACTCATACCTCAATAGAAAGACTATCTAAGAACAAAATTCTCAATGAGCTCATGTTGCCTCCATTTTCCCAAAAATGCTGCTGAGGTTCTTTACGCCAGCCCAAGTTCAGACCCGAAAAATGCTAAAAATAGCAGTTAAAGCAAAACAAAAACTAAAAGAGACACAATGGTGGGGCCCTATGGAATAGGCCGATCACCAATATCCACCTAGATCATTCCTCCCCCCTTAGGAAGTAATGGTCCCCATTGCGTTAAGTTCCTCCATGAGATGAGGAAATTTCTGCTGAACTTGGTCCCTGGTGAACCACTTTCCTTGGTGCAGGAGTTGGCCAGCTTTAACAACCCGATACAGTTGGATCTTCTGATGGCGAGTGTTCTTGATTTGCATGTCCACGATATAATCTGTGGTGGCCTGTTCCATGCAGTCTGGGTTTAACTCTGTTGGTGTGAGTTGTTCTGCAATGTCCGAGGTGTCCAGTAGAGGTGGGAAGTAAGGACGAAGGCGATCCACATTGAATACCGGGTGCAGACCAAGGAATGGTGGAATACTGAGCTCAAAGGCATTGTTCCCTACAGCCTTGGTGATGGTGTACAGCCCGTATCGGAGTGGGCGGAGCTTGTGGTGGGGTCCAGTGAGGCGCTCCTTCTACAAATGTAGCCATACTTTGTCGCCCACCTAGAAGTTGTGTGGCACCCAGTGTTGATCATGGCATTGCTTGTACTTGGCATTGGCTCTGTCCAATATATTATGAACCTATTGGCGGATGTGTTGAATGTGCTCGATGAAGTTACTTACTTTGTCAACTTCAGACTGGACATGAGCTGAATCGGCCTTAGCAGCTGCAAATGGCATGGCTACGTCAATGGGACATAGTGGTTGGAATCCCAAGCCCACCTGAAAGGGGCTATGGCCGATTGAAATGTGGAGAGCCCGATTATAACTATGTTGTACATAGGGGAGGCTCTCGTCCCATGTGCGTGGATGCTTTGAATTGTACATGCGCAGAATGTGTACAATCATTCTGTTGACAACCTCTGTCTGGCCATCTGTTTGGGGATGGAAAGTTGTGGACTTGGTGAGCTTGGTATCCAACATTGACCAGAGGCTGGACCAAAATGTGCTGAGGAACCTACTATCCCGATCTGATATGATATACTGTGGGATCCCAAATTTCACCCACACTCATTCAAAGAAGAGTTTAGCAGTGACTTCTACTGTGATATTCTTCTTGCAGGCTACCATAATGGCCATCTTCTAGAATCTATCGACGACCACGAAAACAAAGTCATTTCCCTGATTAGTAGAAGGCAGGCCTGACATGTAATCCATGGAGATGGATTCCCAAGGTCGACTAGGGGTAGGTAGCAGAGTATATAGGCCTTGCTTCTTGATGGTCGGTTTGGCAATGGCACAAGCAGTGCAGGATCTGATGTGCTTCTCGACATCCTTTCGAAGCTTCGGCCAATAGAAATACTTCTGTAGGATTGCTATTGTTTTCTTGACTCCGAAATGCCCAGCGACTCGACTGTAGTGTGCTTCCCATATCATCTTGGCACGCTCACTTGAAGGAACACAAAGGTGTCCCAGGTGACATAAAAATGCATCTTGGAGGTGAAAATTTGGAACTTGCGTACCTCCCAAGAGTTCCTTATAAGTGTGGCCAGATTCTGGGTCACTCTCATAGAGAAGCGGCCAATCAGAAGTCTCGTTCCCACAAGAGTTAAGCACAGTGGTGAGCGCCACGATCGATGGTCGACTGAGGCAGTCTGCAACATTATTGGTGCTACCCTTCTTATACTTTATGTTCAAATGAAACTGTTGCAGATATGTGGACCACTTCTGATGGAGATCATTCTGCAACTTCCCTTGTGTCTGTATGAACTACAGGGGCTGGTGGTCTGTGTGGATTATTGTTTCCTTCCCCAAAATTTAATGCTTCCATTGTCGACAAGCTTGCACAATGGAATACATTTTTTTGTCATAAGTGGGATACTTGCGAACTATGTCAGACAATGTATCATTGTGATATGCCACTGGATGTCCCTGTTGAGTAAGAACTGCCCCAATAGCATAGTCAGAGGCATCTGTCTCGATCTCAAATGGCTGTTTCGAGTCTGGTAAAGTGAGCACTGGGGCAAAACAGAGGCGATTTTTTAATTCTGTGAACGCCTTCTGTTGAGGTTCCGACCAAAAGAATTTTTCTCTCGCTCCTCCCTTGGTGACTTGACTCAAGGGCCAAGTGATATGAGAGAATCCCAACACGAACCTCTAGTAGAAATTAGCAAGACCCAGAAAGTTGCGAAGCTATGTTATAGCGGTTGGGGCTGGCCAATCCTAAATGACTTGGATCTTGTCTGGATCCACATGCACCCCCCTTTCATCAATAATGTATCCCAGATATTGAACCTGGGTCATGTCAAAAGTGCACTTCTCCAAATTGACACGAAAATTGTGTTGCCACAGTGTTTGGAGGACTTGTTGGATGTGGTGAAGGTACTCTTCCCAAGTCTGGCTGAAGATCAGAATGTCGTCCAAGTACACCACTACAAATGAGTTGGTGAATGGCCACAAGATGTCGTCCATCATCCTCATGAAGGTTGCAGGAGCATTTGTCAACCTGAAAGACATGAATAGCCATTCAAAAAGGCCTTCCTTGGCTTTGAAGGCAGTCTTCAACACATCAGAGGGTTGAATCAGTACCTGGTGATACCCCAACTTCAAGTCAATCTTGCTAAAATATTTTTCACCTTTGAGTTGGTCCAGAAGGTCATCAATCCATGGGATCGGGTACCTATTTTGGATAGTGATCTTGTTCAGCACCCGATAGTCAATACAGAGTCTCCACGTCCCATCCTTCTTCTGTACCAACACGATCGGGCTCCCACAGGGCAATGAACTTGGTCGGATGTGACCTTTCTACAACAGCTCCTGAGTCCGCCTCTTAATTTCATCGTTCTCCAGAACAGAGCGCCGATAGATCGGTCCATTGGGTAGTGGTGCACCTGGGGTCAGATCAATTGGGTGCTTGACCTGACAGTGCAGAGGAACCCCTGTGGGTGAGGTGAAGATGTCCCCGTACTCCTCCACAACCTTATCCATTTGTTGTTGTCGTGTAGAGGAGCCTTGTCTGGAGGTCGTGGCCGCAGTCTTCTTCTTTCCCTGGGGGCGGATCATCAGGAAAACAAATTTCTTGGTTTGGGAAATGAGCTTACTGCATTGTTTTGCAGTAACCAAAGAGATAGTGGCAGGAGGTGGTACCTCTGGTATCCTATATAACTTATTTCCCAAAGTAACAATAACAGCGTGAGGCCGAGACTCATACAAAGCATGACGCTTCCACAAGTATGGTTGTCCTAATAATACATCAAAAACATCAATAGAAGCAACGTCACAAAATACCTCATTCGTGAAGGGCTTGATGTTATAGGGAAGGTGGCACTGTTGGCTGAGGCGGAGATCTCGTCCTTGGTGAAGCCACCCGATGGTGTATGGATGTGGGTGAGTTGTGGTTGAAAAGCCCAACAGCTTCACAGCATCTATTGAAATGAGGTTCTTTTGGCTCCCATTGTCGACAATGAACTATATCGGGGAGCCCTTTACCCACATCTGGGAGTGGAAGAGACGTTCCTCCTCCTATGGATATTCCGGTTCCTCCTTCTGGATCTTCGTAGTGGCAACAATAACATTGGGCTCCGCATCAATAATTTGTTTCCCTTTGTCATTCCCCTTGTTAGGTTCTGAATCAAAGTCAGAGCATACATCTGACTCAGAAGCCTGCATCTCGGCCACCAACGACTGCTTGGCCCGACACTCACTTGTGTTGTGAGTGGAGCTCTTATGGAACTCACACCACTTTCCCATGTCCGTCTTTGGCTTTGCAGTGTTGTTCTTTTCTTGTGGCTTCAACATGTTTTCTTGAGTAGCCATGCCTTGGCTTTCTCCTTTGTTCTACAGTTTGGGAGCACCTTTCCCTTGCTTTTGATTCGCAGATCCAAAGTCTCACTTCTTCTGTTTGAATTTCTGCTCAATCTTGGCAGCATACCAATATGTCGTACCAAGCGAGGAGATGTTGAGGAACTCCATTTCCTCTTGAATGTATCTATGCGGACAACTATGATACTTTAGCACCAAATGTTTCTCTAAATCTTTGATACCCAACTTGGTGTGCAGGGTATGGAACAAATTCATCAGCTCATGCACATCTTGATCCCTTTGTTGTCGTAGCATGGTCCATTGTATGTACTTGTCCTCATAGCTCCCCATGGTATAGTATTTTTCCTTGATGGCATCTCGGAAAGAATTCCAAGTGGGTACAACCGAGAACAGAGAGGGTTCTGTCTCGTCCTTTTTCTCACAGTGGGTTTCCCACCAGTCCTTGACATGGGGGGCAGCTTTGAGGAGTGAAAAAATAATCTTCTGCCTATCAGAAAAATCATGAACCGAGAAATATCCTTCTAATAGATTCAACCATCTGTTTACGGCATCTTCATCTATTTTACCCTCAAATATGGGAATGTCAAAATTTACTTCTACCTTAAAAGTAGTCGCACCTCCAGAGTGGCTGCTGGATGCAGATGTGCCGCCGGTGGGCAGCTGTTGAAGGATCTAGGCAAAGTTATCCATCATCGCGTTCCTTTGTTTTTCAAGGGCCTCCTTGAGCAATATTTTGATAGGATCTCCTGCTCCCTAATATTTCTTTTTTCCCCCATGGGCATCCATCGGGGTTTGCGAGGCTGATATTTCAAAGGTTCCACCAGATCGAGCCCTAACTCCTTATACCCTGACCTCATTGGGGACATGCAAAGAAGGATCAAGAAAAAGCAGACCGCTCTGATACCACTGATCCGGATTTATGTAGGAATGCAACAGAATAACCACATAACCATAAATACAAAGATGCAGCGGAAATAACACTTCATTTCATTAATATCAAAGAACTGAAATTTTCTTACAAACAGAATGGAAATAAAACTAGCTAGGGCACTGGTAGCTATCTCTGAGAAGAGATGTGGTAGCTACGGGCCCCTAAACTGAGTTACAATGAGGCTCGAGGGCCTATTTATTATTTAGAAACAATGGGAAATCCTAAACAGCCAAAACCCTAACCCTAGGAGATGAAGCACCAAAACTATGGGCCTCGTTTGGGTAAATTGGTGTTTCAACTTCCCAGGGGCGTAACTTTGGCATACGATCTCCATTTGACGCGTACCATACCTCGTTAGAAATATCTATCCAAGGAATGAAAATTTTGAATGAGCTCATGTTGCTCTCCATTTTCCCAAAAAATGTCGTTTAGGGCCTCAAAACGGCTCCAGAAGTTCACAACTCGAAAAACTGCTAAAAATAGTAAGTTGTGCCGAAATTGAAAAACTGAAAGAGACAATGGTGGGGCCCCAAGTGGAATAGGCGGGTGACCACCAATATCCACCTGGATCAAGATGAAATCAATCTATACATATACGTGCAGTAGAAAATGTAGACAAACTCTTGAGGAATCTCTTACTTAAAACAAGCCAAAGAATCTTAAGGAGACAATGTACATAAGAATGGAGAAAGCACTGCTCACATATTCTATTCCTACTAAGACTGCGTAGTCTATGGGAGGTACTACAGTATTAAATACATGAACATGAAAGATACAAAAATGTAAGCTCAAATAAAGATGGGGGAGCAAGGCTTCAGCCCCTAAAAATAAAATACAACAATCCTCTAAAAGGATTGGATGAAAACTAGACAAAATGGCATTTTTACCAAAATGCCGGAGTTGCTGGGTAGCTACTGCAACTCAATAGAAAATGGAAATAGGAGGAGCCTTGCTGAAGATGATGCAATATCTGATGTAAATCCTCTTCTCAATCCTCCAAATGAAAGTCGGATCCTTTCATTGAAGATCTCACTACCCACTGAAATGCTGCAACCCTCACTACAAATGCTCTCTATGAACTTCGCAGTCAAGGAAGAGGGAGGCTCTTCTGCTGATGGAAAATGATTGGCTTGATGCCAAATATGATGGAATGAAGATCAAAACTTCCTCACTGATCTCCCAAAGGAATGGAGACTCCCTCCTATGAAATACAATTCCGAAATTGGTGTTGAGAAACCCTCCCCTGCAACACACAACAACACAACTCAACCACCAATGGAGACTACACTAGAGCTGAATGGAATGCTTTGGAATCAAGCCAGAATATGGGGAAAATGAAGAACAAGCTCTTCCAAGAGCTACTCAATGGAAGAGATGGGATTCCCTCTCGGGAACACCCAGTGCTAGCAGCACTGCATCTCAGCTAAACAACCAGAGAATGCTCTTGTCTGAGAAGACAAGAAAAATGATAATCTAAAGCATGAATGAGAATGGCTACTTCATTCTCCTTTTAAACAAGTGAAAGGTGCTTTTCCATGGGCCCCACACCTTAGGGTTTCCTCTCTAGAATGATCTCCTCCTCATGCAAACTGCGCTGGCCCACCAAGTGAATCTTATCTTCTCTATCTACGCAGTCTACTTGGCCTCTTCTAGAATTATCCACCTGCAATATGTCTCTTTTCACACACGGGGTGTGAAATCTAGTTCTTTATTGAGCCATTTTCACATTACAAGGGTCCCTTATTTAGATTTTTATTATCAATGGGTTTTCCTAACCATTTATTCTTCTCCTAAAGCAAAAAAAAAAGTTTTTAATGTTCCACAAAATTTTGGAACATTACAAAAAAATTGTTTTCAAGTGCTGCAAGTGGTGCTAATCTATCTTAGAAAAAACAGTGATGTCATCAAGATAAATGACCAAAAAGACATCATTTTCATTGGTGAAGGCGATTTCCATTGCTCGTTGAAAAGTCATTGTTGCATTTTTCAATTCGAAGGGAATTTTGGTGCAAATGAAAGTATCCCATGGTGCTGCAAAGGTTGTCTTTTTCTGATCATCTGGATGGACTAAAATTTGATTATACGCGGAATATCCATCCAACAATGAAAGTCTAGAATATCCAACTAGAATTTGCGGAATATGGTCCATTTTTTGGAGTGGGTAATTTTCTTTCAACGACACTTAATTCAACTTTCTAAAATCTATACACTAGCAAATATTTCTGGTCTTCTTTCTTACTGGCACTAAGTTAGATATCCAATTTGAGAAGTGAAGAGGAAATATAATACCAATAGTAAATAAATTGTTTACCTCTTTTTGAATGGAGGGAAATAGCTTGGGATTCATTCTCCTCAATTTCTAGTGGAAAAACTTCTGATTTGGTTTCAAAAGAATAGTATGTTTAATTATACTCTTATCATATATTTTCAGATCAGAATACTCCCATGAAAAAACATCAACAAACTAATACATGAGCATTGCATATTTACCTTTCATCTATGGGCTCAAGGATTCTGAAAGCTTGACCATGTTGGCCTTTTTAGGATTTCCAAGATTAAGATCTTCCACTCCTACTTATGTTGGCAGCATTTTCGGTTTATGTGCAACATCGTCTTGGTAAAAAATATCCTCAAAAGGCACAAGACCTCTAGGAATGGAGTTTTCTTCTAGCTGAAGTACTTTCATTTCTACTGCATGAAATTATTGGTCATTTTCATAAAATTGTTCATCGATTTGTGAATTCACAAATTCCTCTTCCGTCTGCAAGAAGTTACTGATATTTTTTTCATCTTGAAAGGCTTTCCAATGCTGAACATTATCTGGAACAACAAGGTGATGTTTGACATTTATCTCATACTTATTATTGGGACAAATTGGAATTTTAAACATGCTAGCCAAAGTGCCAAGAGAATCGACAATAAAATTGTTGTCCCTTGGTATCAATGACAAAGTATAGTTGATGAAGGTCTTGAGGATATCTAATACTACATTTCGGTAAGCTCGCATTCCAGGATTCTTGGCCTGGTATTCCCCTTTGACTTGTTTTATAACCAATTCAAAGTCGCCACACACAAAAAATTTACTTTGCACCTAACTTATTGAGAATTTTCAAAATAGATATCAAAGCCTCATAATCTGCTTCACTATTCGAATAGTTGAATGTTGTAATATTCCAAAATAGGGAATGCAACAATATATGAAAGTTATGTAGGAAAAATAATGTAGATCATCAAAATAAGAGAAGGAGGCCAATATGGAGACTCTTTATCAACATTTACAGCAGTAGATTAGATCTATAAGATGGCCTATGAGATGTAAAACAAGAAATAAAAGTCTTCAATGAAATAAAATCCTCAAAAAGAGGTGTTTTGACCATGTATTAAACTGAAAAAGAGCTTGACAACATTATTTTATTAGCTGCAATAGCTATTGATTACAATTTAGATCTAGAGATTTTTTTTGCATGAAAATTTAGATCCATAACAGATCCATACACTAGGTAGGCTCTTCTTTCAGATACCCTCGGGGT